>CM074447.1:29747360-30347360 GCA_037101425.1 Elopichthys bambusa | reverse complement strand
CACACACTAACACACAGGGACCCTAGTACAATAATCTTCACTTCAAATGTCACGGTGTCCAGAACATCTTAATAGCATGTGTATTAGCAGTGCAAATGTGTCTCCGGCGTGGGAGAGTCTCAGTCGTTCTGTATTAGTGTTTCTCTGAAACTCGTTTTCACTGTCATCTTTAGTTATACCCGTGTTTTTGTTCAGCTGTCCTATGGAAATTAGTCATCGAGTCTCAGTTTGTTTGTTGAAGTTTTGTGTCTGGACTGGATTTTTCATCATCTCTGTAAGAATCAACAAAGCTGCTATGTGAATGATGTAGACAAACATTCTTCGCTCTTCTATGATTATTAATCACAATGAAATAGAGAGAGGTTTCGTGAGCTGCTTATTTTCATTTCCTTAGGTTTTACTGACCTTAGCGGTAGTTGTTTACTGTGCTTTGGCATTAACATCATGATGCAGACCATTCTGTTTGATGATGTTGATCAGAATGCTAAAATTATTTCTTGGAAAGATGTTTCCACAGCATTGCTTTTAATTTGTTCCATCTCCTTTCACATCAAGAGGCATTTCCTTTGGTCGTAATGAGTTGTGCATCAGAGTAGTCGGAGTTCTACATTACCCCCGCATTTCCTTTTTCACAACATGTGCAAAGGTGACTGAATGAATTCATCCCACATGTGATAGTCAGAGAACATATAGTAACTCTACAGTCTTAAAAATAAAGTTTCCAGTTACAACCAAAGCAGACGTTTTAGCACAACCAAAAAAAAAAAAAAACCCCCAAAACATCAAGTTTTACAGATGAAGTCGTATCATTATTAAGAGATTAAAAGAGTAAGATTTTGAGAAAAAAGGCCTTAGTATTATAAGAAGTCATGACAATATGAGAATAAATGCATTTTTTTAATGCTACATCTTTGCTCTCATCATTTCAACTCTTCGAAACATTTTATTCTCAAAATAAAATGGCCTAATTCTTCTCAAAATATTACTTTTTTCTATTAACATGCCAAAAATGCTAAGTAAACTAAAATATGCTTTGTTAAGTAAACTAAAAAATAAGTTCTGTTGTAGTTTTACAGTCTAGGCAGTGTTACTAAAACTAAAACTGGAGGGAAAAAAAAGAAATATAAAAAACAAAAAGACCCAAAAAAAAAACACTGATCTAATGAACCTAATGCAACATCAAGAACTTTTAAATCTCTATAAAACCAAATAGAAACAGAAGACTGCCAAAATTGGTCTTGAAAAGAAGAACAAAAGGTGCTGCAAAAAACATTGAAGTCAGATGTTTTGATGTATCCGACTCAAATCCATTTAGTTGTTTGTCGGCTGAACAGCAAAAAGCCTCAAAGAGATTGGCTGTCGGCCCATATTTTCCACCTCTCATTTAAATACAAAGTTTCTCACTTTTGTTAATGCTTTCACCATTTGCTCCTCTCCATTGTCAGTCCCACAACACCATGTGAATTGAAAACGGCCGCTCATCTCCACTCTGTGGTGCTGTCTGATGCACCTCATGAGTCAAAATGTCGCGACGGACATAAGCGTAAAATGTAGGTTCACATCCTCTTTTCATCCTCTTGTTATATTGCCTTCATGTTGACACTTAATTCAATATTATGGCAACATATGTAGATATACTGAATATTATGTAGTAGGAGTGTAATGGTACACAGAAGTCACGGTTCGGTACGTACCTCAGTTTTGGGGTGACAGTTCGATACGAGTTCGGCACAACAGGAAAGAGCAAAACTCCCCAATTCTAGGTTTCTTTTCATTTATTTTGAACAGACAGTTACAGTTTGTTCCATCTAGCAGCCTTTGAGGTAGTTGGTACAGTACAGTCTCCTTTAGATTATAATAAGCACTAAGCAGTAAACACTCTAGCACTTATAGGGATGTTAAAAAACAAAAGGTATTTGGTCACAATCAGCTACAAAACTGAAAAGTAAAAAGTGTTAAAAAGTAGAAAATAAATAGAATGATGAAAAATAAATCTTGTGTAGAGATTAGTTTTCTTTGCGAGTGAGAGTTCATTAACATGCGGTGACAATGGCGGATACACAAAATTCAATAGTACGCTTTTTCAAGAAATCACAGAAAGCGAGAACGAGAAAAATTTGTTTCGTGGAAGTCTAACCATCACTGGACTGTAGTGGTGAGACTTCAATGACACAAATCGGCACAATGCCAAGTGATTTTGTCCCATTATAACAGCGGGGACAACTTAAAATACTAAGTAATTTATGGTCATACAGATAAGAGTAAGACGTCATTCTAAACTGTAAAGGGTTTATGTTCACTCAAAATAAAAACAAAACATTGTGCTTTTGTAAAATAAGAAAACATACAGAATATGCTTTCCGCACGTCACAAAAATTAATCGAAACTCAGCGTATAGGCTACTAGCAAGCTCTTCTGTGCCATCGTAACTCTTGTTTTAGGTTGGTGCATAGATCGTCTCTTCTTCTTCTGCTCTTTTTTCTGTTGTGGCAGTTAGCAAACAGCGTTGCATTACCGTGCATGCCCCCTTCTGGATTGGAGTGTGGATCGCCTTTAACTGACTGTATGCATTATCTGACTGTGACGGTTCGGGACAAATACTTGTACCATTACACCCCTATTATGTAGCCAAACCTTTGACCTGTGTTGTAATACTTGAGACCGGATGAGATGGGACTAATCTCCAAGACCATATTTTCATGATCTTGGTCTTATTATGGAGCATTTAGACATTAAGTGATTTCACACTTTTGGTGCACACCTTGGTTGAAAAGTGTTTTCCAAACTCCCAAGTCTGCCTCAGAAAGGCCTGCCTTCATGTGAACTCTGGTACAGGTAGCTGCTGATATAACACAATCATACTAAATTGCAGAAGTGAACCGCTATTTGATGACATATGATTGGGTAAAACTGTGTGTTTGTGGGTGTTCTCACTCACGTTCCTGTCAAGCGTGACTGAAGCACTGCAAGCAGAGAGGATCTTATTTCTGCTCGTCTCCAGGAGACTCCTGCGTGCTATAAAACATTTGTAGTACATTTGCGTCATAACAGACGCAAGTGCTGTTCTGTGCAGATGCTTTTGGAACATAACCAAGCATTCAAAAACTAAAGTTTAAAAGTGAGGCAAGCAACTTTTTGCCTTCTCCTGCTATGTCATTACAGCAACAGCTGCCACTTTGATGAAAGTGAAAGTGACAAGGCGTGTGGCCGAGTATGGTGTCCCATACTCTGAATTTGTGCTTTGCATTTCACCTCTCCAAGTGCACACAACAAGTATTGAACACACACCCGGAGCAGTGGGCAGATGTTTTTGCTGCGGTGCCCAGGGTCTTGCTCAAGGCCACCTCAGTTGTGGGTAATGAGACTGGAAGAGAGTGCTGTTCATTCACTCCCCCCACCTACATTTCCTGCTGGTACTAAGACTAGAACCTGTGACCTTTGGTTTACAAGTCTGACTCTCTAACCCTAGAAACATACCGTGGTTTGGACCCACATATACTGTGTGAACACAATCTAGTGGGAGCAGGAGGTGGGGGGAGCAATCAAACTCAGACCAAGCAATTGAATCAAGTGTAAAAGCACCATTAAGGCCCATTCACACCAAGAACGATAACTATAAAGACAACGATAAAGATATAGTTCTAAAAATCGTTCTAAATATAAAAGAATAGCAGAGTCCACACCACGACTACAATGATAATGATATAGAGAAACAATATATTTGGGATTACTTTCAGAACAATTTTTTTTCCATCTGTTGAACGATAAAACACTGACAGCCAATCAGAATCCATTCTAATTTAAGGGCTCGTGCATTTAAAATGGCGGACGACATTGTGGAGAAGTTATTCGGCGGCGTCCAGAAAAAGCCACCACTGTTGACAAGTCATACTTTAAAGAAAATGGATATACGGAAAACAATCGGTCATACCCTCAGAATAAATGGTGAGAAGTATTAACGACGAGATCATTATACCAGGCTAGCAAACAGTGTGTAAAATAAAACTACCTCAGGTATCCAGCGCTAGTTTCGACAACATTGTCTTGCTTCCTTTGAAGTTGCAGTGAAAAAGACAAATATAGCAAATATAGTTATCGTTCTTGGTGTGAACGGGGCTTTAGTCTTGATTCAGATTTGAGACCAATTCCACAATTACCCTGTCTGAATCATTCAGACCCTCTTCAGGTCTCTGTCTTGCCTTGGACTTGACCCTCTTCAGGTCTAGGTCTTGACTCTGACTCGACTCTGGTCACGACTACAACCAGGGCCATCGCTAGAAGGGTGACGATTCAGCTTTCTGGGACCCCCCAGTGATTTCCCCAACATAACTGGGATGTGATTTCAACCAAGGGGGTCCTTCCTCCCCTACCAGAACACAATTTCACAGCTACAGCCTATCCCTGGATACACTAGCTATGGCCTTAACTATAACATTGCCTTTGACTTCAGACTTTCGAACCTTTGATGGCAAGTCTGGTCCACATCGCAGCCTATTCTGGCCAAGAACCACCCATTTAGACAGGTAGAGACTCTCTGACTGACACGTAAAACAGCCAACCCATTTTGTTTTATGTGGTGCTTAGGAGCAAGTCTATATGAAATTACTCATAGCACAATAATAAAAATATGGCAAAAACAATTTATTCTCCTTGACTGGCTGTACAGAAAACCAATTTTGGTTGATCCAATGTGGTTGAGACTAACTAGATATTGGCTACACTGTGTGACCAAACAGATTTTATAACATCCTAAAGATTGGATTTCAGAAACTGTTTAATTCTCCACAGATTCAGAGGTCGGTATGACAACAGTGAATCGCTGCCTGGATGCGGCCAAAGCTTGCAACATCGACGATGTGTGTCAGAAACTGCGCACAGAGTATGTGTCAACATGCATCAAGCCATCCACCAAGTCGGGTTTGTGTAACCAGTCGAGGTGCAACAAGGCCTTGCGGCGGTTCTTTGACCGGGTGCCTCCGGAGTACACCCATGAACTGCTGTTCTGCCCTTGCAGCGACATGGCCTGTTCGGAGAGACGGCGACAGACCATCGTGCCCAGCTGCTCCTACGAGGGAGAAGAGAAACCCAGCTGCCTCTCCCAGATGAGAACCTGTAAGGCCGACTATGTTTGCAGGTCAGTTTCGGAGCCCTCTCCTCTCTGTGGGTTTGGACAGCCACGTACCATGTGGGGGCGGCGGGATTAAAAAACTCACCTTGCATGCACTCTTTTCTCAGGGTAAAGAAAGATTTCTATAGCTGTCTAGAGAAAAGAGAGTACTCACATATTACTGCTGATAAGAAAAGAGCTTTTCTTCACATTCCTTGTAATCCATGTCTGTATAAATGGGCATTGGACAGACAAATTAAAGCTATGAGACCCTGAAATGTTTTAGAACTCAGGCTAGTAAATCTGTGCCAGATAAAACCCCATGAATGTGTATTAAATATTGAGCATTGCAGGGTAGATGAAGTCAGATTCAGGCCCTTTATCAAGACTTTATTGGCATATTAAGACGTATTATTCTGTCAGTGCACGTCCTGATTTTGCTGAGATAGACGTATATTTTGTTAATCCTGCAACAACATTCCTGTCCGAAAATGTACTTCCAACTATATCCCTACCCCTAAACCTAACCCTATCCATAAGTTATCCCTAAAATCAGGGAAATTATAGGTGAATAACACTGATGTAGAAGCTCCTAACCTTGGTTGTAAGTCTAAACGTGACATAAACGGATCTGATTGGTTGTTTGAAATATTGTTCCAGGATCAACAAAGATGTTGATCCAGGAACATGTTGCACTTGGTAAAATCAGGTTCTGCATCTATCACTATAAATAACAGAATGAAAACCATCTGTTGATGATTAATTGGTATTAAAGACGGGTTCTAAACAGTTCAGCTTTGGAAATAATATTTGGTTGCGAGATAGCTTTTTTTTTTTTTGACTCAGATGCCTTAGTGAATGATGTCAAGAGAAGCAGCATGGGGAATATGATGATGATTTAAATCGACTGGTTGGTTGGTTGCCCATATTGTTTTTATTTGTGTATGTGAAACAATTTTGGTATACTGTTTTGGGATGCCAGTTTAATCTAAGTGAAACCAGTTGAGACCATGTTGGTGATCATCTTCATGGGTATGTCAGTATGGCTGACACATTTATTAGGACGCTTCTGTCTACTTGGCTGCTGTCCATACGTATAACAGTTGTGCTTGTTCTTCAGGTCTCGTTTGGCCCAGTTTCAGTACGACTGCCAGCCAGAAGAGCAGTCTGCCACCGGCTGCAAGCAGAGAAACTACGCAGCATGTCTTATTGCTTACACTGGACTGATAGGTAAGTGTTTTAAACATGCTTTAGATATTTGTTCTGCAAACCAGTATGGTAATTGTGGCTGTTGCTTTCTCATGTCCATTAAAACAGGAGCAAGGCTGATGTAATTCATTTAGAGAGTTATACCTTTGTTTTTCCCTAGATCAGAGAAACACCTGTGTGTCTGTGTGATGAGAGACTATAAAACTAGGCACTTTCAAAGTCATGGAGAGATTGATTTCACTTCCCAATAAAACATACTGAAAGCAATATTTTTTATGAGGCTTTTTGTTACATAAAACCTTTTTGTTTGTTTAGTTCTGCTTCACACTCATTTGATATATATTGAGCAAACAGAATCCGCTTTAAATAAATCTCTTTTTTAAACAGAAATGTTTTATTCGACAAACATACTTTTGACTGGAAATTTGATTTCTAAATACAATACCTATTAAAAAAACCCAACATATTGTTTAATATATATATATATATATATATATAAATATACTGTATGTATTGATTTTTTCATATGTAAAAATCAATATATATATAATATAATAATTATTATAATTTATATAAATAAAATAATACATATTATTTTATATATATAAACTGTTTGTATTGATTTTTTTACACATATATATGAAAAAATCGATATATATATATATAAATAATATAATTATTTATAGTATAAAAAAAATTACATATGCTATAATAATAATACAATACCTAAAAATATATATTATATAAATAAAATAATACATATTATTTTATATATATATACTGTATGTACTGATTTTTCACACACACACACACACATATATATATATATATATATATATATATATATTTATGTATACACACTGATGACATATATACATCAAACAGAAACAAAACCGCTAAGAAATCATACCAAATTTTTTTTGAAGAATGAAGAAATATGAAAAATGAAGAAATGAGGGCTGTGATTAAGGGTAGAGTTAGGGGAGTTAGGGGTATAAAAATAATTATGTTAATGTAAATGGTGTACTGATCATGTTAATGGATATCACAAAAGTCACCATGCTCACACTGGCCTTTTGGTATTGCAGGCAGCTCAATCACCCCAAACTACGTGGACAACTCCACATCCAACGTGTCTCCCTGGTGCTCGTGTTCAGCCAGCGGGAATCTGAGAGACCAGTGCATTGAGTTCCTGAACTATTTCACAGACAACGTCTGTCTAAGTGAGTCAGTGCTGCTCCTGTAAATCATTTATGTCAGCCGTCATATCATGAACATCTGATACTGTATGTGAAAGGACATTGCATGTGTAGTCTGGCAGGAGATGGTTATTGTTAGTCAACATTGTAATGTCAGGGCAGGATCACATGCTCTGTTTTAAACCCTATTGTGGTGCAACAGATTCATCATAGTCAAAAGTTTCTGAACCATAAATGAATTTTAAACACTGCATTCATTAAAACAACACGTGCAGATTTTTAAATGAAGGCCACGGAAGTTGGCGAGGAGGGGAAATGCATTTAAATTACTTTTAGCTGTCCATAAACTTTTTAATTCTTTAAAGTAGAAGTTTATATTAAAGTTGGATGTCCTTCACAACAGCACAGAACAGTATCAAGCCTCCTCTTGCTATTCACTGCACCATTAGTCATACGTTCTCCGTTATACTGTATGTCACATCAACCTAGTGTTCAGACCCACTGCACAAAAAACAGTCAGCCTGCCTCTCTCAAACGGTTGCGTCCTGATTCCCCATTTAAGCAGAACCAGGACATTTTTGAAAAGCATTTGAAGAATGTCACTTTTTTAGATTGTCTGCCTATGGTTTGTGATGGAATTCATTTAGTAAAAGGGTATATTCATGTAGGAACATGATAAGAATTGTAAAGATGCTAATAATTAATAATCATAATTATAAAAAAGATAATAATTCTTGGGGGGAAAAGGGTTTGCCTTTACCCCACCCTTAATACCAATGTAATGTCCTTGAAATCTATGTTGACAGAATATATGAGCTTTTATCTTCTCTTCTTTATATGAAGGTCACATGTTTTCATCTTTCTTTTTGTACTTTTCACCTTTATGAAAATCCATTGTTAAAATATTTATTACACTTTACCATACCATAAATTAATGTTTTTTCAAAATGTGTACTTATTTACCAATGGTGTTAGTGAAGAGCTTGAGATATGAGACATGTAATGTGTATTAGAAAATATAAAGAAATATAAGTATAATTGGGGTCAGTAAGAATTTTTAAAGTTTTTGAAAATTAAAACATTTGAACTCATATTTTTAATGAGTCTCTTCTGCTCACCAAGGCTGCATTTATTTGATCAAAAATACAGTAAAAACAGTAATAATGTGAAATATAGCTACAAGCAGCAATTACAGGGTCAAACCTAATAAGGACAGAAAAGGAAATATTTGTGGACATCTGTGATCATGAGGTTAGGATAAAGCTGTTTAAATTACATCAGTTAAAGCACATAAAACATATTAATATGGTTTATAACTTCTGAGCAGTAGGTGGCGCTATGATGAAACTGCATGCACCCTCAAGTCATGCCTGTGATGACGTACTAAGTTTCGTGTCAATACACAAAACTTTTCAAAGATACAGTCGCATATCCATTTTGCCATGCTTGCAGTCAAATTTGTTGACGCAGTATAAAACAACGGCTGGGTCTATCAGAAATCTTTTAATAACTTTTTGTGATGACTGTCTGTGGATGCTACATAACACATTTTGTACACATTTTGTAGGAGGAGTTCAAAAAAGTAGGTTTTGAATAAAATTCAATATGGCAGACAGTAAGAGTATGACAGAATATGGCAAATTTGGTATCATGGGACTCGGCATAAGCCAACAAATGTAAGTTAAATTAAAATATGTTGAATTTTTCATATGTTATAAGCATTTTCATTAATTTCATTATATCTCTTGACCACTAGGGGGCACTGACCTAAACTTTACAGGTCCTTCTTAGAACTTGGCCTTGATGAATCGTACCAAGTTTCATAACAATACGTTCATGCGTTCGTAAAACAGCATTTTATAACAAAGTTCAAAATGGCCAATGCCCAAAATGGCCGACCACAAAAAATTGGATATCATTCAACTCGGCATGCCTCAAGGAATCTAAGGAAACTATCCTCACGCGTTCAAAAGTTATAAGCAAAAATAGCCATTTTTCCTATCTCGGCACCGGTAGGTGGCGCTGTGACGATACTGTGCATGTACCCCCAAGTCATGCCTGTAATGACATATACCAAATCATTGTGAAGATACAGCATCAAATCCATTTTTGCGTGCTCTGTGTCAAATTCATTGACGCGCTATACGAGAACGGATTGGCTGATCAAAAATCTTTTAATAACTTTTTGCATGGAGTGTGAGTAGATGCTATGTAGCCCCTCCAATTCACACCTGCCCGCTCCAAGCGGGATACAAACCCAGGCCTGTCCGCATGGGAGTCGGACGCTCTAACAAAGAGGCTAAAGCCTACGTCCGTTACACTACATACCAAATTTCATGCAAATTGGACAAACGCTCTAGGAGGAGTTCGAAAAAGTCGTTTTTTCCCCCAGAAAACTCAAAATGGTGGGGCCATGGAATCAGAGGAAAAAATAATTTTGTTTCTAAGACTTACACATCAAAAGTTATGAGCATAAACATGAGTGAATATTTGAACTGTTGGTGGCACTAGAGGGTTTGAGATATAGGCTCCAAATTTTCTATGGTAACATTTCTGACAGTCCTCTATCTGTGTGCCAAATTTCATAACTTTTTACCATACGGTTCTATGGGCTGCCATAGACTCAAGAGTGGAAGAAGAATAATCGTCATTTTTGATCAATTTAATGTGTCCGTGCTGAATAAAAGTATTAATTTCTGACCCCAAACATTTGAAATTGAACTACTGAAATGTGTTTGTTTTCTAAGAATGCACAGTGCCCATATAGAAGAAAGACCTATAAATATACAATTTTTAGATCATCTGTTGCAGTCTGGCATCTGATGTTGAGCAGGCCAGAGATGCTTGAAAATGTGAAGAGCTTGCTCTGATGTATGTCAGGAGCCGCAAGCATTAATGAATCTCTGATTGATATCCAGCCCCCTCTCAGTCACACTTTTCCAGTCCCATTTCTGAAGGTCCTTATGTATTATATATAGCGATTCATCAATACAGTCGACTCTGCCGCAATCTTCTGCTCAGTCCTGTTCAAACAGAGATCTCTTACATGAAGCAACTCCTCAGACAGCCAAATGGCAGCTCTCGGAGTGAGCGATGTGAGCGGATGAGAGTGATGTTTGGTCAAGACACTCATCTGTGAGTTAATGAGAGGATGTGGAGAGGCAGGTGCAGCCGTGTGGCCTGAGCAGAATACAGAGCGGCCGAAAGCGCCAAGCTCTTCTCGGCCTAGAATTCAAATAGGCGTCTGATGACAGAAGCAGTTGCGAATAGAAATGATGTCTGTTTCACTCAGAGCTGTGGATGTCTTGTCTGTTGCATGAATAGGGAACGCTCTCCTGACGTTTGGGAATGGAATGGACTTCACGCCCACTCCCACCCAACTGCTGCGGTTAAGCCCTGTGACGGACAGAGGGCCACAGCGGACGACTCCTGTGTTTGTCACCATGGAGACTGAACAGGACGGTCTGAGCCCAGCTAAACCCACACAGGTGAGGGTTAGAGATGGGGGGCAGTTTGGTTATGGGTTTATAACTACCTTGATTGTAATGTGGCTGCAAAGGAACTGGCTTCATTCAGTCAAAAGGGAATTTTTATCTGTGATTCTGAGAGATTGCAAAACTGGGCTGATTTCTAAGCCCTCACGAAATGGCAACTGGGGAGTCTCTTACAGTAAAACCATGGCTGCATGACTAATTAAAATAAAACCAAAATTGCGAAATAAAACACAGCATTTTATGCCAAAATTCAAAATGGCCGACGCCCAAAATGGCCGACCACAGAAAATTGGATATTGTTCAACTCGGCATGCCTCAAGGAGATCTAAGGAGACTAATTCAAAAGAAATCAGCAAAAGTAGCCAATTTTCTTATCTCGGCACCAGCAGGTGGCGCTGTGACGATACTGTGCATGTACCCCCGAGTCATATACCAAGTTTGGTGTCAATACACGAAATCATTGCGAAGATACAGCATCAAATCCATTTTTTTGCGTGCTCGATGTCAAAGTTGCATATAGCACGAACGAATTGGTCGATCAAAAATCTTTAAATAACTTTTTGCCTGGAGTGTGAGTAGATGCTACATACCAAATTTCTTGCAAATAGGACAAACGCTCTAGGAGGAGTTCTAAAAAGTAGGTTTTTGGGAAAATTCAAAATGGCGGAAATATGGAAATTCATGATGGAAATGACGTCATAGGGTGCATTCGAATCAGCATGAGCCATGGAATTGGAGGAAAAAATTTTGTTTCTAGGACTTATGTGTCAAAAATTATGAGCATAAACATGAGTGAATCTTTAAACTGTTGGTGGCTTAGTGCCGTTGTGATTTAAAGGGTTAGTTCACCCAAAAATGAAAATGGTAATTTATTACTCACCCTTGTGTTGTTCCACATCCGTAAGACTTTCGTTCATCTTCGGAACACATATTAAGATATTTTTAATTAAATCTGAGAGGTTTCTGTAATTCCATAGAGATCCAATGCAACTACCACTTTCAAGGTCCAGAAAGGTAGTAAAGACATCATTAAAGTACACCATGTGACTCCAGTGGCTTAATTTACATAATTTACCACTTCTAGATTGCAATTCCCGTTATAAACTGATAATTATTTCTCTTATTGTTCTTTAGGACTCTGCAAAGGTGAGACTTTGGTCCGACTCCACCGCGTCCTTCGACACACACCAGAACTCCGCTCAAGCGTTTGCCGTGGCGTCACTACCTGTCTGGATTTGTATGTTTCTTAGCATCCTGCTCAGCTGTGATGAATAAACAGACTAAAGACTTTTGAGACATCTATTCTGACGGGCCCATGATTTTGGACAGACTGGAACATATTCAGCTCCTGAGCTGAAGAAACCGGCTATACTGGCCTCATTTCTCCAACACTGAAGTCATCGTATTTTCTCTGTTTCTGTGGAACCGCCAGTAAAGCCAACAGAATCTGAATTTGCAAGGCACTTTTGTAGAAATGAATGTGGTTAGTTAAACACAAAGGCCAGTGGAAAACGTACCTGTACATATGTACATAGCGTCACACAGAGTCAATATGAAACTGTGCTGTTCATTGAGAGTTTCAGTGTAAAATCATATTTTTGTGGGGTCCAAATCCAACACGTTTCTAAATACCAAATTACCTTCTAGCACTCCAAAATCAATTCCTGATGAAATGTGGAGAGGAGAGAAATGAAGCTTTTTTTCTTCTTTCATTTTATAGTTCCTCATGCATCAGTTCAACCATTTGGAGATCCCCTTGAGGAAAACAGGGATTTAATATCATTCTGTTCAGCTTGACTGAAGAGAAGACATAGGCTATTTCTAATCAATAATGGAATGGTAATGCCTTTGGGTGGAAGTAAACAATACTCTTCCCAAAGCTTATAGCACCACACCAAATGCAGAATTTGCTATTGGGAACATAAGCTACTTCAGCTAACCTATCTTCAAATACTGAGACTCAACACTGTTCTGGTGTCGCCACAGCTGATCTCCTTTATGTATAATATGGTGTTTATGAGGAGTCCCGGTGGTTATGATCATGAATGTGAGGGTTGATGATGTGGGAATGGGGTAGGAGAGGTGTTTGAGGGGTCCTGCTCCTGCCCCTGGTAAGAAATCCCTTGATATTTCTAAAGGAAGGCTGGGAATCTCATTATGGAACATTCTTTGGTTCATCATATGGCACTAATAAAAGATGCTGGTTCATTTAAAGCCTGCTGTTGTTCCTTTGTGACTCCGAAAACTTGAACAAACTGGCACAAAAATGTGGAAAAGTTATTCAGGTGAAACTCCACATGGTGTGTGTCTTTGTCAAAAACATGCTTGGGGCCAAATGTGTGGAGAAACTGTTATTCATAGCAAGAAGAGAAGCTATAGAGATTCCTTTTTCGACAGAGAGATAGTTTATGGCCAGGTAAATCAAGTGAACTGTGGCAGGGGGATTATTTGGATCTCGAGAAGGGAAGAACATTTCGTCAAAACTTCAGCGTGCTAAATCCATTAATTCCACAAAGATATTATTTTGGAGAACTCTATTAATTTTTCAACAAGTACCACAAAAGAGTACACTCTAAAAAATGCTAGGTTAAAAACAACCCAATGTTTGCCCAACATGCTGGGTAGTTTTATTTAACCCAACTATTATTTAAAAATTACTATATGGCTGACTTAAAATGAACCTATAATAGGTTGGAAATTAAAAATCAGACACATATTTACATGTATTCTTTAACAATAAATAATAGATAAAATAACAATAAAAGAAGTGTTATTAGCTCAATACGCATAACGTAAAAATAAATCTGCTGGAGATGCAGTCTGGCAAACTATAGTTTCTCTTCATCTATTAAGGCAGGGTTGGAAATTTGCTCCAGAAACATTTTTTGTTATGCTGGTTGAAAGTCTCTTTACATCCTCAAAGCAATAACTAAGTGCTGTAAATGTTTATATGTATTTATATCGTCTGTGGAAGCGACCCCAAATAACATGATATTTAGCCCTGGAGAAGGAGAACCCCGCCAAAATGCGGATTTTGCCCCCTGGAACACGATTGGGTTTGTTTTAAGTAGCATGTGGGTGGGTTTTGTTGTAAAAACCTGGCAACCCTGGCCACGGGTTGTTTTTCATGTCCACGGGTTGAAGCAACCCCAAATAATATGATATTTAGTCCCTGGAATGCGAATTTTACAAGGGGAACCCTTCCAAAAATGCAGATTTTATCCCTATGGAATGGGTTTTGTTGTGAAAATCTAGCAACACTGCATCCTGGTCGCGCAGACATCACACGTCATCAGTTGTCTGGTGGTACAGGTACAGGTCAGTGCTCTTTAAGTTGCTGATGTTCATTATTATTGTAATGCTATGTGCTTTGAGACTTTTTTTTTTTTTTTCTAGGCTTTTGTTTGCTCCCTGCTGTACTCGTTCATGTGTTTTGAAAGAGGCGTGGCTTTGGAGACACTCTGAAGGAAGGCTTGGATCTAATGCTTTCAAAGCTAGCTCACTATTGCTAGCCTCTCCAAAAATAACCTACCCTACCTTTACAACATCAGTGTCTCTTTGGTTTTGGTCTTTATATACAGGAATGATAAGCAAAGTGATGTTCTGAACCAAATTCCGAGAGAAATAACTCAGACACTCAGTCAGCTGCTTTCATCACGGTCTGTCACCGAATTACGCAGGATATCAAGATCCTCAGACCCACATGGAAAAATGCTGCAGCCCATTTTGGCCCTGTGCCCAGTTATAATACTGCTTTTCCATTACAATCCTTTTTAACACATTTTATTGATTAGATCCCAGATATAGATATGGATCTCTTAAATAAAAAGGCCTATATTCAAGCAAAAATTATGGTTTATGTTCTTTTAATTTTCTTTTTTCTCTAGGTCATTTTCCAGTTCATTAGAAATTAGTCTTCATTTATTCATTTTTTTCACTCATTAATTCTTATTTATAGCCTACATGTAACAAACACGTACACATCACAGTCTAAAAAGTGCACATAGTAATTCAAATATTTCTTATATTTATGACAAGTAACCAATTGTGCAATATTTAAATGTTTTTTGGCTCACTCAGAGCAGCGAAACCGTCATTTGCTGACATTTAAAAACCAGGCGCAATAAGCACACACTGTGTCGCATTTTGGACTGGTTGCAAAATATTTACACTAAGCCCATATAATCACAGTGCTAGGGGAAAATCAATTAAATCTATTTGCTGAGGCATGTTAAAAGGAGTTCATTTAAAAAAAGAGCCAGAGGTCCCATCTCGAAAGGGCACAGTGCTATAATATAGCCGAGCACCTCTCTAGCCCTCATCCTTCCATTTTCAATCCCATATCATTCATTGATCCACCTGAGAGTAGACCCACATCATCACGCAACGATCCATCTCAATATGCTACCGACATCTCCATCAGAGGTAATTGTTGGGTACATTTATCTGAATGTGTGTTAAAATGAAGTATTCAAGCATGTTCCAGATAGCGATCCAGTGAGAGATCTGGGACGCTATTTTTTATTCAGAATAAACACCCTGTCACAGTGACATTATGTTTGTGTGGCTCCTAAAAAAACAGCGAGCGTAATGTCATTTCAGAGCTTTTATAAATGAGCTAACTTTCCAAACGCACCCCAGCTCAGTTCAGTTCTCATCCAATAGTGTCAATGCAGTCAAATCAACCAACCACATTAAATCACTGTCAGTCTGTATTGTATAAAGCACTATATACTGTAAATGAAGGTGACTTGATATGTGTAAAATACAACTTTATATACTTAAATGCTGCACAATTTTACCCTTTCCTCTCTGCTTTAAATAGAAATAGGCTCAGTGATGACAGAAGGTGACAGGTTGTACTGCTGACATTTATTCTCTTAAAAAAAAACGTATCCTTTAACGTTTAAATCCATATTTTACTTCACAGAGTGCAATGTGGGTACTTATGCAGCATGGCTGCACCTGTTTCATTCATCTCACAGTGAAGATGTCAAAATACTTGGGGTTTCTGAGTGAATGGCTGGCAAAGGTGTCCAGCCTTCTGTCATCTCCTGTCTAAATTATGGTCTGTAGCCATTTCACGGTATTTACTATTTCAACATGGTGGAAACATGAGGCTGTAATGTGTCATCACATGGAGCAGGGATCAGCTTCAAGATCTGAACAGATCCCCCGCTGATGCAGATTCCTATTCCTATTTAAATTTGAGAAGAATCTATAAATTGTAGTTAAGTCAAGCAAAATTGGATAGTAGGCTAGTGACTAGAAACATACATTTTATGGTTGGGCCCCTTTTTGTAGGGCAGCTGGCTTTATCACAGGGGCTGGGACACAATTACCTGTTTTTCTTCCCTGAAAGGTAGAAACTAAGTGTGTAAAAGCGTCTTACACGAGAAATGTAATTTCCCTTGATCTTTTGACATATATGAGGAATTTGCACCATCAAAACATCCTGCAAATTTTATACCGGCAACAACAAAACAGGATGCACCAAAAAATGTCAGAAAGGGAGTTTGTGTCCAATTTTTAACTAGGAAACTCTTGTTTACGATAATTCTGATAGCATGTGAGGGCAGCATCAGTTCTGGATATGAAGTTTGAGCACGAAACATTGGTATTGACCCATCTTTCAGAATCAACCTTTGTGAAAATCCAGCGTTGAACAGCACATTTATGAAGCAGCCTGACGTAAAATGATTGGCGCAAATGTACAATTTCCTTCAAAAATGAATTTTAACCACAATGTCCTCAGTGACTCAGATAGCGGGAGTCTATGGAGACACTTATGTGTATTGGTACATCCCAAAACACAACACTTGTAATGCCTCTTTGGAGCAGACATTGTACAACTCCAGCAGCTTTTTCCCCTATACTAGTTCAGCAGAAACTCTGTGCTTCAGAAAAAAGGCTTGTTTGGATGTTGTGTAATTTGTAACTCCACACGGGAAATATATTTGCATATGACTGCCTCTAAAGCAAGACATCGACTAATCATATTACATCATCGCACCACTGGCCTACTGGCATTCAGTCGCTTAATGGCCGACACTGTCACGATTTGCAGGGGGACAAGGAAGCAGCCAGAGAAGAGGATCCATGTGCAGTATATCATTTATTCCAGTATTCCATAAAATGGACAAACACAGGAAGCAGCAAACATGATGGAAACACCAGGAGAACAAGAACACAGGAATACTTTCAACAACTGACAAACACAAGTGAGACACAAGGACTACTTATACACAGGAACTAACAAGCTAAACAAGGTAACAAGGGGGCGTGGTCCAATAAATGTCCATGGTAACAAACAAGGGAACAACAGAAGGGAAACAAGAGGTGAACACAACAATGAAGACAGGCAGGGATCATGACAGACACAACAAGTCACGGCAAAAACAAACAGAAAAACGGCTCAGCGTCAAAATCTGTGTTAGCAGACCTAGATACTGTGCAAGCTTGAGCTTTAAGAAATCGTCTAGGAGCCATAGAAACTACACCAGTGTGTGCAATTCAGGTGGAAGCTGGAGAAATGCCATTGGTGCTACGCCAAAACCAGCTGAAAGCCAATTACTGGATTAATCTGAGAGAGCATAGAGACTACCACCTAACAAAAAAAAGTGTTGCACACGTGTTGGGACAAGGAGAGGATGCATAGAGAAAGCTTTGGATGGACAAGAGATCAAATGGCAAAGGATGTGGGAATAAACTGTTAAATGGCCCTTTAAACTAATTCAGGTGCTAGAGTATCCAAACGTAGATATGGAATTAGTGACAGTTAGACAAAATAGCAAGACTTCTGATATTATAGATGAGTACTATAAATATAGGGACTGTAAATACAATATTCAGATGGATCGAAAGATTTAGAGAGTTACTGTGCCCAGTTACCAAGTGGATCTTAACAAAAGAGTGTCTGACTCTTTACATGTTTATACTGTTTAATTATATGCCATATTGAAGGCAGAAGAGTGGATCGAACAAAACTATCAATAATAACTTTTCAGTATGCAGTGATTCTATAGCTGCTCCTGCAAGCATTAAATCAGGCACAGCCGGAAACCATCAGGATGTGCTCTATGAAATCTTGTTTACTTATTCAAGAATAGATAGACAAGGGAAAAATGTCTCATTCATGGGGGTCCCCGCTCATTCAAGTATCCAGATCAATGAAAGAGCAGACAAACTGACAACACACACACAAAAAAAGAAATCAATGAAATCAATATTAAGTTATCAAAATCAGATGGAAAAAGCATAGTATGGAGGGAAATAAATAAAAAATGTCAGCAACAGTGGTTTTATACTTTGTACTCAATACAAAGCAGAGTAGGTATTTTAAGAAATAAAGGAATGAATCGGAAAGAACAAGTAATAATTAGCAGGCTAGGAATGGGACATAGCAACCTTAACATAATGGGAAAACATCCAACAGGTCTGTGCACTCAGTGTCAGGAATATGAGACCGTTGAATATATTCTTATGTGAGAAATTCACACAAGAAAGACAAGCAATGATGATTCAGTTACGGAAATTAGAACGAAGAGAGAACAATATAATAAGTGTTCTAGAATGTACAGATAGCGAACAAGGTAGAAAATGTCTATTTAATTTTCTAAAAGAAACTGGACTGGACAATAGGCTGATCCATGTACGGATCCATGTGCAAGGCTTTATTACAGAAGCATGGTCTGAAAACGAGCAAGGGTCAGATAATGACACAGGTACATCTCAGGCAAGGCAAAGAATAATCCTAGGGCTGGCGTGGGTCTTCGATCGGCAAACAGTATCCAGAGGGCTTGACAAGAGAGGTAATCTGATAACATAAGCAGGACCAAGGAGCAAACGACAAGGCAAGAGAATCAAAGGCAAACAGGAAAACAGTCAACGAGGCAAAAATGAAACTAGACCAGGACTAGAACTAGGAACTTTATACAAAAACTAGGAGAGGGCTCTGTAATGTTGCTATCACTAACGTAGCGATATGCACAGACAATACTCGGCAGTAAGAAAGAGGAAGCTCCATGGCTTATGTAGCATTTCTGATGGGAATCAGCTGTGTAATCAGTGCATTCAACTGTGTGTCATCAGTGCAATGAATCATGGGGACTGTAGTCCGGGGTGAAGTACAAAAGTTAGTGTAGTGCAAAGGTCCATGTGGTAAGCGGGTGACCTCTGGTGGTGAATGAACGGAAGTTCATAGAACGGAATGAACGGAAGTTCAACCCCCCCGCGCCCCCCCCCCAGCGGAGGCGGAACAGGGGAAAGCATGGAGGGCCAGGTCCACGTGGCAGTGCAGGGACCGGAGACTGGGGCAGAGCAGGATACCCAGATAAAACCGGTGAAGCAGAAAGCCCGGGTGAAGCAGGTGGAGCAGAACACCACCGGACAGACAGATAGTTCAAAATCTGGCTCATAGACTGAAACAGAATTGGCACTTCAGAACTGGGACTTCACTGGCAGACAGTTCACTCTCAGACTTATTGGTCGAAACTGGACACACAAAGAGTTCAGGTTTAAGATCACTGACTGGACATGGACAAACAGACTGTTCACTAATGGTCTCTTTGGCAATGACAGGATTAACAGAGCATACATGCCATTGACAGGTAGAGAAGAGACTTCATGAATGGCCCTTGTAGCTGTAGCAAAACAGTCATGAAATTCAAAGACTGCATCCTCAAAAGTGACAGACAAGGCTGAGAGTTCAGAGTCAGCCTCCTTGGCTGGGTCGGGACAGGGCAAAAGTTCATAATTCATAATCATAATCAAGGCAGGAGATCATAAGTGGCTTCTGTAGCCATGGCAGGACAGGCAAAGAACTCACAGATGACCTCCATTGCCGTGACAGGACAGGACAAGAGTTCATAAGTGGGTACCACTGACACCTCTAGAGCGTCTGCAGCGGATGCCGCCACCTCTGGAGGTTCTATAGTAGTACCATCAGAATAGAGAGAGTTCACAAACGGTTTCTTTGACCGTGACATGACAGGCTGAAAGTGAATTGCTGGGCTCCACCACCACGCAAGAAGCTGAAGCGAGCACCGCTGCTTCGGAAGGCACAGCAGCGAGCGCCACTACCTCAGGAGGTTCTGCAGCTTCAGCCGTCACTCCTGGAGACATTATAATAGATGCCGCCACCTCTGGGAGTGCTACGGTGATGTATGCAGCCCAAACACACCAAAAAGCAATCCCCATCATGGGAAGCACTTCAGACAGGGGAATCAGTTCGGGAACAAAAAGGCTAGAGTGAGCGACAGCCATCTCGGCTGAGGGCTCAGGTGTGGCAGCCATCTTAGGACAAGGCTCTGGAAGATCTGCTGAGACGTGACAAGGCTCTGGAAGATCTGCTGAGACGTGACGAGGCTCTAGAAGATCTGCTGAGATGTGATGAGGCTCTGGAAGATCTGCTGAGACTTGACAAGGCTCTGGAGGATCTGCTGAGACTTGACTGGATTCACGAAGATCAACGGGGACTTGACTTGGCTCACGAAGATCAACTGGGACTTGACTTGGCTCACGAAGATCAACTATGACTTGACTTGGCTCACGAAGATCAACTGGGACTTGACTTGGCTCACAAAGATCAACTGGGACTTGACTTGGCTCGTGAAGATCAACTATGACTTGACTTGGCTCACGAAGATAAACTGGGACTTGACTTGGCTCACAAAGATCAACTGGGACTTGACTTGGCTCACAAAGATTAATTATGACTTGACGGGGTGTTGTTGTGGCCGCCATTTTGTGAGTGTGCTCTAGCGTGGCTGCCATCATAGTAGTGAGTGCAGGATCACGTACCTCCGCAACACCCACAGTAAACGTTGAACCAACAGTCCACAAAATATAATCCAAAAAACTACTCAGTGACGAACCCTCATGAATCATTTTTGATTTTAGAGGCTGCCAAATATTCCACAATGTAACCCTGGAGTGATCGTGTGCGCTAGCAGCAAAACCGCTGCGTTCATACCTGGCCATGATATACAATCCTTTACACACGTGAAAAACATGAAGGCGGCCTCCGGTGACCGATTTCTCTCAAATTTCTCACAGGCCTTTAGGGCCGTGAGTCGAACAGTCCCAGTCCAAGTTTCGTTCTGATCGGCCTCCATTAACCTTGTCTGATAGCTGCTCAAACTTCACTGGCCATGTTTTTTAAGATACGTGAATGTCCTCAAAGGCAGTCTTGGCACCTTGGACAAAGACACCGCATGCCAATTTTTAAGTCAATCAGACTTAGGGTTGTGTAGTTATAGCCATTTTTTTGGCAAGGTGGCAAATCGTCTTTTTTCATGCACCCACAGAATGAGCTTTTACATATGTGTGCCAAGTTTGGTGAAAATATCTCATTCCGTTCACAAGTTATAGCCATTTTAGTAAAAGTGGCTCCACCCCCTTTGAGCGTTTTTGCGACCCTTAGAGACCGTGAATCAAAATTTCAATTTTTTTTTGATAATTATTGACAATCAGACTCCAGAGAATCTTGCTGCACTGGTTTGGTTCTGATCAGGCTCAAAACTTAGGACTAGTTTGCAAAAGTAGGTTTTTAAAAAAATCCAAAATACCCCACGGTTGAATCCGAGGCATGCATTTTGCGAGTGATTTCGTACTTTTCGTACTTTCGTTTTGAGTGATTTCGGCAAGCTTTGCTGAAGTTGTAGATGGTGTGAGTATTAGCCTTCAAAGTTTCAAGTCTGATTCTTGGACATTTTAACAATTACAATAGGGTTTCAATGCTACACTCTTGAACCCCTAAAAATTCTTTAAACTGGCAGTAAAAGGACAGGTTATGTAGAAGTTTGTCTGCCTTTATTATGAATTTACTTTTTTTTTCTTACGTCAGATTTTACGTTTGACATTTCGTTTTGATTGTGCTGGAAAAAGAGACGCTGCCATGAGCATTTGAAAAGATCGTTTTGTTAGATGGTAAACATATCACAATATTCATAACTTTTTCAAAAATGTCAGCTCTCAGCTGACCTATTTTTTTTTCTTTTCTAGATTCCTGCTGCACTAACAGAAGCTGAATCTTGGCAGTCGAATAATCTCTGTGGCGTCCTCATTTTTCCCAAAGTTCATCCTCAACTATGATTATAAATCCCTACACGATCAATAAAAACGATTGAGCGGTGTGCTGGCAGGGTTTCAAAACCTTTTGCAATTATAACAGCATCCTAACTGCGTCTGCACTGTATATCTGTCTGTCTCCTATGGATGTTGTCTGTCTTTTTCCCAGTTGTGTGTTTGCATTCAGAGGAGTGACTCATATACACAACTTCCATTATTTCCAAAGCCAGCATTGGCGAAGAAGGAATTATGATTGATTTTTTTCTCACTGCTGTAAACATTGTGACAAAGCTGAAAGCAAAGTAATGCTGCATGTCAACTTGATTTTCCTGGGGTTTTTGTCTTTAGGGTAAAACAAACAGTTTTTACTCAAAAGCGTAACAGCATAACCCAATATAAGTGGCCACGTTCAATTATCTAGTTGTTGAAATCACCTGGTGTTTATGTGCTTTCTTGGAGTTGGTGATTAAAACCCCACAAACTGCAAATACAAAGAAAAAGTGTGCTGCTTTCAATCTCTGTTGGTTAGAAAAAGACAATTACACCCTACATTAATATTGATGGATCTTTAAAAGCGTTCTGAATAGGGTTATGACTTCTCATAATGAGGCCCCCCATTTACAGACTTATATTTCTCCAGCCCAGCAGAGGAAATCATCTGTGGATGTACAAATAAGACCATTCAGTGTGCCAGGCTGAGATAAACTATCGTAATGGATTAGAAACAAATTATCTATACTGTTTGAATTACAGGAAAGCTATATGAGATTGAGTTATATAGGAACTATAAGAACACAAGACAAACATGATACCAGCCCAACTTGAAATGCCGTTTCCATTGCTTCTTTGTGAATACTGGAACAATTTACTTTTTTCAAAAATTGGGCCCCCATGGAGTATCATTTCTAAAGCATCTCATGTGCATCAGCAAAAGCAAATTTGTTCTTTGTGTGTGTACGTTTGTAACCTCATGCCTGTGATTGGAGATGTTTGTACAAGCTTCCACTCTGCTGAACTTTAAAGAGTAAAGGAGATGAGCTGGATCGTCCTGGCCCGTGCCTCTTGTCCTATATTCCTCTGGGGAGCCGTGTCCTGCTGCCCAGCAGCCCTTCCACCTGAGACCACAGGCACTTCTGCCCCAGCCATCCCTTTGCCAATCCACTGCAAAAGAAAAACATGCTGACCCCATTTAACCCTGTTCCAAATCTGAAGAGGAAAACAGGAAAACTAGCAACCAGCATTAGTGTTATGTACCTTCTGCTCCATGTAGCTTAAACTCACTGAAAGACGAAAATACTTCAGAACGTTCAATGGCCCCATTCTGACCTGTTATTGACATCCGTTTTGAGTAATCTGATCATAAGTGGATAGTACTAAATACAGGGCTAAACATCCTGGGTATTTTGCAATCTGATTCATCGAACCACATTCAGAGTGACCAAGTCTCATTTGTAGTGTAAATGATAATCAAATACAGTAATCAGTTAATCAATCCTGATGCATCTCAGCAACATCAAGCTACCACCTACTCAGCTGTAAATCAATCACTGTACTTTGCCGGTCTTGAAAAGTATACACAAGACTTTATAGAACTCTTGTTTGACACCAAGAGGAGCTTAACTAAAAGTGGATGAGAACAAAACTTAAACTGAATTGAGTTGGATATTGATACTATTGTCATCTGCTTAGCTGCTTTATAGCTGAATCGAATCAGAATTGATGAATATTGCAACGTCAACAGAGTTAACTGAATTAAATCTTCATTGAACTGAAGTGAGCTGAATAATGACACTATTGTCTTCTGTAGAGATGCTTTATAGTTGAATTGAGTTTGTTTCATAACTGAATTGAATCAACACAGAACTGAATTGAGCTGAATAATGACACTTCTTCTGTAGAGCTGCTTCATAACTGAAATGGAATTAGTTTCATAATTGATTCATTTTCGATCATTATAGTACTGTGCAGCTGCTTTGAAACAGTATAGGTCTTCTTGATTTTTACATGTTACAGTGTGACGTTAACTTTACATGTTAAAGGGGTCATGAACTGCATTGTTTGATGGGGTGCACTTATGGGGTGCACTTATACTGTTTTTACATTAAAAATTGTCATAATTTAGAAATAAAAGGCAATTTTCCTACCCTGATTTTAGCTCTCTGATTTGAACACTCTGTTTTAAGGGGCGTGTCTGCTGTGAGACTTCAGTGTAAATGCCCACTGCTGTGATTGGCTGACATCTTTGCATATGAAATAAATAATTATTACTTTCTTGAAAACTTTTAGCACGTTTTTACTGTTCTCAAGCTCTCAAGGTTCTACAGCTCTCAAGGTTAACTAATCGTAGGTTAACATAAAGTCTACACTACTAGTAACTACTAGCTAGTTTGTAACTAACTCTGTACTTTATTCGGTTGCACCTTTTGTTCTTAAGCTAGTAGCTCATAAGGTCTCCGTAAAGTAATGCGTAGTCGCATAATATGACGTTTACCCTCAGTGATCGTTCAAATACGTGAGCAGACGTTGTTGAAATGCCGTGAATTTCAGTTTATCCTTCATTCTGACTTATTTTGCCTCACGTAGCTAACGGTAAAAATAAGTTTCCATTAAATACAATAGCCTACTACTTAATCATGAATATGTTTTTATATGTAAATAACATTCAGAAACTGTATTTGAAACGAAATTAATAAGGATCAAAAACTAAGTACTGATACAAAAAACATTTATTGATTATGAGCGATGGTACTGATTCACACAGTGGCACGCTGTTTAGGACGGGTTCATGTTGAAGAGTGGCTAACAAAGTAATCTTTTCACATAATGTTCTCTCGCTTAAAATGTAAGTGAGTGTAAATATCACCATCATCTTATATATGTCTAAAGCTAATGAAATCTGTCAGGTAAAACAAGAGCTTATTGAGAGCTTAACTTAGTGCCCATTTACGTCAAAACTAGGCTACGTTGTAACTTACGCACAGCTGGTGCAACCGGGCCCTTATATTTAGATTGTGGTATGAAAGGTTGCAGTGATGAACATGTAGCCGATCACAGACAATCTCGTCATTGCAACTCAATTTCTGCACACTAACGAATGCTTTCATCATCACTAACAGTGCAAACTCAACATAACTAGGCGATTCGTTGATTATTACGCGAGTCCAGAACTCAGTCACTGATAAACTCGCACTGTTGACAGCTCAAGAGATTGTAACACAGTATCACAGTTTAAATAACAGATTATTTTCATCCTACAAAGAGAAACAAGGTGAAGTTGAGCGTTAGTCACTGGTTTGATTTACTGACACACAGACAAAGATCATCTGACTGTACATGAATCATTACATATCAGATCAGGTATTAGTTATTACTTACTCAACACAGTTACTCACATGTTGTTGCAATTTTCACACTTTGTTGTGAAAGAATGGTAGAATCCAGTGAGGTTTTGGCATTAAATGAAGACCATTGTCTTTTGGGAACAACCTGATATGAAAACAAACACTGAAATCAAACTATTTTTATGCACCAAACAATAATGGTCATATGTGGAAGTACACTTTTTGTACATCATCACAGTGTTAGAACAAAGACAACAGTGGCAGGCATATTGGCCAGCAGCACAAGATCTTCCTCTTAGATATTAAATACTCAAACACTACATTTCCACTGCTCTTGGAAACAATATCTATTAGCTTGCTGTTGTGCTATACAGTATATATCAGCGACGGGCTTTCCACTGTAAAGCAGTATTCTCAATGAGTTTCATTGCCATTGCCATGACAAACCCTTTTCTCCTTATCATTAAATAGCTATAGAGCAAAATTCATTCCTTTATCTATTTTTTTTTGTCCGGTATTACTCAAAGCCATACCTGAGATCGTATGAAAGCACTGAAGGCATTCATAAACACCTCATATGGAGTGATTGTGCTATAACTTATTCCGACACAATTCCTGTTTGCTGGAGTTTAGCAAACCCAAGGTCAGATGTGCCGTTGTGCTCAATAACTGCTGAAATGAGGTAACATGGGTCAATACATGGAGCAAATAGAAACAGAAGGTGAGTAAAGAATATTTCAGCTCTTCAAAGCAGCAAATGCACAAATGGTTTCTGCTCACCTTCGAGAGGAAGGAACGGTGCTTTATTTGACGATTGTGTTAAAGTACCTCTCTCTCATTATATAACTGCTAATTGGAATGCACTCTGGTACCGACTTGAACAGACAAACAGGGATGAGAGATGTCAACGGCGCTCTTGATAACTGAAAGAGGCCTATGCAGCCAATAAATGCAGGAAACCTTTGTGATTAAAACCGTCCACAGATTGATAGTCAAGATGAGCGGCACTATTCAGATAACTCAGAGAAAATTCAGCAGGCAATTAAGGCGGTCTATTTTGAATGCATACAGATGACACTCTGGTCTCTAAAAAGATACTGGCTGCATGTCTAACTCTGTGATATCTCTCTAATGTTAATGTGTCTGAATTTTAGATGAAAACATTATGATTGCAACAGGTCATTCTGAAAAGACCGGCCAACCGTTAGCATTCTGCACGCTGAAATCTGCCATCTTTGCACATGGATAGCCTGCTAATTTAGAACAATTATTTTTTACATTTAATGGCCGTAAAAGATGCTTTTTGGAACCAGGGGCCATATACACCTAAGAGTTGTTAGCTAGTAGTTTTAGCTTAAAATGTATTTACAAAACTCATAAGAGCAAGTTTTACTAAGGAACTCCTAATATAAGAGTAGAGCTTAACAGGAACTTTTTTGCTCACTGTTTTCCAAAGTTACTAGCCACTCAGCATTTTCACTGGCCACAATTTTGACATTGATAACATGGGGGAAAACTGCCATATAGATATTTTTAATAATTTGGCAGCAGGTATATTAGGCTGCTGTCACTTTAAGACCTGACGCACGGATCCAATATACTGTTACACATGCATTTTCTTTCTCAACTGTTTACGTTCACTTAAAACATAACTGACTGTGTTTATGTGAGTACTCACCAAGACAGTCCGTTTTGTTCTGTCATGAGATTTCAAAGATGGTCGGTTTTGTTACTTTGTTCTTTTTCACAAGATGTCAAAGACAGTCGGTTTTGATTCGTAACGAGATTTCAGTGACGATCGGTTTTGTTCTGTTATGAGATTCGAAGTGCAATAAGCAGGGAAAAAAGAATTAAATTTAGTACTGAGAGGCGGCTTTATGTGCGCACACTTTGGGTGTGAACACAAAATCTGTGAGAATGAGTAAAATTATGTGCAGTGTGCCAAATTCAAGCCCTGTAAGACCGACATTTGGAAGTGTTTCAGATATTTCAGTATCGATGTGCATCAAAAAAATCAATATTCAACACTACATTGCACTCAGTTTATTATTTCAGATGCCTTTTTAAAAGACTACTGTAAGGAGGTATGTTGATATGGGAACTGGCGAACATTGAAAGTATGAAATTAAATGAAAGTAAAGCAACGTAATCATGTTGGAAAGGTCATGCAAAAGTCCGCGGTAGGGCGAAAAACTTCGAAAGACATCGTTCTTTTACCATTTGACTTAGTCTTTGCACGTTCACTTTGTAAACACTAGATCGGTACTTCCGCTTACGTCACACATGACCTTTCTAACGTGACTACATAATGCGTGGAGCATCACAGAGCAGTGCAAGACGAGCATTTGTTAAAAAGTATATAATGTTTTTTTTTTTTTTTTTTTTTTAGAAAATGGCCGATGGTTTCTCTGGATAAGACTCTTATTCCTCGTCTGGGATCGTGTAGAGCTCTTTGAAGCTGCACTGAAACTGACATTTGGACCTTCAACCCGTTGAACCCCAGTGAAGTCCACTATATGGAGAAAAATCCTGGAATGTTTTCCTCAAAAACCTTTTCAAATGAAGAAAGAAAGACATAAACATCTTGGATGACATGGGGGTGAGTAAATTATCAGGAAATTTTAATTCTGAAGTGAACCAATCGTTTAGCTAACCTTACCTTGTCAAAAGATGTCAAACTATCCGATATTGAGACTTATTGACCTTATATTAACACAGTCACGAGGGTCTGCAAGTTGGTCGCAGATAATTTTATTAATGAGGCATTCATTAAGACATTTTGCCCTGAGCTTTTTTTAATTAAAATCATGCTTATCTTAAAAGAGCTATCTTAATCAGTTTACTTTGCATTTAATTTTTATTTTAAAATAAATTAATAAATAGGACCAAAAATGAGTGTCATGCCATTGACCCATAAATGAACAGACTGTGTGCGGTGCCGTCTGAGGCCTGGAACATGTGTTGAATAAAGTGCAGAAGACGATATAGATATCCTGTCTGTGTGCCATACGGCTGATTTCTTGCCTTTTTTCTGCCTGTCCTTTTATTTTGATCTGTCATCTCAAGAATTCAATCTCAATTCTTTCACTCACGATGCATAGCCATCCTCCTCCAGTGCATGTGGTCTGGCCGTATGTCTGTCAGTAAGCTGTCTATCACATGCGGTCCAGGCTATCCAGTCAGGCCTCAGGCATATATACTTAGAGAAGCCTGGCTTTGCCTGATGGATTCCAAGCGCACGCCTCCCTCCAAACTTTCCCTCAGCTTACAGCGAGAGGCACTTCTGTCAGGAAAAAAATAATGAGCGATGCAAACTCGCCTGACCTCTCTGCAATGAGGCAGATCCTTCTCCGTCGACAAATTTTGAAACCCCACCAACTGGCCCTTTACATGGACAAAATGCACCACAACCCCGCATATTTGATCTGCTTGTGTTTGTTGAATATTTCCACAGATGCTGATCTCTGAAGCCGTTAGATAAATATTTCAGCATCACTCCTTTTTCGGCCAACATAATAGTGAACTTAATACATACCTTTTGCAGTGGGCAGCAATCAGACCTTGTCCAAATGCAATCAGACCGGTGCTTCAAACACAATCAGGCACAGATTAGTCATTAAGGTGCTAATAAGTATTCTTAAGTCCTGTCAGACCCACGTAGGTAAGAGTACAGAGCAATCTAGATGCTCTCTGCGCAATTACTTTTAGAAGTACTGTTAAGCTTTTTTATTTCTAAGCTGTGCATATGTCAATTTTTCCAGCCAGGCTGAATATGGACACTGTCCAGCATGCTAACGCCGAGGTGCTCGGGCTTTCATTTGCTAAATAAATAAACAAGGCGTATGTGCTTCTCATGATGATTCTCCTAAATAACAAGCAAAGGAAAGTGCATTTGGCAGGCGTCTTATAAACAGAAAACCGGAAAGTTTATGCTTCTCAAAGTGCAAAGACACTTGCAAGCTCCTCTGGCTTATTGAGTTACTGCCCCCTGCTGCCCAGCAGACACATCGCATATGTTTTTGACATTACTTTTAGTGTTATTTACACTAATTCCAACTGCAGATATTGCAAGATGAGATTTTTGTGCTGGACAATTATTTTCACGTTCAACGACCACTTTAGCCTCTCCAGCTTAATACATGGTTAGTGAAATAAAGTGCTTTTGGAAACCATGCAACTACCTGTCTGTACACCTATAATCCTGCTGCATGTCAATACAACTCTCTTCGACCAACTCAGTGTGAGTTATTTGATTTGCTTTCTGGTCATGGGTGTTGAGATTATCTGTGTGTGTGTTCCCCAGGTGATGGTTTTTTGATTGCAACATATGATTATATGAAAATCAGTGATGCTTGAGGAGTTTCTCGGGTTTCTAAAGGCTGCAGTCGTAAATAATGACTTAAAACAATGTCCATATGCATTTAAAGAAATGCATCTAACTTCTGTATTTGGTTCATTCTCATTCCCAATGGTGCATTTTTGTATAAACATATATTTTTTTTCTTTCTTTCAAAGCAGTCATTTCATTTTGGTATCATTTATATACTATTATAGTATTTATTAATATTTGGAACTAGTATTTATAGTTTGTTTTTCTGACTTTTTTTCCTCTCAATTGTGAGTTTATATCTCACAATTCGGACTTTGTAACTCACAACTTTTAATTCTGACTTTATTTCTCAGAATTGTGCGATATAAAATCGCAATTGCAAAAATCTTTTTTTTATGTCTTTATGTTTATGTCTTACAATTCTAAGAAATAAGGTCAGATAAACGAAAAAATAAAAAGTTGCAATTACCCTTTTCACCCTCTTTTTTTTCTGTGGTGAAAACAGGCTTCCATAAAATTCAGATAAATACACACCAATAGAGAAGTTCTAATAAAATTGTGTTTTGGTTCAAAGCAATGAGTGACAGAGTTTACACTAAAATTAACACTCGACAAGTGCCAAATGCGAGCAGCATTGGTGAGTATATGAAATGTTGTTGATGGCCGGTAACATTTTTATTATTTCTAACAATTCAATTTTGTGCAAACATGCATGTGAACAAACATGAAAGACACCTGGGACAGGTATCACACATCATGAAAGTTTAAGCCTTGTCAATTTTAATGTTCAAGCACAAGAAGACGCGAAAGGGAACTCAATTCGTTACTTGCACACACAGAAAGACGCATCTCAGACGGCACGCGAATACTGAATTGAGTTCTCTTTCATGTACTAAAGACGTATTTACAGTTTTGGTGCATTTCTCACATCACTATTTACATTTGCACAACAGTTAATGCAGTTCTCAAAACAATTAGTACAAACTGCAAAACCTAGTTGATAACCTGCAAAAGCGTGTCACTTGCTCAAAATGGATAGGTCATTCCTCAAAAGCAAGTATTCATGTCAATGAAAGTGTCAGTGTCATCAAGATGAAAAGTCCTGACACCATTGTTTATGAACAAGATAGTCAAATGGCTTTGTCATGTTTTCATTATGACAGTTTACTCTGTCAGTGTTTTCCAATGCAAAAAAGTCAGATCTTGGTGACACTACCTGAAAATGCTCAAGACAGCACTATATACTATTTGCACAGCCATTTTAAAAATACAGTAAAGTTACACATTACTGTATTTAGTGAGGTAACTGAGTACAAGACACTGAATATGTATACAACATACATAGTACTGTAATCATTCATGCACATCCAGACGTTCCTCTCTGTCTGGCCACATAATTTCATCTACATCACAGCGAATATCATCTCTTGCAATGCAGCGAGGAAAGTATCTCCTCGAGTGGCGAATCACATGCTGCATCCATGGCCGCTAGCAGTGCCATTTGGGTATGTGGATGTCGGTCATATACCTTCCACCTCCAGGAAGAGAAAAACTCCTCTATTGGATTTAGTGAGTAGGGAGGGAGATATGCCACCAGCATCCTATCATGTGCTGCAAACCACTGTCTGACGACATCTGAGTGGTGAAAACGCATATTATCCAAAACAACAACATGCTTGCTCAGATGGTCTCCAGTTAGACCCCTCTCATTCTCAAGGATTATGTCCTTGTAAAGAGTGTCTAAAAAAGTCAGCAGATGTTGTGTGTTGTATGGACCAAGACGGGGGATATGGGTGAGGACGCCGTTTTCTGAGATGGCTGCACACATAGTAATATTCCCTCCTCATTGGCCTGGGACACCAATGGTTGCTCTCTGTCCAATGCGATTCCTTCCACGTCTTCTACCTTTTGCCAGATTGAAACCCGCCTCATCAAGGTATATGAATGTGGCCTCCAGCTCCAGTACATGCTTTATTACAGAAGAGGGAGTGAGAAAAACTATAACAACTTTTCCTGTGTAACATAATGCATTTTGGACAACATATTGTACTCCTTCACTCTGTCGCTGTTCCGTTCAAATGGCACATTGTACAATTGTTTCATGCGCTGTGCATTCCTCCTGAGCACTCAATTGTAGCGACTGAAACAGATTCAGTTTTCCCAAAGACGTTGTCATCCTCTATAACAGCACTTTGTATCTCTCTCAACCTTATGGCATTGTTTGCAATCACCATTGCAGAAATGGCTTCCTCTTGTTGCGGGCCCTCATCCAACTCTGCAAGGTTGTCTTGCAATCCTGTGTGGTGCAGAGTAAAATTACAGTAGATATGGCAAATCTTTACTGTAACACTACTGTACACTACAATACACTAAATGTGTGATGCAGTAAAGCTGTACGTCTAAATGTAAAATGTACAGTGACAAGTTCCTGTCCCACTGCAAGCTTCATGTATGATACAATGACAGTAGTGCAGTGCAGATTGTTTAGTGCTGAATTACTGTCCATTTATACACGCCTGTTCTCCCGACGAAATGTTTGAATAATTGAATTTACAGTGGTTCTCCCAACATTTGGCTGCACCCTTCGACCAGCCTCAGCCATTGTGAGGCTGTGATTGACAACATGATCCACAATTGTAGCCCTGATTTCATCAGGGATCTGCCTATGTACTTTGCCTCTTCTTCCTCTTCCCCTGTTTTGTCCCCTTCCTCCCCGCACCCTCACCCCTCTTCCACGAGGCTGACCTTCCATTTCTGTGTCACAGTATTGTAGAAATGGTACACACTATGTCCTGCTTGGTTCATATATGCTTGTAAAGTGGGGGTTTATGGGATTCAGCTCTGACAGTGATTGTAGAGAAGTGGCTTATCATTGGTTGCAACTAATGCTTCACACACCCCTTCTCATCAGTGAAAGTTGAGAAATTGTTTAATTTAGGAGACATTTTCAGGAAAAAAAAATGTGTAAAATTTGCTTGATAGATTTTGCCAACCAGTTCAACATTTTTGTATGTAATGACTCAAGCAATGAAATGAGGACTATTAGTTTTATATGGAATGACTATTCAGCATTCACAAGTATAGTTAATTTTGACTGACATGACATAAGCAAATGATAATGTTATAAAACAGCAGAGAGTTGTATGAAAGCAGTTGATGCATGTCCAAAAGCATTTGCAATTTGTTCGAAGGAATGAGAAATTGCTACTATGATGTGCACAAATGACTAAATGTTGTGGAGGTTGAACTAACTGTTGTGCAAATGTAAATAGTGATGTGAGAAATGCACCAAAGCGACTGAGAAAAACTGTAAAACAGTTCATGTGACTACAGTGGTTCAACCTTAATGTTATGAAGTGATGAGAAGTGCGCCAAAAGTGCGCCAAAAACCCCCAAAATAATGACTATTCAACAATATCTAGTGATGGGAAACACCGCTTCATGAAGCTTTGAAGCTTTACGAATCTTTTGTTTCGAATCAGTGGTTCGGAGCGTGTATTAAACTGCTAAAGTCACGCGATTTCACTAAAGGAGGCTTTGTTACGTCATAAGTGTTTCGCAGCGTTTTTAAATGTCAATGGTTCACGAGACTTTGGCAGTTTGATAAGGTCTTACAACATGAGGGTAAGTAATTAATGACAGAATTTTCATTTTTGGGTGAACTAACCCTTTAAGTGAACGTAAACAGTAGAGAAAGACAATGCATGTGTAACAGAGTGTGTCATTTTAAATGCAAATGAGCTGTTGCTCCTGGCCCCCTTTTTCAGAAGAGGGTGGAGCTTCAAGAACTCTTGCTCCGGCATGCCAGCAACAACAAAACGGGACAATCTCACGCACCAAAAATGTCAGAAAGGATGTTCAGGTGTAATTTTTAACTAGGAAACTCTTGTTTATGATAACGAGGGGAGCATCAGTTCTGGATATGAAGTTTAATCACGAAGCGTTGGTATTGGCCCATCTTTCAAAATCAACCTCTGAGTGTTAGTCCCTGCAGCTCAGCTGGACTACATTAGATACAAATGAATGATAATAAGAGTAACTTTGCTCCTCTGCAACTGAGCAACAAAACATTTTGCTTTTAGTGAAGGGTAATGTCAAACCTGCTATTTATTTGATATCAGTACATCCCAACCTGCAGCATGAATGTTACAATCATCACATTATATTTTTGTGTGTCGGCACTTATAATTAATGTCTTTTTAATTAGATTTTTTTTTTCAAGCAGTGTATGTGTTCCCATACTGAGTGAGTCAGCACAGAGTGACATTTAAAATTGTTTATGAACAATATTCCAATCAGGCCACTTGTGGCAGGTCAGTGTTTGGCACAGGACATCTTGTACTGTAGGTCAGATTAAGCAGCCAGCGGAGAGGCAATATTGGCAAACCTCACAGTTCTAATCAGTCCTCGCCGTCAGGCTAATGATAATGAAACAAAGCCAAGTCCTAGAGCTGTTGTTCACTTCTGTCGTCATTTGAAGTTAACTTTGTTGCTTCTCAGCAATGAATCCCAAACATTTTGTCACAAAAAAATGGTTAAAAAGGTGAAGGGAAATAATACTTTATGAACGATCTTATAGTCCATAATATATTATTATTCCCCAAATACATCATAGATCTTATGATTTTTTACATTATGTTGTGCAGTCAGCTGCACTGCAAAAAGTTATTTTCATCTTGTCTTCCAAAACAAATATCTAAACAGTCTTAAATCAATATACATTTACTTGAGAAGCAAAATGACATATTTTGTTTTCTGAAGTATTTATCAAAATTAAGTGAGTGGCTTAAAACAAGAAAAAATATCTGCATAAATAAACTTAATTCAAAAGGATAACAAATTTACTTTACTTATGCATTTGGCAGGTATTTTTCTTATTTTAAATAGGGAAAAAATTCACCTAATTATGATACTTTTGAGAAAACAATTTATTTATTTTGCAGTGTGGTGTCTTATATGATCATGAAAAAGATAGATAGATAGATTGATTGATTGATTGATTGATTGATTGATTGAAACTGACTTGATAATCATCTACCAATAATTATTTGTCAATTCAGATTATAACTTTCCAGGTTTTCAGGTGGTCCTTCCAAATTTCATAGCTTGTTCCGATATAAATCAAAGTTTCTAGTAGCTGTTAATATTCATGGCTGGTGGGTTTCATAAATTCCCCTGCAGACTGATTATGGAGGTCCGATATGGAGTCAGTAACTGATAATGGTAAAGTGGGATGATGTTAGTGTAATCTCTGCTCTAGAGCTGACAGTGTGAAACTGCCTTTTGTTTATACATTGATGACCTTTTCCAAAGTCCCTGTGATTTTTCTTTTTTAAGTGATTTTTTTTTTTTTCATGAAATGGCAAACTTAGCATACGAGGCAATAACGGTTTGAGTTATTTGCTTGAATTAGTTTTGTATGAGTTATAGCATGTTGTTTTTAGTCTTGAGGTTTAAATCTGGTGCTTTTAATTCAATGTAGTGAAGCAGACTAAGAAATAAACAGCCCGTCCGGGTCTCAGGAGGGATTACATTCTCATATCATTTGATAGTCTGGATCACAGAGGTGTAGAGGGAGATAAATGACCTCTTGGGTTTCAGCTTTTCAATTTCCTTCCTGTGCTGCCCTTCCTGCAACTATTGACCACACATTTTCTGTCTGGATTGAAGCCGGGGGCAGTTAGAAAAGATTCATCCTCAGAATTGCAGCAAGGTTTCTGGGTTTTGAGTTTATATTGGGGGTGTAAAGGTACATGTATTTGCACAAAAATTCTCAAATTCTGTGCCGAATGAATAGTGTTGTTTTAAGCACTGCACATGCAGAACTTCTCTGTGTGGGGAACGTAATTTCAAACTCTGAGTTTCGCCAATAGGATAGGATAATCGGAGAGATCCTGGGTCAGACGTAACAACCCAGTGTTTGGGTAGTTTTTGTGTTACCCAGATCCTGGGTCAGACGTAATAACCGAGGGGTTGAGTTATTTATCGCAGCCTTTTTGCACCTCTTCAGGAGAGAGCAGTGCAGCTCTGTCAAATTGGTGCATGTCTTCAGTAAAATACAGGTTTGTGCACGTTTTATTTTATCTAAAAACTGGCGTTATTCTGTATATCGTTTAATTTTATGCAAAGCAACAAGTGTTTTTTAGAGTGTTCATGTTCATGTTCTCACAGCATTGCAATGTTAGAATTCATAAAAATGTTATTGCCCAACTGGTGATTGACGTCTCATGTACTTGTCAACAACTATTTTTACCCGCATTTGGCGAGTGTTAATTTTAGGCCCTGGTTACAACAAAGGGGTCTCCCAAAAGTGTCCCATTATTTCATGTGAGTTGTAGAACTTTGTCATATCTTATGTTCTGACTCCAGCACATTGAAGGACATCATGATCACCATCTCATTGGAGGTCTCGCTTTGGCTGGCAGCAAGTTTAAGCTGTGGCCCTCTGCCTGTAAACACAGTCCCTTCCCAAACCCTGCTCTTACTGAGCTGGAGATCCAACCTCTGATCTCCTTGCACACTCACTTTTCGGGCCTCTGGGACACGTACACGAAATTTTACCCAGGACGAGGCCTCTAACAGCCCTGTACGAGGTTCAAACAGCACGCTGCCCCTCTTCCAGGCTTTGTACGTGCATGGGAACGGATGCCACTTATTCGCTGAGGTGTTCTTCAGGATTTATTCACACAGCAAGGTGAATTCTTGCTTGAAGGACATTTTTCCATAGAGACCAAGCTTGTAGACTCCATACTCAGGAAGGGCAATGCTGGTTGTGACTTTGCTCCCATTGTGAGTGAAGAGGACGTGGTTTGAAAGAAGACTTGCTGGTTGATTGCACTGTTCTTTAGTTAGAACAGCATGGAGGTCTAGATCTTGAGGGTTCTGGAAGGTGATGTTGCAGTTTCCTTGCTGTGTATAAACCAGAGCTTCTGTATGGCTGAACCTGGAGAGACCGGCCTCCAAAGCCCTGATACCAGGACCGCAAGAACTGCTGAGACCACATGGAAAAAGCTCATTCAGGTTGACAGCACCACCTGTGCAGCAAAGAAGAAAGTTGCCTGCATTCTGGAAGCTGGCCACTGCATTCACCCAGTCCCGTACAAACACAGAGAGACGGAAGTAACCACGGTACGGGCAGAGGACGTTACATGTGAGTTGATCTGGCTCAGTCTGAATGGCCAAGCATTTCTCAGCTAAAGTCTTGTCCAGGTCCTTATGGCTCAATTCACACAACATCATAAGTAGTCTAGCAGTTTTTAAAACTAACTTAAAGCATACAGACTCTAGAAAAATGATATCATTCCCATATTCACAAGGCTTGAGTCCTAAACTCATAGCGTCTGGTTGCAGGCACCAGGACACGTAGGGATTCTCTGGCAGCTCTTCTGAGGTTTTGGGTGTTGGACATTCCAACTGGAAGGAACAAACCCAGCTGAATGCTTTGGAAGTGTTTCCAGGTCGAGCAAAAACCCTGACCTCATATGTGCCAGACTTTGTGGGCATGAGGCGGAGCTCCATGCTGTGCTGGGTGCTTGTGAGGAGGCCGATGGAGTTGCTCAGCTGTTGTAGTTTATTGCTGCTAGGCTGGGAAATCTGATAGGTGAAATCGACAGGCTGAGGGAAACTCATCAATACCGTCGCCTCGTTGTTCTCTGTGGCATTTAAATGGGAAAGGTGTCAGTTACTCACAGCAGTACATCAATTGATTAATCAATGACATGAAACTCATCTAGTTGATTATTCAAGAATACACTACAGAGGCAAATCAAACATACACCTCTTTTATGATGAGCATGTTTTTAGTTTCTGAAATAAAATCGATTTTGACATTTTTTTGGTGCATAAAGTAATGTCAGAGTCAATTGTCCTAAAACCATAATGAAGAAAAAAGCATCATTAAAGGGATTGTTCACCCAAAAATGAAAATTATGCCATAATTTACTCGCCCTCAAGCCGTCTTGACTTTCTTCTTTCAGCCAAACACAATTGGAGTTACATTAAAAATATTCTGGCTCTTCCAAACTTTATAATGGGAGTGAATAGTAACCAAGAGTTTGAAACCCAAAAAAGTGCATCCATCCATCATAAAAGTAATCCATACGGCTCCAGGGGGTTAATAAAGGCCTTCTGAAGCGAAGCAATGCGTTTTTGTAAGAAAAACATCCATAACTTTATAGACTATAAGCACTAGCTTCTGGTAACGTTCGTTCTGGTGTATGACGCCTCTCGTGGTTCAAACAAATAGGGCTGGGCAACAAACTCAAGCTCAAATCTCAAAAATTTTTAAAGTTTTAGACTTCCAATTTATGACTGCTGTTTTGTTTTGCTCTGTCCTCTGCACTTCCGTGTTTGTCAACACATCTTGAGTCGGGTCAGAGGTCACTCTTCCGCCGGAACTAGACTTGTGTATGGCGGTTACCGGAAGCCAGTTATTATAGTTTATAAAGTTATAAATATGGATATTTTTCAAACAAAAAATGCATCAGGGCCTTTATTAGCCCCCTGAAGCCGTATAGATTACTTTCACTTTTTTGGTCTTCAAAATCTTGGTTACTATTCACTCCCATTATAAAGCTTGGAAGAGGCAGGATATTTTTTTAATGTTGTGTTTGACAAAAAGAAGATAGTCATATACACCTAGGATGGCTTGAGGGTGAGTAAATCATGGGATAATTTTTATTTTTGGGTGAACTATCCTGTTAAAGGATACATTTTTGTTTGGCAGTCTGGCACAATCATTATTATTGTTTGTTAGGAAAAAATTACAAAACTGCCAAAGTCCTGCAGTACAACCAAAATGCAAAATAAATAAATACAATAAAACAGGAAATGACATCAGAGAGGACCCCTGACATTGTTATGTCAAGGAAATGTTGTAAAATGTTGTGTGGTTGGGCAAAAAATCTGAATGATATTTATGAATTTTTATCTCTTGATATTTGTTTAAAAATGATTTAATATTATTTATAATATACATTATTCAATTAATTAATTTAGTCATTAAATTAAAGCCTAAGGCCACATCCACGCGAAGCCAGAGCTTTCCCTATACAATCTTTTTTTCCCCCTCATTCTAAAAAAAAAATAACGGCCTCGTCTCAAGAAATATCTGCGTACATACGAAACCACTGAAACCGACTGAAAATGATGTAGTATACATGCCAGACCAGTATGTGGCGCTGTAATTCTCCCACAGAGATACACTAAAAACAGAGAAGGAGACTTGGCGCAGTATACAAACTTTAGTAAAGCTAATAGGCTCAGTAGCTTCTGCAGCACAAACACAAGCATGTAGTCCGCTATTGTTGTTGTTGTTGCTGTTACTTGACGTAGCGATGTCTGACTAGCATTGAGACGTGGGGTGATGACATCACAAAATATATGGATTGGCTGTACACAGGAAAACGCAAGGGTGTTGTTTTCAGATTTATCCACTCTGGGACCCGGTTTCGGGCTCCCAAAACGTTAAAAGGATCTCTGTATCGATGGGCTCTTAGTCATTAAACATTTCTCGAAAGTTGTATAAAACCAACATAAATACAAAGAGTTCCTTTCTAAGAACTTGTCATGTGTGCTTTAAACTTATTTGTTGATTTGAGTAATGCAAAATGAGTTACCTGTAACTATCAGGAAGTGTTTTGGGTGAATGAGGGTTAAGTTCAGCCTGTAGAACTCAGACGTTTTCAGCACCCTCTTCTCAAACACTTCAAGCTCAATAGGGCTCTCCAAGAGCTGCCACTCCTCCTCATCAGGACAGTGAGAGTTAATGAAGTTCTCAGGGTCCGTCAGGAAGTAAAACTCTTCATATCTGAAATTGTATTTGTATTGTAGACATGCAGAATGTGATTGTCATGAACATCGCATGCAGCGATGTGTATATAACTGTACATCTGAAATTAATACATATTATATACAGTATCCAGTCCTACCTCTTTATGAATGCTCTGTTGTCCAGGTCCACTCTTCCAGCACCCCAGCAGGCATCCAGCAAGTACCAGTATCCGTCCAGAAACACTGCATTCCACATGTGGCTGGATTTAGTGTTCTTGTAACTCTGACCCTGCCGGTAACCAACGCCTTTACCATGACCCGACATCTCTCTGCACTCAATACCAGCTTCCCTGAAGAGATAGTGTGATTAGACCACCATGTCATTCAAATTCAGTGTGGCAAGTTGTTGCAGTACAGACTGCGTGCAAAAAACGTGTGTATTTCTCCGAAACCTCAACACTGGACACCTACGTCACAATTTTATTGAACAAAAATATTTTCTTCTTCTTTAGGGGTATTGGTCTTAACCACTGCCACTCTTTTTGAATATTTTGTTTAACTATTGATCTAATTACATTTTTTCAAATAGAACTTTAAACTAAATATCGTTGATTCTTTTACCAACTTCATCCTGTGTAAGTCAGTACCCAACAAAATTTTACATTTGTTTTCATATTTTTTAGAGATTTTCTTCTCTCATATATATAATTTAATATAGCCTATGTCTTCTCTAATGGATTGATAACTGTTTAATGCTGGCATAGATTAGCTAATTACTCTAGCTGGTCTAACATCTTCAATCAATACAATCCATGAATGCACAACAACATTTTAACGCATAGATGGAGAAAACATAAACCTTACAAGCATCACAATGACAGTTTCACATGCATGTGCGAAAACATTCTTGTGCATATGCAAAAGCCTTGAAATATTAAAAATGTCACTTTAGGTGCTCTGTAGCAAACAAATGATGCTGGAGTTTTTCTCAGAACAATTTTTTTTTTCTTGGATGTACTGTACAGATAAAGTCAGTTCCCACAATTACATACAGTTGTCAATCAGAATAACCGCAGGTGTGTGGTTCATCACACAATATGAAATTGATTTATTATCTTATTTTTAAACAGTATATGTCTTGTTTTATATTGTATAATCTAAAATCTAAACATGTGAAATGTTTTAATGGAAGAATGTACTGTCTGTCCTGCGATCCTGTGAACACTATAACATTTATAACTTTGTGTATAACCCATTGTCCATCCTGGAGCAAAAGGCCATGGAGGATTACATCCAGGAAGCACTTCAACAACGCTTCATTCGACCTTCTACATCCCCTGCCGCTTCAAGCTTCAAGGACGGAGGCTTGAGGCCTACATCAAATAGAGTTAACTAAGTGTAGAGTGTCAAAACAGTAATGTATATACCCCCATCTATTCCTAATTGCTTTCCTGCACATCTGTAAACAGACGCTGGAGTAACCAGAGCACACACCTCGTCCAGTCAAAATGACCAGCTCAGGTGAGCAAACCTTCTCAGTGAGGCCCAGATATCCCTCCACATCATACTCTACAGGTAACAGACAAAACAGTATCTGGTAACAATTACTTAGTGTTATCGGAGCAGATAGTTTTCCATTAACTTTTCAAGTTCTGCCACTTAAACATTCAGAATTAGTTTTTTTCATACATCAGCTAATGGTACAAAAATATGGTGTAAAAAATGCTGGGTTTAAAACAACCCAAGTTGGGTTGAAAATGGACAAACCCAGCAATTGGGTGGTTTTAAAGGGTTAGTTCACCAAAAAATGAAAATTCTGTCATTTATTACTCGCCCTCATGTCGTTCCAAACCCGTAAGACCTTTGTATAACACAAATTAAGATATTTTTAATTGAAATCCGATGGCTCAGTGAGGCCTGCATTGACAGCAAGATAATTAAAACTTTCAACGCCCAGAAAGCTACTAAAGACATACTTAAAACAGTTCATGTGACTGACAGTGGTTCAATCTTAATGTTATGAAGCAACAAGAATAATTTTTGTGACTTGATTCAAGAATATCTAGTGATGAGAAATTTTTCAAAACACTGCTTTATGAAGCTTCGAAGCTTTACGAATCTTTTGTTTCGAATCAGTGGTTCGGAGCGTGTGTCAAACTGCCAAAGTCATGTGAAGCATTGAAAACGTTTTGGAACACTTATGACGTAACGAAGCCTCATTTACTGAAATCATGTGACTTTGGCAACTTGATACACACTCTGAATCACTGATTCGAAACAAAAGATTCGAAAAGCCATCGGATTTGATCAAAAATATCTTACCCAGTGAATGGGTTGTTTTAAACCAGCAGTTGGGTTAAATGTTTGACCACCGTGCTGGGTAGTTTTATTTAACCCAACTATTGTTAAAAAATTACTATATTGCTCGCTTAAAATGAACCCAAAATATGTTGGAAATGAATGTTTAATAAATGGAGTTTAATGAATAATAATTAAACAAACAATAAAATTAAACAATTTATTAAATTGCTTATTAATAAATGTTCCCTTTTTTTTATAATTATGTATCTGATTTTTAATTATCCAACCTATTTTGGGTTCATTTAAAGCCAGACGTATAGTAATTTTTAAACAATAGTTGAGTTAAGTAAAACTGCCCAGCAGGTTGGGCAAACATTTAACCCAACCACTGGGTTAAAACAACCCAGTCGCTGGGTTTGTCCATTTTCAACCCAACTTGGGTTGTTTTTAACCCAGCATCTTTTTAGAGCGTAGATCCAACACACGTCTTACTGTCTGTTTCTTTATTACAATCATGATTCTTATTCAGTGATTTAATGATGATTATTATAAGGCAGATGATTCCCATAAGATAAGCCAAAACGCTTTCCAGAATATGGGTCCAATAATTTAGAGTCGATATAATGAATTAAATCCAGCTATGGTGTTTCAGCATCACAGCTCAATTTATACCAAGCTTTTATTGTTTAGAGGAAATGGACAATTAAATCAATCAAAAAAAGCAAACTGTTGCAAGCAGATGTGGAAAATACCCTTGAGTATGTGCGTATGAAAGAAAGACTGATACTGACCAATGTTGTGGCAAAGCCAGATCCAGATGGCACGCAGTTTGCCTAAATCACCGCTTGTCCCCTCTGTGATTGTCTGGGTGATTGCTTGAACCGAAAAGATCCGCTTTAATCTGAGCTGCAAATTACAAATCCAAATAAACGCATATCAAACTACTCACTAATCCCAAAAGACATCTGATCTCTCTCACCTCTCTTCCAGTGTTGATTGCGTGAGTGTCAACCTTGTGGAAGACCTCAGGGTTCAATATTAGGTCCTTTTGAAGTTTTCTTCTGGACCTGGGCCCATATAATATTAGTTTTCCTGAGGCAGTGGTCTTCCTCTTTCATCATTGTGCTCTTCATTAATCTATGAGTACAGTTTTTTTTACTTTCCTCAGACAGTTGGCGTTTAGCCAGTGACCTCTGTTCATCTCTATCCATCATTTGCCATTTTTCAAACACAGAGCTCTTGATTGGCTCTTTTGCATTGACCGATTGAGGTCCTGCTGTCATTCTACCTGTTTTGCCATCAGTGATTGATGACCCACCAATCTTTAACTTCCAATCTTTATGCAGAACTACACTGACAGCATCTTCCTTTGGGATATCCTCGGACCGTCCTTGTTTGGATTGAGTTGTTTTCACAGCATCCTTGCAATCGTGTTTGCTTTGTTGCTCATGTCCCAGGGTCGGCCGTGAGGTCAGAGTGTAAACAGGGGCCTCCCCTGATGCCTCGGAGTTGCTGTTGTTCATTTTATAGCTGTGAAGGTCACTGGTGTCAGTGTAGAGGTGATTAAAGCTTTCAGCACCAGACACGTGTAGGATGCCAGTAACCTCTTCCCTCCACGTCCTTCACTGTTTGTGCTCTTGTGCTTCAGACATGAATGATGATACAAACTGTGAGGCTTGTTGAGCAGAGGTTAGCTTTTACTTTTCTAAGCAGTTAGACTTACTGTTTTCACCTGGTGGATGATGACAAGGGGGGAAATAAATCAAAGAAGCCTACACTGAAAGATTGACTGAACCATTTCTAAAGAATATAATAGTGGGCTCTTGGGTACATTGAAGAACAAACGTCAAAGTATTGTCAAGTTATGTTTACCACAGGCTTTATTTTACTCATAAACTGAAAAACCCTATTATAAATGCAGACAGGAAAAAACTCGAAGGAACCAGTGGCGTATTAGACTTCTGGGTTCTGATGTCATACCTGCACCACTCTGTAAACGCAGTGCTGTTTTGTGTATAGGGGTAACCACTGTATTTCTGTTTTTCCATAAGTGGCACTTACTGTCAGAGAATAAATCTGGATTTTCATTCAGCTCATTTTTGTTCAGACTAATTATATATAACATACATAATCATTTATTAGGCTGAAATGTGAGGTTTGAGATGTATCATTTTCTAAGACTTCATATCAATTCATATTGTTGAGGATTTTATATTAAGTGTCTAATGTCTAAGCCAGAGTAGTAATAGTTGTTCATCTTCAGCAAGCTTCAAGTTTTACGGTGGCATTTGGAAATTTTTTCTGCAGTTCTGTAATAGATGAATCTCAGTCAAGAAACCAAAGAAAAAGAGAGAGAGACCGCTTTGAGATGTTCATTTCAAATGTCTTACAAGCAGAAAATGTCAGCTGATCTGCTCCTTCAATCTTTTGATCCAACAATGCGCAAGTGTTTGCAGCGAAACCCTATTGCAATTGCTTAAAATCAAATTATTTTAAAACAAAGGGTCAAGAGCCCAACTAAAGCAAACACTACCACCATGATGGTGGCATCATTTTTTGACCAATAAAACATCTAAATCTCTGTTAATTTCTTAATACAAACTTCTGTAGACGTAATGCAGAAATAAAGTCAATCTGGTTAGTAATAAGTAAAGCTGGTAATGCTGTTTGTGGAGTTGTTTAATCAGATCTTGAGAGATTTCATGTCTTTTATCTTCTGTTGATTTCATCTAAGGCTGTGACTGAAGTCAGTTGTAGTTCTTATGTTTCTCTTTTCTTCAGTGATTCTGTTTGTTAACAGCAGGTGTAACAACACATAGTTCAGTTCTAATATCAGGATTTTCAGAAACAATTTCAACTTCTGATTCCTAGAAGAAGAAGAAAATAAAAAAATAATTAAAATATCCTTCCCCATTACATTTTTCGCCAGTGCGGAGTTTGCAGGTGCGAGTTTACATCCTAATTTTTGAATAGGCAAGTCTAATAAAGTCTAATTACAAAATAGCCTTAGAGTAAATGGCACATAGAAGAAATCCCTATTGTGACAAACCCATGTTCTTGTCCCTACATATATATACCACACTGACAGATGCTCTCAGACATGTGTGCAATTACACTCCACTCACAGTACTGTGGTAATCACATCTTTTTGAAGGCACATTGATAGCTCCATCTCACTCAGTGTGAAATGAATAAATGCACTCCTTACAGGTATGGCAATTACTGGACTAGCGAAAGAGATCTCGGTATAGTGTGCACCCAGAATAGTATATCTTTCATGTATTTAAAGCTAAAGAAATTGATTTTAGCTACTACTGGCAAAAAAAATCGAATATTTAAGAGAACGCATTTCTGAGCATACATAATTTTTTGTTTCTAGGAATCAGAGGAAGAGAGACATGTACATTTAAAACAGAAGTCAAAGTCAACCTACCACCCGTGTTCTTTAATGCAACTAAACCTGAAGCATGAGGTGACACTAAATATAGATGGGTGACAAATCCTGATGATTTCAAGATTTTTGAAAGCCAGAAAACCTGTTGAACATCGGACTGTTATTACATTGTCACACTTACTGGGATAAGTTACAATGGAACATCCCGTTAAATAACACTGTAGCACTTTGCCCAAGACAAATTTTCCTTCGGGGACAAATAAAGTTTATCCTATCCTATAACTTTTAAATTTAAACGGTAAAATGTTTATGAAACACAAAACAAGTCACTTTGCAAAAAAGTAAGTAAACACAAAAAACTGAATATACTGAAAAAAGGAGTCAATGCTCAAACCTACATACCTTGTGTCCAGTGCATTTGAAAAGATTTGTAATGATGGCTTTGTGTGCGGTTGTGTTCTCTTCTGAAGTGCTGGACTGTTAAATACACGATACTCTGGACTGGGATGTGTAGCATTGGCAGAATGAGGGGATGACAGACCTAAAAATACTGCAAAGCAGCTGATGTTGAACAGTACAGCACTTTCTGTCAACCACTGGCCCTTATGGGTCACCCACTAGAAGACCAAAGGGGCCACGAGCGGCAGAATGGTTATAGAAATGTTAGAGAACATTCAGCAGATGCTTTTATCCAACTTACATTACATTCAAGACAATGTAAATCGTTTTTTTTTTTGCTTCCCCTGGGAATCGAACCTTTGACCTTGCCATTGCTAGTGCCATGCTCTACTGTTTGACTACTATTTGTCACTAAACTAGTAATATTTGTGACAATGATCAGCTCCTTTGAACAAATGGCCAGATGTTCTTACTCACAATGAAGCACAAGCTGCATGGAGAGGAAGATAATCAGGTTTTACACACAATTGTGGAGTTCATGCAGCTCTTGTGCTGCTGTCATTGTAGCATGTTTGCCCAACCTGCTGGGTAGTTTTATTTAACTCAACTATTGTTTAAAAATTACTGTATTGCCCGCTTAAAATGAACCCAAAATATGTTTAGAAATCAACATTTATTAATATGCTTAATGAATAATAATTAAACAATAAACATTTATTAAATTGCTTGTTCACCTTTTGATTATTATTGTTGCCTCTAGTAATTATGTGTCTGATTTTTAATTTCCAACCTATTTTGGGTTAAATAAAACTGCCCAGCACGTTGAGCAAACATTCAACCCAACCGCTGGGTTTGTCCATTTTCAACCCAACTTGGGTTGTTTTTAACCCAGCATTTTTTAGAGTGTAACTGCTATATTATGAGGTGACTATATTTATAGTTGTAAGTTTAGATCTAGTATTGCACAGATTAAATGTTCATGTTGCACAGAGTAAAATGTAAATTAGATTATACAATAGAAGGACGGCATGGCTCTCTGTTAAAATGTTAAGTATTTAGGATAACCTGTAGGTCCGTGACTGACTGACAGATTCAGATGCTCTTCGGTCTGTACCAGAGGTGGAATGGCAGAAGTCATAGTGACCAGTTTTACAGGTAGGAGACTTTTTAAAGGTGCTTGCTGATAGCTGTTTTGTGCAAAACAGTTTCTAAAGGTTGTGAAAGTGCTGCTTACTTTATGTTGAAGGTGTCACGGTACAGATGTATGTTTTTGTTTTTTGCAATTTCCCCTCCAATTGGGGATAAATAAAGTGCAGTCTGTTCTACTTATTACAATATGCAGTAAAAATGAGCAAAAATGTTTAATAAAACATAATATTGTCACATCTGTTGTGGTAAGCAATATGCATGACGAAGGCAATATCATAAATAGTCTTTAATAAACAATGAAAGAATCACAGGAGAGATATTTACATCAATCACACAGCAAATCAAAGATGATAACCAACAAAACAAAACAAAACACACGGGGAACTAAATGAGAAATGTCTAACTAGATGTGTCTTCAACTGCTGTGTTAATCATTTGATACACTGTTAACATGCATGATTATGGTACTTTTATTTTTAAAATATAACTGCATGCAATTACATCTAATAATTTCTGTAATCTGTAATTACACTGTCGACTCTTCCTCTAGCCTTTAACCCACCCTTAGACCTACCCGTATCCCACCTCAAAAGCAGCACAAGTGTTTTACAATACAACATGAATACAATAAGTACATTGTAGGCTACCCAACTATTATTATTTTATGCAATTACACAAATGCTGAGTTAAAATAATGGTATAATACAGTGTATATGTCTCTGCTCATTTCTAATGGTTGACTGGAGCGTATGTAAAATGAACTTTATCTGTGCTTCTTTATTCTCAGTCACTTATTCCTAGAAATGATTCATTCTAATTGTCATCTTGGCTTCGATGAGAATAATACATGCATTAACTGAACTTTGTGTTTTCATTTATCTTTTACATAGCGAGTCATCATAGTTTACAGCATCTGTCTGCATTGTAGACAAGCTGAATTTATTTTTAATAAATCCATTCCCTTAACTTAATGTTGTCTCAAAAAGCATCAAATGAATCAGCTAATGAGTTATTCATAAAGAGTAAACTTAAAGAATAAGTTTAACTTTTAATAACTGTAGGTAAAAGTACACTTAACATTTTTGATTGTACATTCTAGGTTTAAATTAAGTAAATTATGATGGTCTCCATGGTAAAATATAAACATGCTCATAAATCTCACTTCATGTAGCCGATGCATCTTTATTTATTCATTTTTTTCCCCAAACAGAAATGTCCAAATTCACCAAAGGGACAAAAAGTAACACAAAGCAAGTGTTTACAACATCAATAATGCTCATTAAGTTCCATGTATCAACCAAACACACATACAGTAATTAAATTATTCATTAAATTATTGTATATTCCCCACTGCTTTATCTATGTACTTGATCATTTTGAGCTATGAAACACTGATTTTTTTAGAGGAACTTTAAACCAGAGAACTTCAAGGAATGATTACATAAGCTGATGATCTTAATTTAGGTGTATTATGAAGATATGTATACAAACTGTGGATCCCCATGACCGAAAACCACTGCTGTAAATTATGATCAGACTGGCTTAATAAGTCACTTCGAGGTACAACAGCAGAGGGCACTGTTGACATTCACTAAAACAGATAAAAACACTCGTCTACCATATGAAAGACTGCAATAAGTGATTCTTTAACTTCTGTTTAATGTGTCAGGGGTTGTTTGTCATCATGATGACTAACAGATTTTCATTTTGTTGTATCAAGGACACACAAAGAGTGTCATGGAAACCTTTCACAGAAACAGGCATTGAGAGTTTTAAGCCATTTTAAGAATGCAAATTAATGTTAAAGTATAATTAATGTTAGAACAGTGATCTGAAGAACTGTAAAATAATCCCAAACAATTTCAATATTTATTCACATGCAAATTAATTATATTTTTTTCTCTCTCACAAATTACAGACATATTAAAGTTGTTTTAAAAGACATGTTAAATGCTATTTTCACTAATAGCTGTATTTTCTTTGCACTAAGTGTAATCTTTATTTTATTCTTTGTACAAATAGTGGCAGATAGCTTACTATTTCCACCTCAGTGTATTACATTATAAAACAATATGCAATAATCCCTATCCTTAAGTTTACGGAAACGAGTTGTATCACTTCTGGTTCCATCAGAATGGGTTTTTAAAATGGGTTTTTGGCTAAATGCCTGAAATAAGGTCTGTCATAAACCGATATTTTCACACATATCAGTAATAACACCCCCTTGTAATTATTTTGAAAGCTTCTGCTCGTCTTGAAAAAGGTGGTTGCTAACAAGTGGGACTACAGAGGTTGTTTCTAGGTCTAATGCTAAGACAATTACTTTATAAATTAATAAAAAATGTAAAATGTTGCTGCATGTCAGGCAGAAACCTCGTATATTTCGTCATTTTTATTTTCCATAAACCATTACTATTGGTCACTCTGTACGTCTGTCTTTTGTTTTTGCAAATATTTAACCAATGAAAAGTTTTAAAAGAGCTTGTGATTAAACCTCGTAACACTATTGGCTCCTCATAACTCCGCCCCGCCTCTATCGCCAGTGGAGAGTCGAAGTCGCGGTCTTGGATCGTTTCTGCTTGTCTGCAATGCAAAGGTAAATAAAGAACCGGTTCTTTGAAAAAGTACAGTGTTTTCTTTACTCAGGAAACACTATATATAAAGACTAATGCGTTATGTATTTGAGGAGCGTGGAATAGTCTGGTATTTGTCGTTGAGTCCTAGCCAGTATTGTCTTAAATATCATCACTTCATCTTTTATAACATGAGATTTTGGCCAACCGGCAGAAAAACTGAGCACCCACATAGCTACAAACAATAAACTTTATAACCTGTAAGTTGATGAAAACTAACAGCCTCAGATGCAGCGATTCTAATGACGGAAAAACACCACATTCGATGGTCAAAAGCTTAATTTTGGTTAAAAAAAAATTGCTATTTAATTAATTAGTAATAGCTTAAAAATTACAAAAACATTTGTCTGTGTTACAATATGAAGCCTTGATGATAGGCAGAATTAGTTTAGAGCTGCAGTCTGTAACTTTTGGCGCTCTAGCGGTTAATAAACAGAACTGCACGCGTCTTGCGGAAGAACATTATAGCCGGAGCTACTTCTCTCTGTTTATGACAAGTCACGCAGGTACTGTGCTACTCCGCAGCTGTTCCTACCAGACCGGTCTAAAATAGTCCGAATATAAACACTTGTACCTTATTGATTCAGGGTAAGACAAAATCACGGTTTGGAAAGTTCAGTATAATTTTTGTAAAATTTGAACACAATATAAGGGCTTTTTATTGTTATTCAATTCCAATCAAACTATAATTGTGTGTCCTTATTATAAATAAACTGCTTGCAATAAAATCTTAGCCAGAAAGAGTCGAGTATTGTATTAAAAAAAATTCAAAATGATCATTTCCACCACAAAAATACTTTTAAGCTTTACTTCACTTTAAAAAGTTACACTTTTGTGACTTATTTACCCCTAAAGATTGCATATTAGTACATTAAAGGTACATATCTGTGCCTGTAGTATACATATTCGTACATTTTGAAAGGGTGCCACCCCAGTGATAGCTTTAGTACTTTTTTTGTTTTGAGAATAAACAGTTTATTTTCTAAAGAAAGGATCCAGTACACACACTAATAATGCCTCTGTGTATGTCTGTGGACCCTGTTACTTTATTCACCAAATATTTGCTATATAAGTCTCTATAAATAATTTGATAAATTGTGATGTTTATGAATTCTGTCCACAAAGCTTTGTTGCCCCCTAGCAGCAGCCAGAGGCGTAACTCACTGACGCTTCATACCTGAGGTCTGTATAATTAATACACCCACCAACAATTTTTACTACCATGCTGCATGTTTTTCTGGCATAATTTTAGTGGCATTCAATCTGCTTAGGACAGACTAACATTTAACTCACAAACATTTAACAGAGCGCCAGAGGTGTTTTGTGAAAGCACCTCTTTGATATTAGTTTAGACGGGAAAATAAAGGTTTACAAGGCATCTAACCTCTACAAAAATAATTAGCAGGTATGCCATGAATGATTGCATTATTCTAAAGGAATTCAATGGAAAAGCACACAAACGAGGGTGGAGTGAACATCCAGGATTTATTTATTTGTTCCTTTATTACGTTCAGAAAAGGCGTAAAAGTTAACGCTGCATTGACTATAGTTTATGAAATAAAGCCCTCGATTCAGTCCTTTTGTTGATGGCCAGTCCAAAAAAAATTTCCCTTTGCTAGTTTATCATATGTTTTTGTCCGGCCATATCAATATATATGCACAATTTAGTATGCTAAAACTTTGCAGTATTTATTTAGTCATTATTTCTCACTCTGTATGTTATTAAGGGATATTCTTCAGATATTCAAGGGGGTGCTTTGTGTAAATTTGCCAAATTGAGCATATTAGCGTTATTACTGATGTGATGCCGGGTTAATTTCTCAATGGACTGGTAGCATGATCTCGACTGCAAATTTTAATTATCCTTCCACCTTGCGACCGCTTATCCTGCATTAATTCAAATTCATATCAGCTCTCAGATGTAAGTCTTCTTGGTGGAAAGAAAATTGTTTAATTCATGAAAGTTAGTTAATAGTCAGACGTTTTAAATATTCTCCAGGCAGACTCAGTGCAGGGCTCAATTTGGAGTAAATTTCTTAGTTTGTGTGAACATTTCTGGTAATTGTGAGCAGATGTAATGTGCTTAAATAATACATTTCCATTAAATAAGCTACTCTCTCTCATATATATATAATTTATGTAGTATAACACAAGATTGCAGCATGTTTGTAGTGATCATGTGTCCGTTTTGTCTAGTGTCAGTGGCACAGGGACCCAGGGGCAGAGCAAACCCGCCCCGTCTCATGTGCACTGAAGTAAGTGTATACTGAAGTGATTGCTGAGGTGTAAAAGTAGAGTTGTGAAGCAGACAGTAGACCTTTATTTGAAACCATGATGGGTTGATCAGCTATACTTCTGAGGAAAATGATGGAAAGCAAGGAAGTGCTTAATTTTGTGCCATCCGGTAAGTTCAGCTGTGTTTTGTCAACTCAGTCAGTGGGGATGGAGACCTGTAAGTGGACGGAGAGTTTTGGTCACTTCATCGGGGTCATTTACAGAATAATTAGTTTTGGTTGTATTTGTTTAGACTGGAAGATTACAAGGCGAGAAAAATACTTTTCTTTTCCTTTTTAACGTTGCCAATTTTGAAGGACTGTGAATGTTTTCTATTGCAGTATGTGATAATCAACACTGAATATGGTACAATAGATATGCATTTTTTAAAGTCAGCAGTTTTAACCAGACTCTAATGTACTACTGGAAAATTGTCAAGTAATATTTAAATGAAAAATGATATTTTTTCTCTCTCTCTCTAAGAGGATTATCCACTAAGAATCAGTCAAAAGTCAAAACTCGTGTTACTTGTATATTCAGTTCATTGCAGTGCAATATTAGGTGAAAACTGGTGTAAGAATGAGTCAGGATTCAGCTGGTAATGAAATGATTATGCATATTTTTTTCTGATGTAAATATGCAAATATGATGATCCGTCTGTGTAAGATTGCATTGAAATCACTCAACACATACATAAATTAATAAATTTAACAAAGAGTCAAATTGCCAGAGTATCCCTCTCACATCAAGCCTCATTGTCTCCTGATGATTGAAAAAAATCACGTTTGACGACTCCTGGCAGACGCCAGGGATACAATATAATAATAGTTATTATTATAGAAGTTAAAAGCTGATGGTAGAGTATGGGACAAGCTCAAAACAGAGAAATTCTGAAACATCAAAACTCTTAAAAGTTCAAGAAAGGAGTAACAAAATTGAATGATTTGAAAATGAATAAATGTAAATAATAATAATAATAATAATATGACTCAATATATTCATCCAATCCATCCTTAAAGGGTTAGTTAACCCAAAAATGGTGTACTCACCCTCATGTCGTTCCAAACCCATAAGCCTTTAATTCATTTTCAAAACGCAAATGACGATATTTTAATGAAATCTGAGAGATTTCTGCGTAACACACAAGAATGAACCTCATTGGTTGTCGCACGTCAAGCTTGAGCTTCTGCTTCTTTTTATCACAACTGATGTGCGAGATGATGAATAAATTTGAAAAGTTCAGGTGCAAATGCTGCTAAACGCCACCTCCGTCAAAAATGAGATAACTATATTAAGCGAATGCTCTCCGCACATATAGTATATGTTCATCCAGGGCTGCACAATTAATCAAATTTCTAATTGCAATTATGGATGCCATGATTTCGGAATCATTCAAAGATGTGATTACAACAAAAATATCCACTTACATTATTCTGCTTGCTTAAGAGGTGTGTTTAGAGCATGTTACGCTGTGAGAGGCGAATCACGACTACTTCAGAGTGTAAAAGGTCTAACCTAGCAAAAAGGAACTACCAGTGACATAAGTGTACGCTGATTGGTCAAACGAACGCAAGACACCAACACCCGCCATTTTTAAAAAGCTGTGTACACAGCCTATATACAGGGGTTAAATTGGGATTTGTTAAGTGGGGGGGCTCTGTGGTTTCAGGCTTTCCAGGAGTGCGCATGTGTATGCAAATCCTACAAAATCTTATCAATTGACAAACTGTAAAATATAAGTCGATAGAGCCCTCTGAACACTAAAATGCAGATCGAAATCATTCTAGATGCTGGCAGTGTGCAAAGCTAAATCTGATGACTAATTCTGTAGGCCTAAAAGAGAGCATATCAATACAAAATACAGGGTTCGACATTAAGCCTTGTCATGTGCTTGTCCTTTGGACAAATAAATTGGTCACTTGTCCGAGCAAAAATGTTGCTTGTCTGAAAAAAATAGGATTTTTTCGTGGTGTAAATATAATTTATTCTGAAGCAATATTCTGTGTTCCATCAGCTTTTACATATTTATATCTGCATATTTGTGATATTTTCCCCCATTGGCATTTCCCCCCCCCAATCTTATTACATGCTTCATCTTTTATTTCACATTTTTACATTTGATCAATAAATTCAATAAGAAAAATAAGGCAGGACTGATATGAGTCAATTTAAAATTACAACTGCATTAAATAACGTTATGATATACTTTAAATATTTTTGAATATACAATAAGAAATGCTGGGAAAATTTAAACATGAAACTGCACCGCCAGTAGGTGGCGGCAAGTGACTGTCCCAGTCATTCATTCAAACGAATCGTTCAAACGGCTGATTCATTCAAGAATGAATGAATCTTTGACTTAACCGATTCGTTCAAAACGCTGAATCATTTACTAATAAAACGCAGCTGAGTGTTGCTGTGGAAAATGCGCTATGGTTCTGCTGTGATCTTTGTTTGGAACTATTTTCGCTGCTGAAACAGAACAAAAACAGTCAGTACTGCGTCTAAAATGTAAGTGACTTTATTAACTTACCTAATAATTAATAACTTATTATTGAATGTAGGCTATAAAAGTAGTCACATTTTCAATCGTGATTCCAATAACGTGGAAAACAGCCATTTTGGTCGTGCGATGTTACGTAGCTGTATCATATGTTATAAATATAAAAAACTCCACATTTTGAATTTTTACAGCAGCATGTTTTCGTTGTGTGTGCTGCACTCATTTGTTTCGAGAGGCTGCGCAAGCCCCCACAGCATATGCGTATTATAGCGTATATACATTATATATTACTATCAGTCACCACTTGTAATATGTAATAAAATCATGCTTGCTTTTGGTGATTCCCTAGCTATTTTTGTTATTGATGTTTTAATCAGGACAAGTAAAACTCTCTTTCGTTAATGTCGAGCCCTTAACCCCTGCCTATATATTAACTTCACGAACTAACTCTACAAACATGAAAAACATTGATAGATGGACCTCTCAACCTTACGCTATGAGAAAATCCAGCGTGACTTTGAGCGGACCAAGTGAAACATGATTACGTATTTCTGCTCAGCTGGCGACATTGAGCATTAACCACATGGCAAAAGCTAATACTTTTTCATATACTGTCTACTTTCTTTGTATAACGGTTCAATCTAATAGTGTATTAGACAGGACTATTAAACAGATGGTAAACTAATGAAGATGGAGAATGCGAGCACTGTGTGCTCAGGCTGTCGTCAAAAATAAAAGTCAAAACAACAAGCGCTGTTTATGTCACTTCAGAGTTCCTACTGCCGATGCGAATGCAACCAGGAAAATGGCCTTAGGGGAACATTAGTTCTCTTGGAACCACCCTGGTGGCTAGTTTTATATAACTAAGTTCCTAGAACAACATGGTGCGAAAGCCCCAATTATTATTACAAAAAAAAGCACACATGGATTTAGCTGGTTATTTGTTAAATACCAATGAAGTGACATTTCATTAACTAATAACTTTTCATTGCCATTAAAGAGAAATTACTGAACCTAATCATAGGATCCTGATAAAAAAAAAAAAAGAAGAAAAAAAAAAAGCTAATTTAAAAGAAAACATGTCAGATGGTTTTTGTATCTGAACTGAATTTTTCATTTTTGGGTGAACCTTTTAAGGAACTCAGTGTCAGTAGGTCTCAGAGAGAGCTAAAACAACTATTTTAGGGTCAGTGCCAATTTACTGTAGTTCCTGCAAAAGGTACAGACCTTTTCATGGAAATATTATTCCTGTCAACACCACAGGACAGCACAGTCAGCAACAGGAAGTCAGCGAGCCTGCTAACAGGAAGTCTAGTGAGGCAAGCAGCAGAGAACAGATCACAACAGGCTGTCCATTGAGAGGGAATTTGTGTAGCATTGTCAGCAAAATATGATGCTTTACATGAGGGCAATGAAAACATATCAGATTTGTCAGAGATAAATTTTGATTAGCTGCTCGGCATTGTGTGCTGACATCAACATCACTGGGACTTTTCAGTGTTTTAATCACTTTAATCAGTGTTTGTTCTTTACAGACAGGCTGTCATTAGTGTTCCAAGGGAAAATTCAATGCAACTGCTTCTAGAGTCAGTATATGATCAATAAATGAAAAGTTGTAAATGAGCCTTATTATGGCACTGAAGAGGGGCAACAGAGTGAAGTCATGAGTCACTATTATAAATTCAGGATCCTGACTCTCACCCTAACCTCAGCTGCACACACTTATTCCAGCCCATCAAAGAGACTGGGATTTAATGGAAATTTCCCATCTTTGAAATTCATCCAATTTACACCAGCCCTGATAGCGTCATGCATGGGAGGCTTAGGGCCACGTATTTTCTTCAGGGTGGATGGGATAAAGAGGTAATTTTCTGCACAAAAATAATATCAGGGATATTCTTAGCACATCGTGTTGCTATCTCCAATGACCGCAGCTCCACCATCATCCCGCCATCTTTAATTTAGCAGACAACTTGCGTTGTTACAACAGTATATGGTCCTCAAAACACTGTAGCGCTTTGAGCCTTAGGGCAGATCGCTGCTCTTGCAACCCTGCTGGCTTGGACAGATTGATTCAGTTATATCTTTGTGAGAAAATATCATTTGTTCCTACGGGAACGCCTGCTAAATAATAAATAAATAATTATGTCTACTGCAAAATCTTTTGAGAGTGTGTCTGAGAATGGAAATTCCTCCCTGGTGGATTGGTTTGCTGTACAGTCTGGTCATGTGACACTTGGGATTAGAGGAAAAACTGTCATTTCTATTCTTACTTCAGGACCCCATCAGCCCTCAGGCCACACGAGTCCTGTAATGACTGGACGTACACACTGTCTGTGACAAAACCATTTCTGAGAGCCCTTAATAGATGCCTTAAAGCAATGTTCTGTGTTCAACACAACTTAAGCTCTATCCACAGCATCTGCAGCCACAGAAAATAACGCAATATTGAGCGAGTTTGACAAGGTCCTAATTGTGATGGTTAGAAGACTGGGTCAGAGCATCTCCAAAACTGCAGCTCTTGTGGGGTGTTCCCGGTCTGCAGTGGTCAGTATCTATCAAAAGTGCTCCAAGGAAGGAACAGTGATGAACCGGGCATGGGCGGCCAAGACTCATTGATGGCTGGCCTGTGTGGTCTGATCCAACAGACGAGCTACTGTAGCTCAAATCGCTCAAGAAGTTAATGCTGGTTGTCAGAATACACAGTGCATCAGTTTGTTGCGTATGGAGCTGCATAACCGCAGACTAGTCAGGGTGCCCATGCTGACCCCTGTCCACCGCCGAAAGGGCCAACAGTGGACACGCGAACATCAGAACTGGACCACGGAGCAATGGAAGAAGGTCTGGTCTGATGAATCACGTCTCTTACCTGGGGAACACATGGCACCAGGATGCACTATGGGAAGAAGGCAAGTGTGATGCTTTGGGCAATGTTCTGCTGGGAAACCTTGGGTCCTGCCATCCATGTGGATGTTACTTTGACACGTACCACCTACCTAAGCATTGTTGCAGACCATGTACACCCTTTCACAGAAACGGTATTCCCTGGTGGCTGTGGATAATGCTCCAAAGCAAAAATGGTTCAGGAATGGTTTGAGGAGCACAACAACGAGTTTGAGTCCAAATTCCCCAGATCTCAATCCAATCGAGCATCTGTGGGATGTGCTGAACAAACAAGTCCGATCCATGGAGGCTCCACCTCACAACTTAAAGGACTTAAAGGATCACATCTTGGTGTCAGATACCACAGGAACACCTTCAGGGGTCTAGAGGAGTCCATGCCACAGATTTTAATGTTTAAATTACAGATTTATGCAATATAGTAATGAGAACTGGGGGTGCTTAATTTTTATTTTCTATAAATCTACAAGCTTAGTCACCATCAAATTAAAAATTAAGAATTCTTATTTTTTATGGAATATTGCATTTCATTATAAATGATTCATTTGTGTATGCGATTTTTTTTTAATTTTTTTAATTCATGTCTTTTTGCAATCTTTAATCTTTAATCGACTAATTAGCAAATTACAACGATCCAATCATTTCTCGATGGACAAAATCAAGTCCCACCCTACATTTTTTTCTCGTTTGAGAAGCCGTTTCACTTGTATCACAATAAGAAAGAAAGTCAATCATAATTTCTACTTCATGCTGACTTTAATTTTGTTTAGGCAAAAAAAAAAAAAAAAAACTCTGGGGGAAAATAATGACCTGGACATATTCTTGACAGTACTTTTATCCATCCATCCACCCATTTATCATCCATTCATCCATTTATCCACCCATCACTCACCCACTCATTCATCTTGTATGAAGATGAAAGCACAATTGAGACCTGTTTCCTTCACAGACACTCTATCTGGGCAGACAAGAAATGGCCACCTCTTCCAAGGGACGGGTGAGAACTAAACATTATAATTCTTTATCTGTTCCTCTGCATCTTTTTCAATTAAAATTTGGGGTACAAAACAGGTTTAGGAGAACTGAAGGTGAGATTGGGGCGGTCTGATGTGTTAAATACTGTAAGAGGTCTTGATCATATAAGCAAAATTTAACATATATATAAAAAAACAACCTGCTCAAATTCACCATATCACATTGAGTAAATACCATCAAAACCGTAGACTGCGAGTAAACAGACATCACAGCGTATCACCCCAACTATAAAACAAACAGCTGCAGCCTGCACAAACTCAGTTTATTCAGAATATCATGTAGTTTACCTCATGTCATGATTATACTCTTCCATGCAAAGAAGGTATTTATTGGGGCGGCTATGGTTATATTGCTCAGTGTGCCTGGTTTTGGGCAGGTTTTTATTAGTATTCTGTAGCTTTAACAGATGGTGCATATATTTTTGAGGGCGATGGATCTGCAGTCACATACCATAAATAGCGCTAAATAAATAAAAATCTCTAGAGATGAAAATAAGCATGATTCATTGAACAGGAAGTGAACACCTCAGCTTCTATACAAAATGCAATGTGTTATATTTCATGTAAAAGGTCACGTCAGACTGAGTTAGGCAGGGAAATGAGATTATAATAATCATCTTAAAGCTAAGAAAGGCCTACTTAAGGAGCTCTATTGTGACATGTTGATGTCTCAGAGCTGCGAGACGCCGAAACAGAGGACTGCAGAGAAGAGAGCCAGAGGAAACAAGACACACTCGCGATCCCGAGAGACAGCAGTCACTATGAGATGCCCATTCAGACGACCATCTCAGGTCAGAGCGTGTGATGCATCTGAGTGTTTGTTTAGATCTGTGTGGTGCGGTTCAGATATGATGTTCTTGGGTGTGTGGGTGGGTTAGATGAGATTCTCTTTGAGACTACTTCAAAAATCTCAAAAAATCATTGTGATTGTAGCCTGAGGTATTGACGGATCCCAGTAGTATCAGCCGTCAGCAGCAGCTCTACCTCCTCCACATCGTGAACACCCATCAAAAATTCTCCGTGTTCACTTTCCGCCTTAAAAACAATCAGTATTGTTTTCATGTTTTGGCTGATGTGTTTGCGGCATTGGGGAAGCAGGCTGTGCCAGGTCTTATTCCTAAGTGACTGTGGTGTCAGGGTTCAGGGACCACAATGCACTTCTGCAGACTTGGAGACTCTTTGACTATTTATAACCAAGGAGACATAATACAGAGGGTTCAAGATAATGAAGGAAAACATATCTTTTGGGAGGCCTGGCTCAGTGGTCTGTCCTTCAAACTCATACATCCATGTAACAGCACAAGGGTTTTAACAATTTATAATTTTTTCCCTTCTCCTCTCCTTTCTACCTATGAATAGATACTGATGTTTCAGGATTTGGCCTTCTACATACATCAAGAATGGTAAGCCATTCTTACTAAAGCGGTTTTATAATTTAAATCTGTTGTTTAATTTATGTTTATGGCTAGGAAGCCTCGCAGTTCAATTTGAAGCACACGAGTGCATTTTTCTCTTTTTTATGATCTAAAGTAGTGGAATTCACTAAATGTACACTAATTTCAAAATTTTGGAATAATTAAGATTTAAAAAAAAAAAAAAAAGAAAAAAAAAAAAGTCTCTTGATCATATCTTGATCCAAATCAGCAGATTAGAATGAATTCTGAAGGATCATGACTTTTGTCAGGCTCTGAAAAATTATATAAAAATTTTGATTTAGATGTATTGGCCAATATATCGATTATCGGCTTTCCAATATAGAGAATCATCGCTTGAAATATGATTGAAATCACTTCAAAATAAAAAATACAGTGCAAATCTGTCATATAGGCTACGTAATATTATAATGATATAATATAACATCATTATAATTGTGTGTTTGGGACATGGCTTTTAGACTTTTGTTTTTGTTATCAGGCTCTCAAAAATTATATAAAAATTTTGATTTAGATTTATCGGTAAATATATAGATTATCGGCTTTCCAATATAGAGAATTATCGGCTATCGTATCGGGCCAAAATGTTCATATCAATAATGTTTGGCCGATATATCAAAGCCGATAAATAATGGATGGATTTCCTTCAGCTGAGACACTTCAGGTGCGCGCTATCCGCCATTATAATTTTGAATTGCTTGAAATATGATACAGTTAAATGGAAGAAAAATACAGTTGTGCAGTGCAAGTCTGTCATATAGGCTACATAATATTATAATGAGAACATTATAATTGTGTGTTTGGGACATGGCTTTTAATGGCTTTTAATGTTTTTATAATCAGGCTCTCAAAAATTATATAAAAATTTTGATTTAGATTTATCGGCCAATATATCAGTTATCGACTTATCGGTTATCGGTATCGGCCAAAATGTTCATATCAGTGCATACCTAAAAAAACATTATTTTAAATTATAAAAATATATCACAATTTTACTGTTTTTATTGTATTTTTTAACACAAAAAAAAGATAATAAAATAATTATTTAAAAATTAATCATCATTTTAAAACAATTTTTTTACATTACTATAATATAATGTTGTAATACTGTTCGCTAACACCCAGATCTGCATATATTTATAGCTTATAGCCACAAACAAAAGCATTGAGAATGTGTCATTTATTTCAGTGAATTGCTTCTTTTTAATTCAAAATTTGATTCACTGATTCAGAATCACTCATTAGTAATTAAACTAAGATAACTATTTAGTAATGTTACAAACATACAAATGCAGGTAACACTTTTTACAATAATGTTTCATTAGTTGTCATGAACTGCACTTCTACAGCATTTATTAATCTTAGTTCATTTCAACATTTACTAATTCATTATGAAAATCATTTGTTAATATTAATGCACTGTGAGCTTACATGAACATGCATTTTTATTAACTAACATTAACAGAGATTAATAAACACTGTAGCAAATGTATTGCTCATCGTTAGTTGATGTTAGTTAATACATTAAGTGATGTTAACAAATGAGATCTTATTATAAAGCGTTACCAAAATGCACTACTGTGCTTCAATGTCATGTCTTTGAATAAAAGCATTGCCAAATGCATAATGCAAATGCTTTGTTAACTGGTTTAACTGATTGATTGATTAAAAAAAGAAATGAATCTAAAGCATAATTTGTGGCTTCATTGCCAAACAACCTTAAACTGCTCTTTCTTCTTTCAGTATGTGAAGCTGATGAATTTTCAGGAGGAGGTGAGAGCTCACCGGGATCTGGATGGGTTCTTGGCTCAGGTCAGCATCCTGCTGGACGAGAAGGCGGCCTCCTTAGATGAAGTACTGCGCAGAATGCTGGACCATGTGGCCACGGACGGGCAGGGCAGCTGCAATGCGGAGGAGGTCATGAGTGCTCTGTTCACAGATGCCGGAGGACAGGATGCCAATGGTGAGCAGCGGGCTCCTCGCCCCACGTGCCGTAGGTCATCTAGTCTAGCAATCCAGAAATCCAGGGCAACCCCTCTGAGAATGTGGTTAATGGAAGACCCGCTGTCCTTAACAACAGGGAATGGGTTTTACAGTTTCTCTCTCTTTCTGTCTTTTCAAGTTCACCTTTTGACCGAGACCATTCAGGGTGTGACGGCGACAGCCACTGGAGTTCGCTACCAGCAGTCCTGGCTCTGTGTGCTGTATGTAGCACTTTAACATTAATGAATAAGCCCTTTAAAATATACATGTATATTTTTCTACAACCTTTTTAAACATTACCATAACTAGTGGTCCACCAGTATGTTTTTTTAATCAGTGGCTGATGCCAATTTCTAAAGCATACTGTAAATATCTAATATCTTTTTGAGTGTTATATTTTTAGCCTAGCCTATAATATATATTGCAGTAATAATACATTTACATACTTTGTGATTGGTCTACTCTGCTTTGATTGGTCAGATATTACACACTGCATGAAATGTAATTTCCAAAAAAAAAGCATAATAGGGGCAACTTTAAATATATGGCTAATGTAAAGTGTGTGGCCTCCTTTATTCAGCTGTAACGTGAAGAGTCTTCAGAGACGTTGTGTTTGCATTACCCGTCTGGAGCGGCCGCAGAACTGGGGTGTAAACTGCTGTGAAGTCCGCTATGTTATCCTTATCCTGGCACCGCCTCGAACAGTAAGCCATAACTTCCAATCATGTCTACTAATTTGCAGCCGTGTTCGAGTCTTCAGGCTTTTTTTTACATCTGTTGTGTTGCTTCTTTCATCTCAGATGATATGCTATTTAAGATTCCTTTTATTTTTCCTCTTTCTTACTGTGCAGAAAAGTACAAAGACTGCCATAGAGCTCGGTCGCACATTTGCCACCTTGTTCTCAGACATCTCGTTTAGGCAGAAACTCCTGGAAACTAAGACCCAGGAGGACTTCAAGCAGGAGCTGGTGATTCAAAGGCAACGGCTCTCCACTGTCATCCAGAAACCCTCAGTGGAGGAACAGACCGACCCACACAGCAACAAACCACTCAAGGTCTGAAGCCGAGAGAGGTTCAGGGCATGTAAATGGCTTCACCAACCAATTATCTGCTCAGTCTGCCTGTTAACGTAATGTTCAGTTTTCTCTGTGGGTCATTAAGTGCGTTCCCCACATGTACAGTCCACTTTCACATTATGCTGAACCTTGACCACATAAAAACTTCTCCACACTGATGTAAGCATGTATGTGTGTCCCTCCACCACCCCCAAAACACCCTATCGTCCAACAGCCGCACTGCAGATTTATTTGAAGAGCTTTTCTAAGACTCATCCAAGTAATGAATTACTACAGCACAGAAAATATTAACGAATATTCATCGAATGTGGTCCACTTTGGTGAAAAGCATTAGGGACACAAATCCAGTGTTTTTTGCAGTGGGAGCTATTAGACATGTTAGATAAACATAAACGTTTACCATTAAAGATCGGTCTGTTCCACCTCAGAGATATGACAGCTCTTGAAATATTCTGTTTAATTGACATTCAGTTCATTAGAGTAAAAACTATTTTTATTGAACCAAATTTATATACTGTCAGGACACAGACAGAGACAGACAGATAAGTGCAAAACAGGATGTTTATTTATAACAGAGGCACAGAAACTGGCAGACGGGGAATGCAGGAGAGTATAGGCACAAGCACTTTAGAGCAGTCACTTAGCTTTAATGGTAAATGTGGAATGTGTCTTTGCAGGAATGGAAATCAACAAAGGAATCGAGAACAGAGGGGAAGAGGAGGTACCACATCACCACCAGAATCTGTGGATGGAGGAGACAAGGGTTCAGTGTGGGGTTTAAGCAGAGAAACATGGAAAGATGGAGAGATACGATACTGTGCTGGTAGGTTTAGTCGATAGGTGACTTCGTTGAGCAGCTTTTGTATGGTGAATGGACCTATGTACCGGGGACTCAGCTTGCGGCAGGGCAGTCGGAGATGGATGTCCTGCGTCGAGAGCCACACCTTCTGGCCAGGATGGTAACGAGGAGTAGGAGCTCTTCTGGAGTAGGCATGTCTCTTGTGACTCCGTACTGCCCGCTGGAGATGGACATGAGCTGAGTCCCAAACTCTCTCGCTCTGCTGGAACCAGTGGTTGACAGCTGAAACCTCGGAGGGCTCCCCCAACCAGGGGAAGAGATGTGGTTGGTAGCCCAGGATGCATTGGAACAGGGTTAGCCCTGTGGTAGTCTGCTGAAGGGCGTTTTGGGCATATTCCGCCCAGGGGAGGAATTGGCTCCAGCTGTCCTGATTCCGGTGGCAATACAACCTCAGGTATCTCCCAATTCCCTGGATCTTGCGCTCAGTCTGGCCATTGGTCTGTGGATGGTATCCTGATGGTAAGTTCACTGACACTCCTAAGAGCTTGAAGAAGGCTTGCCAAACTCTGGATATGAATTGAGGTCCGTGGTCAGAGACAATGTCTTCAGGGATGCCGAAATGACGGAAGACGTTGGTGAATAGAGCTTCGGCAACCTTGAACACCGTCGGAAGACCCTTGAGGGGAACATGCTTACAGGCCTTGGAGAAACAATCCACTATTACCAACATACAGGTGTAATTGTTCGATGATTGGAGATCTGTCATGAAGTCTATTCCCAGGTGAGACCAAGGTCTACGAGGAATCGACAATGGGACCAGCTTGCCCTTTGGGAAGTCTCCTAGGGGTGTTGACATCGCTTCTCTGAGGTATTCAAGGTTTTGGTGATCTGTAATGACCTCGAACTGGTGATTGGCTCCCTCCAGCCAGTGTCTCCATTCCTCCAAATCTAACTTGATGGCGAGGAGCTCTCGATTCCCGATGTTGTAGTTTTGCTCTGCCGGGGATAGCTTCTTGAAGCGTCAACCTCAACGACGAACGAGAGATCAGGATTGGGGTGTACAAGAATCGGAGCGGTGAGGAAAGCTTCTTGGAGCTGATGGAAGGCTTCTTGGGCAGATGGAGTCCAGGACAGAGACTTGGGCCGGCTCTTGAGGAGCGATGTGAGGGGTGCACTGAGAAGACTGTAATTGTGGATGAAGCGACAGTAGAAATTGGCAAACCCAAGGAAGCGCTGAAGCTCTTTCACAGTACTGGTTTCCACCTTCCTCTGGTCCATCTGGATGCCATGTTTGTCAATGATGTATCCAAGGAAATGTACGGAGGTGGTGTGGATGGGAATAGAGTTGGAATCAGAAGAGAAGGACTGATGACTCGAGGAGAACTTCCTGATCGGAGATATACAGTTCTTGAAACAATTATCACTCCATTTGGGGATCTCACCCGTGTTCCAATGGATGTCCGGTTGGTGTTGTGACAGCTACGGGCATCCCAGGATGATATCCGTGGTGGAACCTTCCAGCACCATGAATGTAATTTTCTCTGTGTGTAAACATCCGATGCAGAGCGTCAGTGTGGGGGAGAAATGCCGGATGTGACCATGACCCAGCGGTTTTCCCTGGATGGTATGTATTCTGAGATCCTGCGTGCACCGTTTACGTCGTACATTCAGTTTCTGGAGAATTTGGTTGCTGATGAAGTTCCCTGCAGAGCCAGAGTCGATGAGGTCTTGCGCTGAAACACAGACATGAGGGTTTAGGATATGCACAGTCGTTCTGGTAAGAGAAGCAATTAGAGCGGGTAGTTGGATAGTACTCACCGCTGGGCGTGGTGGTCAGATGGGGCAGGCAGCGATGACATGGTCCTCTCCCCCACAGTATAGACATAGATGTTGAAGAATTCTCCTCTGACGCTCCGCTCGGGTTAGGCGATAGGAATCCACCTGCATCTGTTCTTGTGCTGGAAGCGCGACAGATGGTACGGTGGGCAGAGGAGTTGCCGTGGGGTTTTTGAGTGAGCATGCAGATTAACGGTGGGCCACACGGATGGTCTTCTGCGTGAGATTTTCCAGCCCTTATAGTATCATCGTAAACGACCATTAACTGTTTGACATGAGAATTCAGGCCTTGACGAAAGGCTGTGATGAGTGCTGTTTTGTTCCAGCCACTAGCGGCCGCCAAAGTACGAAACCGGAGGGCGTATATACTTACTGACTCTTCACCTTGATGTAAGCTGTAGAGTTGATCGTGTACAGAAAGATCAGCAGTGCTTTGTCCGAAAACTTCACGGAAGTGACTGAAGAAGGCTGCGATGGTAGATGTTACGGTGGCATTGGATTCCCACAGGGGTTGAGCCCACTGTAGCGCACCGGAGAATGTCGCTGGTCTGGACATGACAGAGGCAGTGGGAAAAGCAGCGAGTTCTGGGTGAAGGAGTGCCTGACGGACGGTGTGCACGAGATCCGCTGGGACTGTAGGTGAAGTGCTTGTGGGTGACTGTTGGAGAGAGGTACGAACTGCGTCGACCAAAACGGCGAACGGATCCGTAGACCGATCCCCGCCAGAATCCGAGGTGCTCTGCATGGGGTCTGGTCTTCTGTCAGGACACAGACAGAGGCAGACAGGTAAGTGCAAAACAGGATGTTTATTTATAACAGAGGCACGGAAACTGGCAGACGGGGAATGCAGGAGAGTATAGGCACAAGCACTTTAGAACAGTCACTTAGCTGAAATGGTAAATGTGGAATGTCTCTTTGCAGGAATGGAAATCAACGAAGGAATGGAGAACAGACGAAGAAAGACGGGAGGAAGAAGATCCAGATGGCTCAGGTAAGTAGTCCAGGTACGTGTGACGAGACCAGACACAGAAGTGCGGGGAATGTGAGTCTTTATAGTGTATCTGATGATGCGCAGGTGCAGGTGATTATGAGGTATAATTCATTTTATTTTTCATTTTACACTTTAGTCATTTAAAAAAACACTCCTGCTCAAAAGTTTGGGGTCAGTAAGATTGTTTTAAAGGCATATGCTTCCACTGCTCAGAAATTCTGGTCCGGATAGTTGCGAACACAGACAAGTGGATTGATACAAACAGTAAGAAATCCCAGTGCTGTTATACTAAATATGTGTAACACACTCGGCAAAAAAGATATAACATGAATAACAACTTCTGTAACTGTAGTATGATATTTTGCTTGACCTTGCAAATGTGATGATCAGCATTTTTCTAAATGTTAAGAACCTTCCTAGTGCTTGGTTTTGTTGAAAAATGACTCAATTTTCACGTTTCGCGGCCTACTATATTTATAGAACATGCACTGTCAGAATTGTGTGATATAAAGTCAGAATTTTGTGAAATAAAGTCAGAATTGTGAGTTATAAAGTCAGAATTGTGTGATATAAAGCCAGAATTGCAAGTTATAAAGTCAGAATTGTGAGATATAAAGTCAGAATTGAGTTATAAAGTCAGAATTGTGTGATATAAAGCCAAAATTGCAAGTTATAAAGTCAGAATTGTGAGATATAAAGTCAGAATTGTTATAAAGTCAAAATTGTGCTATAAAGTCAGAATTGCAAGTTATAAACTCACAAATGCAAGTAATAAAGTCAGAACTGCGAGTTAAAGTGAGAATTGCATTATAAAGTCAGAATTACGAGTTATAAAGTCAGAATTGCGTTATAAAGTCAGAATTGCGAGTTATAAACTCACAAATGCAAGTTATAAAGTCAGAATTGCGAGTTATAAACTCACAAATGCAAGTAAAAAAAAGTTAGAATTGCGAGTTATAAAGTAAGAATTGTGAGATACAAAGTCGCAATTACCTTTATTTTTTATTTCATGGCGGAAACAAGCTTCCATAGTTCTATGTTTATACATTAAAAAAAACATTAATCAACATTTTTCTTCTCTAAATCTTTTGTACCCAGGTAAAAGATTTCCTCAGAGCAGGTTGTGGTATTTATGAAGACCTGTGCCGCAGGCTTCCATTGTACCTGTCCGACTTCACAGATGGCGAGTCTGATTTTTTTCCCCAAGGCCGTGCTTGACTTCACTTTTACTAAAAATATCAGAACTCTCTGTTGCTCAGGCTGAGGTGTTCGCTGCTGTGTGGTTTCTATCCAGGTATTCTGGGTTCTAACAGATCTTTGCTGAAGTACACCACCACGGCCATCTTCCTCTACATCGCTATCCTGCTGCCAGCCATTGCGTTTGGCTCTCTGAATGACGAGAGCACACGAGGAGAGATAGGTCTGTAGTCAAAAGTCTATGGCTAAGTCATTTATGGTCATTAGTTGGCAGCTGGACTTCATTGGTAGACCATCTTGGTCACACCAGCTACCATGTTCCAAATCCAGCTTGACCAGAAGGGAGTTCCAGTTTTGTGTTCATGCGTTCCTGATGGATTATTTGACTTTCTGCAGATGTACAAAAGACTATAATTGGTCAGAGCATTGGAGGAGTGATTTACTCTCTTTGTGCTGGGTCTCCGCTGGTCATCCCTCTCACCACAGCACCTCTAGCCATCTTCATCAGCGGTACTGTATCTCTTTTATAAAGAAATGAAGGTTAACTGCACAGTCTCTCTCAGAGCCCTACAGTTGTTTTCTCTCTTTTGTTTGTGTACTGCAGTGATCAGAGGCATCTGTGATGACTATGACCTCGATTTCCCTGCATTTTATGCCTGCATTGGCCTTTGGAACAGTTTGTTCCTCATACTGGGAGGCATCTTCAATGTCAGCCTGTTTATGAAGCTCTTTAAACGGTCAGTGGAGTAGTACCATGTGTATTTTTTTATTATTATTATTTATACTGAATTCAGTATTTTCTATGGAAGCTTGTTTCCTCTACGGAATAAAATAATTTAAAAGATAAATACGACTTTTTATCTCGCAATTCTGACTTTATTTCTCGCAATTGCTTGTTTTATATCTCACAATTCTGACTTTATAACTTGCGATTGTGAGTTTATAACTCGTAACTCTGACTTTATTTCTCGCAATTTTGACTTGACATCTTCCAATTGTTTGTTTATCTCTCAATTCTGATTTTATAACTCGAAATCGCGAGTTTATATCACAGTTGGGAGGAAAAAAAGTCAAAATTACGAGATGTAAACAGAATTGTGAGATATTACCTTATTCAGTGGCGGAAACAAGTTTCCATAATTTTCCAACCTGAGAAGTACACACATTAAAGTGAGCTAATGCAACACAATATTGAACATTTTGTCACAACTTAATTTCATTGTGTTTAATCCACTTAATATATACTTAATCCATTTGTGTTGAGACTACATGCATATTTTTGTTAACATAACTTGCTTTGCAGGGGACTGCATTAGGAGAGTAAGTGTTATTTTATGTGATTTTCAGTTAAGGAAAGACATGTTTTATGTGTTTAGCGTACAGTTATTTTGGACATTTAGAAGAGTTTCTCAAAATATCATCTTTTCTGGAATGTTTTTAAATTTTGTGGTAACCACTGTGCTGAAGAGTGGTGCTTGTTCTTAGGCTGTGAGCAGCTAAATGATACTGTGACAGATTAAAACACCAGGTGTAAACAGGAATGTGTCTCCCTCGTCTACTTGAGAACCAATTGACCAAAACACATCTTAATAGCAGGTGTAAACAGGGCCTTAGTAAGCAATCAGATTTACGTTTTTTTAGTGTGGCAGATGGGGAGTGTCCCATAGACTAAGGGTCAGAAGCCATATCGTGATATCAAATTCAGAAAATTACAGAGCGAACAATGCTAGTACCAACCAGCTAGTAACCATCCATAACACTGTAGCAACCCTGGCAAACACCTAGTATTATGGTGGAGAATTTTACACAAACAAGCACTTCGCTCATTTTCTTAAGATAATGTAACAGTAGTTTTCTTTCACTGGTGTATAAAATCTCTTCAGGCAGACGCTACATTCTGATATAGCTCAGACACTTCTGCTATGGCCTCTTTCTGTTGCATAAACATCATAAATCTGTGCTCTCCTGTCGTGTGTGTGGTAATCTCTGTTCGTGGCGTGCCTCGATTTAGTTGTTATGTCTTGATTTGTGCTCGGTTGTTTTGATAAAAGGCAAGATCAGTTGTTTACTCTGTCCTGTGTGTCCTCTCAGTTCCACAGAAGAAGTGATAGCTTTGTTCATCTCCATTGCTTTTGTGGGCGACGCTTTGAAAGGCACCATAAACAGTAAGTTCAGAGCTCTGAACGTTGCTGGAACTATTCAAACCAGAGCAGTGTCGTGGCTTGTGATATCTCAGAAATAGATCACTAATGAAGATTTAACAAGGAAGGCAGTGAGATATCTCAAGTTCCAGGAGAGAATAACAGTGTCTATATATTTTCATAAAATTATTATTTACATGTGGTATGCTGTACATTCTGTCATGGTTTCCTCACTTTCGTGTGCTAATCGGATATGTCTGTGATTGGCTTAAATGATCAACATTTCAAAAACATTGTAAATAGTCATCAGTGACGCCAAAGAACACAAGAAGTGAAAGCCAATAGAACGAGAGCTTCTATGGCGATATCAGCTGCTTTATTTTTTTTTTTAAAAAAAGAAAAGTGCATTAAAGCTGAAATTTAACCTGAATGATGACAACACAGAATAAAATACTATCGCTACTGATCATCAAATCCTTTTAACAGTTTATTTTACAGACTTTGTGTTTAAGTCTTCCACTTTTTTCCACAAAACCTCTAGAAACCCAGTCAGTTTGGGTTGAAATTCTCTGAAGTTCAAGTAGCATTATAAACACTGAATTAATACCAACATATGAAATTAAATTAAGGACATGCATCAGAAATGTTGGACAATCAAGTTCAAGTTCCATTTATTTATATAGCACTTATAAAACAGCCACACGACTGACCAAAGTGCTGTACAAAGGATCAGACAAAAGATTTAAAGGATTTTATACAAAACTAAATAAATATGTAGAATAAGACCAAATAAAACAAGGTAAAAACAATACATGTGGTATTATAAAATTGAAAAAAAAAAAAAAAAAAAATTAACAGAATATAACAGCTGGACAGTAAACAGTTTTTGTTTTTTATTTGACAAAATTTAAAACATAATACAAAAAAGTAGTTCATACACATTTCAAAACTGTCAAGGATAAAATACACAAAAAAGCCTTTGGCTTATTTCCATTGTGGTCCTCGGTATCTTAAAAAATGGACGAACAAATTATTAATGGAGCACAATTCATATCACATTCAAAAACTCAACAAACACAAACTTCAAACATCAATGATAAAACAACCATTTTATAACTTACTCTCAACTTATTATCTCTTGGATACATTTATTCCAAGCAACAGCGCTAGTAAACAAAAAAATTTTTTTTTTCCCATTTCACTCTTAAACCTACAAGAATATATATATCATTTCTACTCGACGGTGAACCTCTCTTACAAATACATAATATTCTAACAGATACTTTGGAACCATTTTCATTAATATCTTAAACACCATCACTAGTTTTTAAAAAAAGTTACCCTTTTTTCAACTATTTTTCTATAATGTTCCTCTCACAAATGCATCCGTGGGTGTACTTTCAGAATAACCCTACACAACTTATTTTGAGCAGTCTGCAATTTATTTTTTCATTTCTTTGAAATACCGTACAATGTTTACTATCAATAGTAAATTAATACATAATTAATAAAGTTAAGATCATCATGTTTCTAGCGTGATCACAGGGGATTAAAACGTTCAATATATATTTCAGACCTAGTGGAGTAATTTACTATTAGCTATTACTCCACTACGTCTGAAATATATAATGTACGTTTTAATCCCCTGTGATCACACTACAAACATGATGATCTTAACTTTATTCATTATTTATTAATTTACTATTGATAGTAAATATGTAAAGTTGCATAAAATGGAAATACTCAATAAAGTAGGCTAACTACGTTACCTCAGATGTGTAATGGTTGGATTCCACAACTGATAACATAAAATATATATAAGACAACACAACATTTACATTGTAGGTGTCATAAAATTTACTGATGACCTAATTTGAGAAATTTTCTATTGCGCTTCTGATTTGACTGTGAGATTCGCCGATTTTGGGTGCATAAGATGTGATGGATTCTGTTGTCCAGTTGGCATTTTCACCCCAAAATGGCCGCCGCACTAACGAAGCGCAACCTAGTGGCTCTTACCCAGAAAGCATCAGAGTTTCGCCTCTTGGGTTCTATACTCTTTGGTGATGCTCTTCACCGAACATTTACACAGTTACACACGGGAGCGTTTGAAAGCAGACGTCTATCCACTGATAGGTGCCTGCTTTCAAACACTCCCACTTCCGCTTTCAAAACGCTTTCAAATTCAAACACTTCCGTTTGCTTTCAAACGCTCCAGTGCATTGATCATTGTAACCAATAGCAGACATATCTGATGAGCGCGTGAACACAAAAGCCAATCAGACTACAATGTTCATCACTGCAACCTTTCATGCTAATGCAAAATGTAATGCAACACTTTTCATGAGACCTTGAGACCTGTAATAGTAAAAACATGCTAAAAGTTTCAGTGAGAGTAATACTTAGCTATTTCAAATGGAAAGATGTCAGCCAATCACAGCAGTGGGCGTTTACACTGAAGTCTCACAGCAGACACGCCCCTTAAAACAGAGCGTTCAAATCAGCTAAAATCAGAGTGGGAAAAATGCCTTTTATTTCTAAATTATGACAATTTTTTGATGTAAAATGCATTGTAACATTATAAGTGCACCCCAGGAAACATAAAACAATAAAACAACACAGTTCATGACCCCTTTGAGATCTGAATTAGAAAAAAATGTATTCGCTCAGTTCTGTTGCTTACCACTATATCTCTGTTTTCTCTCAGTATTTCATAAATATTATCATGGCCTTATACTAGTCAATGGGAGCACAGAGGATCTGCGTCGTCTGGGTGTAATGCTTCATCAGACAGTGAACGGAACAGAGAACGGAGGCGTCTCACTGCCTGCAACACTGGTTCTGTGCACCAGGGAGCGCCCTATTCTCTGCCTACTGCTCATGCTGGGAACATTGTGGCTGGGCTATGTCCTGTTCCTCATCAAGAGAAGGTAATTATAGGATGGTTAACTGTAATCATTATTAGCTGCTAATGCTTGGTCATCTGTTCTAACCTACTTGATTTAAGCTAAAAAAAATTACTTGTATTCACAAAAAAGTGTTTTTGCATTTCTGGTTTCTTTTCAGCCCATTCCTGCATGTTAAAGTAAGGGAGGTGGTGTCAGACTGTGCATTGCCGATCTCTGTGGTCATCTTCTCCTTTGTGGGCTCCTACCTCTTCACTGACATTCAGCGTGAGCCCTTATGTCAAAACAATCACCTACAAAAACATTTTTTCCTTATATCATCATTATCGGTATTAGACTCCAGGTTAAGTGTAATTTCATCCTGTAATAATGCTGAATGTAATAGAGCTGCTCGAAAAATCATAATCATGATTGTTTTGGTCAGTATTATTTACCACGATTATTGGTGGGTGATATGATCAAAGACTTATTTTATGATATGAGTAATTTGAAGTGTCACAATTATCGATACTTCAGCAAAAACTAAAACTAGGTTAACTAATGTAAGTAAAGGTCCTCGAAAAAAAAACATGACAGTTTGTCATCAAATTTGTAACTCCTCCCAGGCAGCTATTTTAGGCATGCAAGACAAATTCCTATGTACTTGAATTAAGTATTGAAATCTCAAAAACTGCTTGCCATAACAAAAATCTCATGGCAATTAGTAGTTATTATAAGTTTGACGAATTGGTGGCTAATTCGTATGATCTCATACGGGTTAGGGTTATCCCCCGCTGACAGCTAGGTTTAGGAGTAGACCTTTCTTTCCAAAAACTGCACATTTTCATATGATTCAACCTAACCTCACCAATATTTGTGTTTTCCTGTGTGATCGGGTTGGCTATACTCGCATTTAAATAACCTATTTCAAATGTACAATACAATAACTGTCTTATACCTGTTGTTTCTTAGCTAAAGATAGCTAAAATGGGTATATTTCAGGTTGGTCTGACCAATGCATGTGTGCCAGTCTCTGAAACATCAAAACAGTAGCTGCAGTGACGCAATAACTTGACCAATTGGTGATTACTGGAGCTGCCATGTTAGACGTTGCGGTTTTTCCCATTCATAGCAATGCAAGTAAACTGTCTTGGGTATTATACAGTCTTTGATTCAAACCTGACACCTCAAGACATGTCGCATCATGATCAGCTACCATTGACATCAAACCATTCATAATGTATTTTGCGGTGACAGGTTTGAATGTGTTTTGTGAGCTATTGCAAAGAGAGAGTAATGATCATTAGTTTGGTGAACTATCCATTTGATTCATCCAATATGTTGATTCTCAGTTCCAGTATTCAACTACCAGAATGGAACTGTATTCAAAGTGGCGCCTTTTAATCAGCTGACGGGGATGAACGTATTAAGTGCATGCGGTCTTGGCTTTCTCCTCGCCTTGCTCATCTTCATTGACCAGAATATTGTGGTGTCCCTCACCAATGCCCCAGAGAACAGGTATCCATCCAGAAAATCAAAACATTTCCATCAGTAATGTCATATTTGTCTCTCTCAGTAAAACATTGAAAGTTTGTTTTCATTCTTCTCAGTTTGCTAGCATTCCATTGGTTTACTTTTTTACCCCAAGATCAGTGAGCTATCATTCACAGTGTCAGTTGAGTGTAGACAGTCGTGGGGCGCTGAGAGGCGGCATATGATCTCTTTTGGTGTGCGTGCTTGTGTTTCAGACTGCTAAAGGGAACGGCGTACCACTGGGACCTGATGCTCTCTGGGTTTATCAACATCCTGATGTCGGTTCTGGGGTTACCATGGATGCATGCGGCTTTCCCACACTCCACGCTGCATGTGCGTCAGCTGGCGCGGGTGGAACAGCGAGTGGAGGGGGGCCACCTCTATGAAACGTGATGGCAACCACCTACACGCACACTTAGAGAACACAATACTCGCACTGATGTTTAAACATGTATGATGCGTACGAGTTAGCGAGTGTGATTAACAAGACTTGTGTGTGTACCTGCAGGATAGTCAGCGTGAAGGAGACACGACTTACGTCTCTGACTGCAAACATCCTAATTGGTTTGTCAGTGTTTTTGCTGCCAGTGCCTCTGCAGTGGATACCGAAACCTGTTCTCTACGGCCTCTTCCTGTACATCGCTCTTACGTCTGTTGATGGAAACCAGATGTGTGACCGAATGGCCCTTCTGCTTAAAGAACAAGTGAAAGCCTTACGCCACGTTCACACCAAGAATGATAACTATAAAGATAACGATAAAGATATACCAAGCAGATCTTGCCCCCCACTGACTACAATAATAGGAAAAAAAATACTATGGTAGTCAATGGGGGGCAAGATCTACTTGGTTACAAACATTCTTCCAAATGTCCGAATCCACTTTTGCTAGTTAACGACAGAAAAAATGGTCCAAAAGTGTTGTACTTATTAGTCTCTTAATGAGTAATGGGTGTGTTTTGGGCGTAACATGCAATAAACCAATCCGAGTGTCATCTCCCATTCCCTTTAAAAACCAGTTGCGCTCGCACCATGGTGGATTCGCTATTTATATGGCGGAATATAGACACCCTCAACCTGATGAGTCAGTTTAAATACATGCCACGATTGGTCAAATAATTAGCCATTTTCATTCGTCATTACTGCAAATAGGTCATTCTGATACATGCAATGACTATCCATTATGACATGTAGGCATTTTCATCTTTATGTACACAATAATAATCTTTTACATTGTAATCCTTTTATTTTTTAATGAAACTAGTAAAAAACACTTGCGTCGCGCCTGGTGTTGCATTTCGCCGGGTGTATGATAGGGCCCTAGGCGTTGTTTTTATTCCACTATATTGACTTTGTCAGTTAAATTCACTGTTAGATTACATGTAGATGAGTGTAACTATATATTAAGAGCACCATCCATTACAGGTCAAGTTAATTATGTCAATAAATACACATAATACAAGCAAAACACGCCCCATTAACTTAGTTTATTTAAAACCATACAGGTTCCTTTGAGTCTCTAGATCACTCAGTATTATCAATGATACTTTATTTATTGCATAATTGAATAGTGCTTCCTCTGAAATGTACAACCACAGTGAAAATCAATATCAATCACTAAACAGCTAGTGTAGTGAAGGACTGTTTGTGAAGGGTATCAATCCTAAGTTGTTTTTGAGTCCAAGGCCATTCTACCATGTAGTAGATTAACACATTTAAAGTCAACATGAGATGCCATTACCAACAGATATGTGATGTATTTTGGAGTTAAACAGTGCAAATCTTTTTTTTCTTTTTTAAATCCTAACAGGACGCATCAGGCATCAAACACTGGCCACAGTTAAATCTCATTGGTTTAAAATTCTATTCCTCATAACATCAGATTTTTTTTTTTGTTTGTGTTTGTGTCATGCCATGCAGCAGTTTTGTGTTCAGCATGGACAGACAAATAGCTTTTTGCTGGAAATCATGCCTAGTTCGGTCATAAAATGTGTATTAAATCATATGTTGACTATTATGAAATAAATAATACAAATCTGTCACTGATCATTCTCATACTAATCTCAATCTCTGTTCCCAAGACGTCGTATCCACCCACTCACTACATCCGCAGAGTGCCGCAGAGGAAGGTGCATTATTTCACAGGCCTGCAGATTGTTCAGCTGATCATCCTGTGTGCGTTTGGGATGTACCCTCTGCCCTACATGAAGATGATCTTCCCTTTACTCATGATCATGCTCATCCCAATAAGGTATGCCATGTCCTTTATATCAGAGGTTTGAGTGATCATGCCTGCTGTTTAAAGTGAACCTATTATGCCCCTTTAAGACCTATTAAGTCCCCAGAATGTGTCTGTGAAGTTTCAGCTCAAAATACCCCACAGATCATTTATTGTAGCATGTTAAAATGGCCACTTTCTGGGTGTGAGAAAAAAAACGCACCATTTTTGAGTGTGTCCCTTTAAATGCAAATGAGCTGCTGCTCCCAGCCCCATTTTTAGAAGAGGGCGGAGCTTCAAGAGCTCATGCTCTGGGATACCGACAACAACAAAACAGGACAATCTCATGCACCAAAAATGTTAGAAAGGGCGTTTATGCGCATTTTTTAACAGTCACAGCACCAAAGTGATTGGTGCAAACGTACAAAAGACTTTTTCATCAGGACATTTCCTTCAAAAACGAAATTTAACCACGATGTTGCATAATAGTTTCCCTGTAATATATTTGTGTGTGTAATTTCTAAACAGGCAATGCTGCATGTGTTTCAACAGAAGAATTTTTGTTTGTTTTTCACCATAACATATGAGGTGGTAACAGGTTTTCTTTTGCAGGAACTACTTGTTGCCGAAGATCATTGAAGCAAAGTACTTGGATATCATTGATTCTCAACACATGTAGATGAAAAATGAAAAGAGACTGTTAAGAAACATCAACACTTTTAAGGTGCAGGGGGAAAGTACATGTCCTATATGTATTTTTGTTAGAAAACTATGTGCCTTCAGTATCTACTTTGAATCCAATCTTTCTACAGTGGTCCCTGCCCAGTTTTATTTATTTAGTGGAATCATAAACTCTTATTTCTCTTCCCATGATTCTTAAGTGTCTCTTTGTTCAGTCACGGCATGTATCTGGCACTGGGATATGTGGTGAACAATATTATTATTTTATTTTGCTATCTGAAACTGCACACAGAAATATTTGATCAAACAATACAGCAGAACAAACACATTTCAAAACACAATCTCAACACATTTCATTCAGAGCTTACAGTCCTCTAACGTGTTCAGGTTTTATAAAATACTTTATAAAATGTTCTGATGCCGGTTGACAGATCTTTAAAATGAAATCCTCACCACCACAACCTCTGACTCGTACTCATAATACAAAATGTCTGCCCTCTTTTTGTCTTTGTGTTTGTTCATTATTTATAGGAACATGATTCAACATGGCTGATGAAAATAATGTGATGCTTCAACCTGTTATTCTCTGTTGATAGAAAAATGTGTACCGTTCTCAAAATACATCTTTGCATCATTGTGGGGAAAAAGATAGGGAGCAATTATGTTTTTGTTTTGATGTAAAGAAGAATATATTTATTATTAAATAGATTTAATTACATAATTCATGCACCAGAGAGCTACATTGCCTACAATAAAAACTAAATGATTTTTGTCATGTCCAATACACCCTACCGTTTTTGTTTTAAATTAATACTTTTATTCGGCAAGGATGCATTAATAGATCAAAACACATTTATAATGTAATCTTAAAACATCTTCTATTCATCAAATAATCCTAAAAATAATGTATCAGTTTCCACAAAAATATGAAGCAGCACAACTGTTTTCAACACTGATGATAATTAGAAATGTTTCTTGATCAAATCATCATATTAGAATGATTTCTGAAGGATCATGTGACACCTGGAGTAATGATGCTGAAAATTCAGCTTTGATCACAGGAATACATTTTTAAAATATATGTATCAGGGTTTATGTGCTAATATTTATGCCATTTCATATGACGTAACATGACCCTAGAGGACAAACATTTTGAAGCTGCCCGATCTGTGGAAAACGCTCAGAAAAGCTTATATAAATGAACAGATTACTGATATTAATTATTATAATGTTATAACGACTGTACATACAATTAATAAGTGAATAGTTTTGCTATTGATTTACAATAAACCTCCCAAAACTTTGATAGCATTTTAAAAGTGCATCTATATTTTGTCCATTGTGTGTTTTTATAGGGCAGATTTTAAGAATGGCACATGCGCCACAATGATTGTAATTCATTTGAAAGTTGTGTATCCTAGCAACATGTGAATAAAAGCCCACCAGTGGTGAGCGTGAGCTTCGAGGAGTCAAGAGGGCTCATGTACTGCAGACTGATGAGGAGCTGTTTACATGTAATCAAAGGCAGGTCTCTTAAGACACAAGCCTCCAGCAGCACCGCAGGGATGCAATCACCTGTGTGAGCCTGACTAAGGATTAAAGACATTTCCATGAGGTTTCTTTGCATTGGGGAAGTCAAGAGATTAATAACTAGCAGGTGTGTAGGTGAATTTTCTATTGATCTTGCAGTTTGAAATTTAAAATTCATTTACTTACCTTTATGATGTTCCAAATGCTTTCTTTCTTCTGTCAAACACTAGAATAGACGTTTTGGGGAATGTTAGAGCTGCTCGTTCCCATAGTATCTTTTTTTTCCCTTTTTTGCTTGACAAAAGCATGACTACGCTGGTCCACCAGCATAAACCAGCCTAGACAAAAATGGAATTCATGCTTGTTCATGCTGTTTTTTCTTTTCCCAGCAGGGTAGTAGACAGTAAGTCATGCTCTGGAGAAAGAGAGAGAGAAAAGGAACACCACATAAGTAAAACAACTTGTGCACTTCAATATTCCACATATTCCGAAGTCATACAATAGCTTTGTGTGACTGAACACTGACTGAAATTGAAGTGGGACCTATTATGACCCTCTCACAAGATGTGATATATGTCTCTGGTGTCCCCAGAATGTGTCTGTGAAGTTTCAGCTTAAAATACCCCACAGATCATTTATTATAGCTTGTCAAATTTGCCCCTATTTGGGTGTGAGCAAAAACACGCAAACAAAATAACATTCCCTTTAAATGCAAATGAGCTGCTGCTCCCAGCCCCCTTTCCAGAAGAGGGCGGAGCTTTAACAGCTCGTGCTTCGGTTGCTCAACAACAACAAAGCTGGAGCATCTCACGCAGCCAAAATGACGTTTGTGTTCAGCCTTACATTGTTCAAACCGGAGTTGACACTGATGGAGAGACTCAGGAAGAAGTTACAACTTTTAGACGTTTCTGAATGGTTAGTGGATAAATTTATGTAGTTGCTGTGGAGTTGATTCAACTCATCGACTAGCATGTGCCGTCATGTTAATCTTTTGCGCAATACCCGTATGGATGCCCACTATACATAACGTACCTGTTTGCCAAACACAGTTATACACACCAGGGTAACGTTTATGATTGCTATCAAATGCTGTGAATGGTCTAATATTTTTTACAGAAATGCTCCTTTTTTAGCAATCAAGCTTGTCAGGGTCAACTTAAGCTAACGAGACTCTAAATAGTGTTCAGTGCTCGTCTGTGCAGCCAACGACAGAACAGTTAGCATGCATTGCTCGAACTTTTGCCATGGCGTTAGAACTGGTACACACTGTTTTCGTTTGCGAAAACAAAATGGCAACGCCGTGGCTGGAAACGTGCAGATTAAGGGGCGGTAATATTATAATAAGACCCCCTTTCTATGTCACTAGGGAAGCGAAATCTGAGCAGCTAACTTTTTCACATGCTTGCAGAGAAAGGCTTGCCAAAACAAAGTTATTGGGTTGTCCTTTTCACATTTTCTGGGTTGGTGGATGCACAGGGGACCCGATTATAGCACTTAAACACAGAAAAAGTCAGATTTTCATGATATGTCCCCTTTAAAGTTGTTATTCATTATTTGTCTTCCCCTCTGCTCTCAAATCTCATATATCAGCACATGCAGCACACCCCAGAGAGCTAAAAAACACACATTTAGATAGCCATTATGAGAAAGCTGTGAAATGAAAGAATGGATTTTTAAATCCCCCTTCGCATCCTAATCACCCCCTAATATGCTATTAATTTATTGCATATTTTTTCATTCACTCATTTCTTCTGTCCTGATATTGATAGTGTTTTTTATTTAATTTTTTTGGGGGGCCTTGCAATGAGTTAAATGAGCACAACAAATTCTTCTTCATTCCCCTTAAATTAACAACAAAGCGTGAAACAGCCGGTTTTATTGTCTTCATCATAGTTGCCCGAGGGTAATCAATAATCTCAGAAATCTTCACATTGGTCTCACTCTCAGTTTTTGATGGTATATACACATTATTTTGTCTAGAATGACAAATGGCTGCAGCTGTGTGAATTCTTCATGTATTGTACTGAATTGTACTGTAAGATTGTTTTTCCAGCCATTAAAGTGATTTCAGCCTCTTTATCATAGAATTACGTGCCACAAAATGGAAAGAAAATAGCATGACCTAGATTTCAAACAAGCCATATTTTATTGTATGCGTCAAACATTCTCCTTTTATTCTTCTTTGTGCAGAGACGGATTCTCAAACAAGCATTGTTTGGTCATTTTCTTTGGCTTTTAAGTCATAAGTAATACAGACTTAAGAATATTCACAGTGCATCGCCGGCTGTATTGGGATCATTTACATAACTCTCTTTGCAGGGAGAGGAAAACATGTCATCAACACACCCCACCCCTCTCACCTTCTCATCTCTGTATGGAAATGAATGCCTTAATCTTCCCCTTTGACATTCAACAGATAAGGTAATCAATGAAGCATGCTGTCTGTTTTCTCTCTCAGAGCAAGGTATGTGCGCACTATGTGCTAAAAGCCTCCGAGTCCTTGATGAATTCACTCGTCCTATGATTTGATTCAATTGAAAGTGCTACCGCACACAATAGATCACCAGACAGCTTAATTTAGTGTAAATATAAGATGTCCGCCATTTCTAAATACGACAAAATATCCTTTTGGATTTCAATTACATGTGGATGTACTACAAATATGGAGATGTAGTTAAGTTTTTAAAAGATTTGAAATGCAGTGTCATGCATACTCGGCTCTGTTCACATAAATTGCTTGTTTTTAATGAGGAAACCCAATTAAGTGTACACAGATTAAAGTCACCATGATTTTTTTGTGAAAAAATTTCAATATTTATTCCGTTGGTTTCACAGACAAGGCTTAAGTCTAGTCCCAGTCTAAAATGCATGTTTGAGCTGTTTTAACTGAAAGTAACTTGCACTGAAATATCTTACAATATGCCATTGTTTTGTCTCAAGATGCACATTTATAAAAGCTACTACAATAATTGAACTAAGACCTAGGTCTGTGAAACCAGGCATAAATGATTTTCTGTTCACATCATTATTTATTTTTAATTAATATGCCTTTGTAATTTTTAATCAAAATAACTCTTGCAGCATCATCTCTTCTCTGATGACATGTTTACTAACCTGTCACTCATATGAGATCCACCAATAGCAATTCCCCACGGATAAAATCAAGCCCCGTCCTACATTTGTTCTTCTTCAATAAGGCGTTACCCTCGGATATAAGTCAAAATCTGCTAAGGGGTGATAATGGAACAACAGTGATTTTTCACTATTATTTATAAAAATGATCTGCATTTTCATGGGTTTAAAGAAAAGAAAACATATTTGTGCATCAAAACCACACTTTTCCTGGTAAAAAAATGTCAAAGGATTTGTGACAGCTGAATGTAACATATCTGAGTTTACTTTCTGAGTAACATTTCATTTATTTAAGCCATGAAATAAACGTCATTCTTTAAAATAAGTATAATGAACTATGCAAAAAGCATTTCGAACATCTCCAGCACGTTTTATAATCACCCCAAGATCGAACATAGTTCACGCTTACGCACATTATCATGTCCGTCAAAAACTTAGACTAAGAAATACATAACTATTACCTTACGATCCATCCATCTGTTTTCAAATCCACATCATTTGAATACCACGACATCAATATCTGTCAAAAAATAACGTGCACAATACACGGCAGTATTTATGAGAAACAGAGGTTCAGCGAGTCGCGCATTTCCTGGAAAACCCACAGTACCGGATTTTTTGTGCCTACTGGAAGAGGGACAAAATGGCGGCCTGAGCAGCTTCAACATGCTGTCTGTCAGAGATGATAACATGCATAATACATAATGCACATGAGTATAAATTGGTTCTTCACTCACTGAAATTGAATGGGAATGATCAGGGAACTGAGTGAAATACTTCACACTGCATGCTAAAGAGATTAAATCATCAATCAAACTCCGCCGGGATCGCGAACATCATTCAACATGTCCTGGTTTTGACGGACATTTTTATGCACAAACGGCGCATTCTGATCCTGACATTCCTGTCAATCAACTTTCAGTTAAAACGGCTCAAACATGCATTTTAGTCTTGGACTAGTCTTAAACCTTGTCTGTGAAACAGGGTAAATTTGTCAATTCAGTTAATCCAGATTTGTATCGAGCAATATGGTGTTTTTAGCACCGTTTGAAATGTTCCTGTGCTTTAGCATTCTTAGCATGTGAGATCTACACTTGACCTGTACTTGACTTGACATGCATTCATGCTACCAGACGGTAAGCGCCTCTTACACAATCCATTCTCATGTTAGTTATTTATATGGTAGGAATGTAAATGCTTGCAAAGAGAAATACAAGGGGATGTTCCTAAAACAGACCTTTTCTTTTGCTTCAAATGGAGTCGGTTCGCACAAAGCTAAGAATTAATTATGAATGGTGATTGTTAAAGGTTATTTGATAAAGCTTCTTTCAAGTCCTGACCTGAATATCAGATATTCAGTAGATTGTGTTCAGTATTATCTAACTTGTACCACAGATTCAGGTCTTTGTTCTCTGTCTACACCAGATTATTTGATATGGTCAACAGTGCTTTTCCTTGTACTGGAGCATATGGAAATTTGGACCTTTCCTTCACCCGTACTCATGTTCATTGTTCAGATTTTAATTATCTCTCTGCTATGTAGTGGTTAATCTTTGTGTTCTGGTAGAAGACATTAACTCAAGTCTGCGGTGTCTTTGATATTAGCTGTTTAATTTCATACAGCAGCTGTGTGAAATCTATGGATGATCAAGAAAGATAATCTCTGGATGTCCAAGGTTTACTCGGCGTAAACAAAATGTGAACATGGTGTGAATCATTAAGACGTGAAAGTGATTCTTCACCCAAAAATTCTGTCATTGTTTACTCACCCTGATGTCATTCCAAAACCATAAGACTTTTATTACAGGAACAAATTAGGATATTTTAATATTCTTTAATCATTTTGAAAAGTTCATATAGACTTGGATTAAACCACTCAATTCATATGGATTATGTTTATGAAGCTTTTTGAAGCTTGAAAATGTTAGTTGCGTGGACTTTCAATGGATGGACAAGAATGATGAGAATATTATTATCGGTAACGCTTTAGAATAATGGTCCGTCATTAATAAGTAACTATGCAGGACTAATGAGTAGTACTACATTAACACTTCAGCTACCACTATTAACTAATGTAGAAACAAGCTTAACTAATCAGTAAGTAATATCAAATTTAGAAGATAGTAATAATTACCTATTGAGATTACCATTATTAATAACTATTAACTAACCTAGAAGAATGACTAGGTACTTGAGTAATTAGTGATGCATTTTATGACCACGTTGAGAGTAAAAAAGGACAATCTTCAAGAAGTGATCACTAGTAGTTCCTGCATAGTGACTAGGTAACACTTGAGTAGTTAATGATGCATTTTATGACCACTTTGAGAGTAAAAAAAGACAACTGCTCACATCTCAGACACTATAATGTTGTGATTAGTAATTAATTAGTAATGCTTTATAATTTATCATAGTTACCTATTAGTACTTAAAGATGCCAATCTCATTCTCTAATTATTGATTAGCTAATAAGGAACTATCTTAGTCCTAAATTTGATATTACTTACTGATTAGTTAAGCTTGTTTCTATATTAGTTAATAGTAGTAGCTGAAGTGTTAATGTAGTACTACTCATTAGTCCTGCATAGTTACTTATTAATGGCGGACCATTATTCTAAAGTGTTACCAAATTATCATTATATTTTTTTATATTATATCATCATATCATTTTTATTGGTAACCTTTCGCGCTTGTAACGGTCACCTAATGTTAAATACTGTTCATGACAGGAATGTTGATGTGCCTTTAAGATGACTTCTTCTATGGTGTACGTTATTGTTTGCACGCTGTTCTTATGTGAGCGCGCACGCACAGCTAGATGCTTGAGTGAAGAGAGATGGCCGATCTACTGCTGCTAATGTGGTTCTTTTTCACTTTGATTTGAAGCGTTTATTAGAGTGCTTTTCCCCCCTCTTTTATACTCCTCTTTTACATGTATGTGAAGAGTGTGCTTATTTTGCGAATAATCTATAAAGACTCGTGGGACTACCAGTTCTTTTGCCTCAGGTTTTCCTTCCCGCCTCCTGTTTTATCTGGACTGATTTGACAGACGTTACACGGCACTACAACAATTCTGAGGTAAATTTGGTCCCAACTATGTAATGTTTTTAACTTAACATTAGGTAAGTTGTTACAGTAAGGTTAACTTGCCAAATCGAGTTTGTCGGTTAGTAAGTAAGTCAAGTAAGTGTGTCGCGATACATTTTTTTTTTTAACGATAGCCCATCAAACTATTGGTAAGAATGAATCAGAATTATTTTGCTGAGTTTAAAGTGCCCCACTGCCCCTATAATGCTTAGATCAGATATTACTTTTCATGCAGTGTGTAATAGTTTTAAAGTTTTAAAGATCAAAGTGCACAATAAATAAAGTTCTCTTTCTCGAAAAAGAAAAAAAAAAAAAGAAGAATCGATTCTGAACTGCCAAAACAAGTAGTCAGTAATTCCAGTCTTACTTTTAGAGGGAAAAGCTACCCATAACTGCTGGTCTAGGATCTGTTTTCTTCGTAATAATACCATATTATTAAAAATAACTGTGGTTTGTGAACATAGACGCTTTAATAACAAATGCGTTAATGCTGGTTGTTGCAAGCGATTCCATGAAATTATTTCATGGAAATAAATAATACCCACCCCCCTGAGCAATATAAATGCCACCCCGAGTCATGTGTCCTGGCGCCGGGCCTGGTAACTTGCATACGTAAAAAAGTAACAAATTTGCATAAAGCACACCTATGTTCTTCATTGGCTAACCGCGAACAACGTCTACTTTGCCCCGCCCTCAAACACTATATATGGTTCGACGCTGTTTTCTGCTCTGCAAAAGCAAATTCTGTTTGTAAACACTTTCAGAGGATGAGGATGTGAAGAGTCAGTGGTTAAAATTTTGAAGATTGCTTCTCAATGAACCTCCATGAGGTTTACAAAATGCTTATCCATTAAAGATGGAACAGTACCCACTTTATTTGGACCACCTTGCTGCTCCTTTTTACAGTATACATAAAAAGCACAACACAGAAAAAGAAGTCCCTCCTACTAACAAAAGCAAACTTTTCTCCTATAAATATCACTTGTTCATATTAACACTCTTGACTTTAGCTTGCCATCATGTACAGCTTCTACTAATTAACACACCACAATGTGTTTTCACAGCATTCTCTTATCTTTGTGAATTCATGCACTTCATGGATATATTTGCTCCTCGCAACTTTGATATAAAGCATATTTCATAATTTGGTGCTGAGTGGACCTAGTAAGCAGCAATGAGCAACAACCAATGAAACTGCGAGAGTGTTGGCAAGAAGCAGCCCAAAAAATGTAACTGCTTTCTCCTTAAACACTATCTTTTGTTATGTTTTCATATTTATATGATTTGGGATTTACTACTTTTAAATTCCAAGAGCAGGTTATGCGGCATTCCCATGTGTTGACGGATAAGTAAACGGGTAAACTCAACTTCTAGTAACTTTTAGTGTGTGTTAGTAGCCATAGCAGCTTATTCTCTGAACATAACCCTTTTTGGAGCGGATTTCGCACAATTTTATATTATAGTTTGTTGCTATTACATGTTGTTTAGGTAGCAACATTAATTTGTTTTTATGTTATTCATTTTAAGGTTCATGCAAACTTTTGGGAGTGAGATTCAAGCGCTTTTCAAGTGCTTCACACTTTTTTCAGCACTTAAAATCTCTAAATATGATCCGATTTTAATCTTATTTTTAATGTGATGATTTGTAAAACTAAACGTTTAAAGATGAAGGAAAATTTTGTGGCAAACAAACTGAATGAAATTACCAGTATAACCAGTAGATGGCGGCAGAGGAGCACTTATTGGCTTATTAGCCATTTCCACTACCTAATATATGGGGAAAAGTAGGAACAAAGTCTCATGAAAAACAAAAACTTTTCTTCAAATTGTGACTGAATTACACAGAAAGCAAGTAAAAAGTGCTCCTTTTATAATCAATGAAGCTGTCGGTCAGTTCAGTATGGTACAATTAATACGAGTAGAATATTTACATTTATTTGAAAAGTTAATTTTATCTACATCTCAATTCAAGCTCAGTGTTTTACTGTCACATTTCTGATAAATAAATGTGTAATATTATTAGTAACTGCACTTATTAATGCAAAACAATAGTAATATTGTTAGTATATAACAATAGTAATATATATTAACCCCTTAGCATTCCTGTAAAATTTGCCTAAAACACCTAAAAAAAACGCATATGCAAGGTATGCACAGCGGTTACCCCTGCACACAAAGCATTGCTGCAGTTATAAACACCACTTTTTATGCATCATACAGAGATATTCATATATGAACATATATGTTCATATCCCCCCCCCCCCCCCCCCCCCCCCCCCCCCATTTGCCTATTTTACAAATGGAAATTGAATTGGATTCATTCAGATTGACGAAAAAAAGTGCATTTAAAACAAAATTGTGACTATATCTTTTAAGGCTGGATACGACTAGTGCGTAGCAGGTGGAGTGAGTGACTGGCACTTTCCAATATGATGCAATGAACCAATTCTGGTGTTGCCGCCTCTGTTGTGCCATCAATTTACCAGCAGTGTTTTGACAAATGGTAGGGTGAAATGTCTTTTGTGTAAAGTGGAGCAGGCAGCAGGTTTATATAAAGCATATATTTCTAATGGAATATTAAAATAGCACCACATATGGCAGCTTAGAACATTAAACATGAATATGTACTCTACTAAGTACATAAATCATTGTTACTATGATGTGAACAGAGCAGTAGTGTCAAATATAGTGTTTACCAGCAGGATGCACTGGATGATTGCTTCAAGAGGGCCAGTTAGGTCAGCTTTCTCTGGCATTAGAAATACATTTATTTTCAATTTATTTTTGACTGATGAAAAATCTTCAACGTTATACATTAGTCGTCCGTGAATGTTTTGACTGCTAACCAGATGGTTGCAGCCAGAACGAATTGAGAAAATTGTATTCTGGGAGTAGAAGACTTGAATCAACCAGAATCCAAAGCAGCTCAGGATAGATTCATTTGGCGTTGAGGCTTTGCAAAAGATAAGTGCTACTGGAGCCTTTGTTTTTTTCCCTCAGGGCTGTTTTTTCATCAAGGCTTTTAGATGGGCTTATGTCTGTATCAGTCCCCTGCCATTCACTTGTAAAAACTCTCATCTGTGTTTTCAAAGTGTCTATTGATTTGATTGTACTACAGGGCCTGGTCAGAGTTGACCTCAGCAGAATTCGTTTTCAACAGACGGAGGCCCTATTCACAGACATTATTACAAAACCAAAAAAATAATCAACCCCATTTAGGAGACTGTTTTAGGCGAGAGTTTTTGTGGAAGCGAGCATTGTCACCATAAAGTGCTGTTGACCCTCAAGCCCAATGAGGGAAGTGAGAAAATTGGAGTAGCTACTGCCGCCCGGGAATGACTTTTTGGGCTACTATCACAGTCTTCTTCTGAGATGCACTCTTGAATATGTAGCTTGTGCTTCTTTGCTTCAAGCAATTTGTCTGCAGGAACATAAACCAGTGTTCTCAGTCAGTATGTGCTCAATGTGATCCATGCTCCATGGTCTAGACGTGAAAGGATAATAATTTGCCTTCATATCTCTGCACTGACTCAACGAGAACACATGTTGGTAAATGGAAGAGCACATCCTGTCAACTCTAGCATCTCTACCGCTGTCTAATTGGCCACCTACTGTTTACAGCAGGGCCGCTGCCATCGAACGAGAGCACTAGACTCTGGGATATGCTGTGGCTATAATAATCAATTATCTGGACATTATCAGTGCAATTGCATTAACTCTTACAGCGAAGACTTTTCACTGTACGCATCTGCATAGTATCCACAGAAATAATGAATGCTTCCCACAATGGGCTTGAAATGTGACATGTCAAAAGTGTAATAATTAAAAAAATGTTGTAATAATAATGTAATGCTATCTGCTTCTATGAAACCAATTAGTGCAATATTAAAGATTTTACATTTTATAGTATTTATAGTTGGCTATTATTGGTTAGGGCTTTAATGATATACATGAGAACCCTTTTGGCTATATTCATATTGAATATTCAATATTCTCAACCCCCCCCCCAAAAAAATGGGTTAAAAAACCCTTACTTTTTTTTTTTTTAAATACTCCACTGGTTTACATAATTCCTATATTTTCGATCATATTTTATAGTGTATCATATTTTATATCATTTTTTTTAATACATATTGCTTACATTTAAGCTCATTTAACAAATATTGGAAGTAAAAATTAAACATTTAAAAGTAATTCAAGTGTAATGGTCAGTCTCTGTTGTCCTGTTTCCACCGTAACGGCGCTGGATCTCGTGCCGGAGATGATTCGTGTTCAGCGGGGGAACTGATAACTTCAGACCGCCGCCTGCGTTTAACTTGTAGCCGAAAAATGCTGTGACTGACTCCATAACCTGTCCATAAATAATCAGTGTACAATTCTGCGAACATATTTTAACATCCTAAATGTTTTTGTATATTTTTGAATAAAATCATAAAATGTTATGCAAGGCATAAGGCGTTTCCATCACGCGAAAAGACCGACGCGACACTCGTTTAGGTGACTCGCATCGCACCCCTGTGTGTTGCTTTGCATAAAATTAAACGATATACAGAACAATAATGATTTTTTAGATAAAATAAAACGTACACAAACCTGTATTTTACCAGCACCAATTTGACAGAGCTGCACTGCTCTCTCCTGAAGAGGGCGCAAGAAGAAGCCCGCGATAAATAACTCAACCCCTGGGTTATTACGTCTGACCCAGGATTTGGGTAACACACAAACTACTCAAAGACTGGAAAAATAACCCCCCAAAAAAAGTTACCCAGAAGGCTCAACCCAGGACTTGGATAGAAAAAATAACCCAAGATTTTTTAGTGCATACCTTTGGTCTGCATGAAGTGGATTTTTTTAAGTGAGAGGAACCAAACAGATTTCATCCAAACAGGAACCTGGAACGTTCTTTAAAATGATCAAGGATTTGCTAACAATTTTTTTTTTTTTTAAATCATGCTTCATGTCTTTTGCTTCACTAAATTAAACACTAAACAATTACAAATTTGGTGCCAATTAAATTCAGATCAAAGTGCTCAAATGTAGAATATGATGCAAAACTTTCCTACGTTTTGACCTCCATCACACCAACAGAAATACTCACAAACAGCAAGTCAAGGTGTGGATTCTTATTTATTGCTTTGCCTTTGCCATTGACTTTTTTTCCCCCTACTAACACAGGAAGTGGAACACATAGGGGAAAGATGAGTCACTTTCTCAGGAGACAAACACTATTAATTTTTAATCTGATGAAAGTGAATTTTGGCAACTTTTGAAAGCATACTAGTGTAGTACCTATTAATGACCTAACAGACATGGACCAAAAGCTACACAATTATAATTTTGATTTCACAGGCTCTTAAATGGGTGCATAAAATCAGAGGATGCTAATTGTAATGGTTTTAGCGTTAATTATCACAGTTCACAAAGACAATTTTCTCATTCACATCAATGATTTAAAGAAAGAGACCACCCACTACTTTAAAGAACTTTTAATTTGATCCCAGAGGATTCAACGTTTAACAGCATTCACACTGTTTAGATGTGCTAGTCATCTGAAAAAAGTGTATTTATACAGTATATTCTACATTGTAATGATCAATAAATCTAACAAACTTTATTGTTTCACAAGACAGACTTGAAGTGAACAAACCTCTTGAAGATAAAAGAAACTGATTCCTGCAAAATTAAATGCTTCTTTTACTGGTTTATGAAATGAATGACGTTGAATGACTGAACTTTGTTTAAATAAGCTGTCAACTGTACATTGAGTGTTCTTTTGACAGCTGCTCCATTAGCTTTATAATAGACATACTTTAAATTACCTCAGTGTACGTCATCAGTTCTTAAAGACAATGATTATTGTCTTTTGTGTCATGTTTGCCATTGTTAGAGGAACCTTTAAGTCATTTCTTTATGTATGGGTAGACTATAGCTGTAAGAACACTCAAGTGTTCACTGCACACAATGTGCCTCAAAGGGAAACATTTGAGAGAAAAGAAAAGAGGATCAGCTTTAGGAGGAATTTTCAGACAGTTCTTCTATGAAACCGTCATAATAGAGTGTGAGTTTCTAAATGGGTTTCAGTGGGAGTTGAGCTCCATTTCTCATTCTTTCAATGTCTTGCCATGGGTTCTCCATATTACACTTAATAAGTACAATATAATTAAACACTTTAGCTATAGGGTTTGAGATTGTAATGTAACTACAAGATTAGGATCTCTGCTGTGAATAGTCAGGTTAATTGATTAAATAAAGAGCTAGGTAATATTAATGTGAAATGCAGTGGGCCTCAACAGTCTGAAGCAGTCTGAAATTCGTGTTCCGGGGGGTAAAATCTGCATTTTTGTCGCAGTTGCCCTGGTAAAATTTGCATTCCAGGGGCTAAATATCATGTTATTTGGGATCGCTTCATCCTGCGAACATGAAAAACAACCCGCGGCAACAGTGTTAAAGTAGCCCAATTCCACAGGAAAACAGCTGAATTGGCAACACTGATGTCAGATGACCTACGTAGGTCTGAGGCGGGGCAAGTGTGTTAAATGCGTTAATAAATGAATCTAATTAACACATTAAATTGACGGCCCAAATAAATATGTTTTCATTTTTTTAAAGATATTAACCCATATACATTGTATGATTAATTACCAAAGGATGTAGCAGTAATCAGAATTTCTCAAACAACAATTTGACAGTTGAGAGGAATGAGAAATGCCACATTCAATTAGCACATGGAACCTCAGCCTGACCCTCTGGTCAGTGCAGCTTATTTGGCAGTATGAACCACAGGGACACGCCGTGCTTAAAGGCTAAAAATGGAATCCTTGAGAGGTCCTTCTTGGATGAACTGCCAATGCACTTCAAACCACTATTGATTCTCATTACCGCTAATAGTTTGGCTGTCACAGTTAGCCCTGAATCTTGTCAGCCGAGTGCATGAAGAGGCTAATAAGAGGTGGATAACCCTCACCTACACCCCTTTTCAGGGTAGTTGTCCTTGCAGCCAGCTGCAGAACAAGATGCCAGCTTTCTTTAAGAATTGACTTTGGAAAGGCAACTCTGAGATGCTTTTAATAATAATAACAAAGGCTACAGCTGATATTTTAGGGCTGCCACAAGCAGTTGTCGATTATTCCCTTGAAATTGTAACTGCATTTATTAATTACGATTACTACAATTTAAATTGAATGATGTTTTGAATATAAAAAACAAGCTGATAACACTCTTCCTGAATTTTATTTTATTTTTTATTGCTTTTCTATGGCATTAAGCCTCAAATGTCAACTGTACATTGGTTTGGTTTCTTCTTTAAATAACAAAAAAATAAACACAGGCCATTTTCCTAGTTGCATTTGCACCGCTAGTAGGAACTCTGAAGTGACGTAAACTGTGCTTGTTGTTGTGACTTTTATTTTGACGGCACTGAGAACAGCTCAGCCAGAGGCTGAGCACACAGTTCTCGCAATCTCCATCTTCAATAGTTTACCATCTGTTTAATAGTCCTGTCTAAAGCCCTGGGTAGAGCAAAGTCGAACGCACAGCCTTGTAAAGTATACTTCATTTGACTCATACGTATACACAGGCTATGTAGGCCTTCATCGTTGCTGTAGCTTGCATGTGTTCTGGTCTGTTCTGTTTATGCAGTTTTTCTTTGACTACCTTGTGATTCGACGTCCCCAGGGCACGGTTGCCACCTTGTGGATAAACTAATTACTGCAAAAAAAAAATTAAATGTGCATGTGCGACCTGTGCGTACAAGTACAAAAATCGTCAGTGCACGTACAGTATGCGCATACTCTTCTGATAACGAAATTCACGTCATGCGTGCACTGTATGCTGACCCTTGCATACGCGTAAATACTGAACTATGTTCAGTAGACAGTATATGAAAAAAAGTATTAGCTTTTGCTGTGTGGTTGATGCTCAATGTCACTAGCTGAGATACAAAATCATGTTTTCCTTGGTCTGCTCAAAGTTGCACGGGATGCATGGTTGAGAGGTCCATCTATGTTTGTAGAGTCCATCTTTGTAGAGTTAGTTCATGGAGTAAATACACTATATTGCCAAAAGTATTGGGACACCCCTCAAAATCATTGAATTTAGGTGTTCCAATCACTTCCATGGCCACAGGTGTATAAAATCAAGCACCTAGGCATGCAGTCTGCTTCTACAAACATACATTTGTGAAAGAATGGGTCGCTCTCAGGAGCTCAGTGAATTCAAGCATGGTACCGTGATAAAGTCCATTCGTGAAATTTCCTCACTACTAAATATTCCACGGTCAACTGTTAGTGGTATCATAACAAAGTGGAAGCAATTGGGAACAACAGCAACTCAACCACGAAGTGGTAGGCCACGTAAAATCACAGAGCGGGGTCAGCGCATGTTGAGGCGCAGAAGCCGCCAACTTTCTGCAGAGTCAATAACTACACACCTCCAAACTTCGTGTGGCCTTCAGATTAGCTCAAGAACAGAGCATAGAGAGCTTTGTGGAATGGGTTTCCATGGCCGAGCAGTGCATCCAAGCCTTACATCACCAAGTGCAATGCAAAGCGTCGGATGCAGTGGTGAAAAGCACGCCGCCACTGGACTCTAGAGCAGTGGAGACGTGTTCTCTGGAGTGACGATGGACAAGTCTGGGTTTGGCGGTTTCCAGGAGTACGGTACTTGCCTGACTGCATTATGCCAAGAGTAAAGTTTGGTGGAGGGGGGATTATGGTGTGGGGTTGTTTTTCAGGGGTTTGGCTTGGCCCCTTAGTTTCAGTGAAAGGGAACTCTTAATACTTCAGCATACCAAGACATTTTGGACAATTTCATGCTCCCAACTTTTTGGGAACCCAAAAAAGATTGAGACTGAGACTCAAGGCCTTCTCGCCAACATCAGTGCCTGACCTCACAAATGCACTTCTAGAAGAATGGTAAAAAAATTTCCATAAACACACTCCTAAACCTTGTGGAAAGCCTTCCCAAAAGAGTTGAAGCTGTAATAGCTGCAAAGGGTGGGCCAACTCCATATTAAACCTGCAGATTAAGAATGGGGATGTCATTAAAGTTCATGTGCATGTAAAGGCAGGCATCCCAAAACTTTTGGCAATATAGTGTATATAGGCTGTGTACATGGCATTTTAAAAATGGTGGGTGCTAGTGTTTTGCGTGCGCTCGACCAATCAGCGTACACTTACGTCACTGGTAGTTCCTTCTGTGCTGGGTTAGACCTTTTACACTCTAAAGAAGTTGTGATTCGCCTCTCACATGCTTTAAACACACCTCTTAAAGGATTAGTTCATCCAAAAATGAAAATTCTGTCATTAATTACTCACCCTCATGTCGTTCCACACCCGTAAGACCTTTGTTCATCTTCAGAACACAAATTTTTGATGAAATCCAATGGCTTAGTGAGGCCTGCATTGCCAGCAAGATAATTAACACTTTCAGATGCCCAGAAAGCTACTAAAGACATATTTAAAACAGTCCATGTGACTACAGTGGTTCAACCTTAATGTTATGAAGCGATGAGAATACTTTTTGTGCACCAAAAAACCAAAATAACGACTTTATTCAACAATATCTAGTGATGGGGCGATCTAGATCTAGGGGCGTCACTAGATATTGTTGTGTAAAGTCGTTATTTTGTTGTTGTTTTTTGGCGCACAAAACGTATTCTCGTCACTTCATAACATTAAGGTTGAACCACTGTAGTCACATGAACTGTTTTAAATACGTCTTTAGTATCTTTCTGGGCATCTGAAAGTGTTAATTGTCTTGCTGGCAATGCAGGCCTCACTGAAGCATTAGATTTCATCAAAAATATCTTAATTTGTGTTCCGAAGATTAACGAAGGTCTTATGGGTGTGGAACGATATGAGGGTGAATAATTAATGACAGAATTTTCATTTTTGGGTGAACTAATCTTTTAAGCATGCAGAATAATGTAAGTGGATAATTTTTTTTTTTTTTGTAATCGCGCCTTTGAAATTACTAAATCGTGGCATCTGTAATCGTGATTAGAAATTCAAATAATTGTGCATCCCTAGTATAAAGAAACTAACAGTGAAGTTTCTGACATGACTTATTCATATCCAAGACAATTTGAATAACAAACCATCTCATTTTCATCACTCCTCTCATCAGCAATAACATGTATTTAATCATTGCACCGCAACATCTTTACAAATAACTGTGTTTTGAAAGATAGTCAGGCATCAGCTTCAGAGAGACGTCCTGTTGACCACAATTTCAGACAATCATTAGCAAGTATGATGGTTTTCTGATTTTGTTGCTTTTTTCCCCCTTTCTTCTCAGCAGTCTGTTTCTGTTGTAGGATTTAGCAAGTTAGTTCAATCACCATTGATTATTATTTATATTATGCATTAGTATGCATGCATAATATAATTTATGCATAAGTTAAAATGTTTGTTGATGACATAAACTACTTGGGCTGAAGTCCAAGGATGATCAGTCTGTGTGCTGATGGGAAATAAATGCAGCTTGTCTTGTAGCAATGCAAATTTTAAGACCGTATTAACTCCCAGAAAATGAACTTCAGAATTCATCCTGTTGAAATGAGAGGGTCAGTTTTCAGGAAGGTCATGTCATTTAGAACTATGTTCAGAGATCACAAATGAAAGAAAGTCCTAATCTTATAGGCTTTATGACCCCTCTATATGACCAGCATTAGATCTAAAAGAGCTTATATTGAACATGTCAGTGAAAGGAGAGTAACAGTGTCACTTGAACATGTTCAATATGAACTTTGCATTCATAATAAGTGTCTTTAATAACCACTATAAGTAGGGCTGTGACAGTCAGCATGACAAACGCGCCACCACGGCCGTGGAGTGTCACCAGCGGTAGTGTGGCGTGTATATATCTATATATATCTCAGAGGTTGCGTTTACCGAATTTGTTTTGGCAGTGACGGAAAAAATCTGAAGCCCGTCCGTCATTTTGACAGATTACTGAGGTTGATGTAGCTTGTAAATGTAAGTTCGTGAATAACAATGAAAATGTGGACGAAATCAGAAGCTATTAAATGTGTTATTAAAATATAAGGCAATAATTGATTGACGGATTTTTTACTGTCCGTCAAGAGTGCGAAGGTCTAACGCAACCTCTGAGATATATATATATATATATATATATATATATATATATTAAATATATAAAAACCAACCAACCCCACCACCGCAACACTGGCGGTTGTTGGTGATTTACCACCGCGGTAGTAAAAAATTGCCACCGTCACAGCCCTAGCTATAAGTTTTATTTCAATGCCAAACAAGTTACATTAACAACAGTGTCATTGCTCAAAATGCTTTTTAATGAGGGAATGTTTGTCTACAGGGCACATAATTGCACATGCTAATTACAGACTCATAGTATTATCTTACCAGTGGCAGAATGTTAACAAAAGTTATAGTCTTTAGCTCAAATGACCCTCTGACCTCATGCTAATTTTTTAGCATGGCTTGAATATATGCCCATTATCTGTAATGGTTGTTGCCAAGAGATAGACCAAAAAGAAAGAAAGAAAAAAAAAAGACTGACTGCACAAGCGATTCACTTGTGTGTCATATTACTGAGAAATGTCTCTCTAGCCAGATATATAATAGACAGCAGAGGCAATAATGTCACGGAGGCTTGAGCAGGTAGAAATTTGTCCTCGTGAAGGCTGATTCTGTTTACTCCAGCATGTTTACACCATTGGTTTTGTAAATCTATGCATATGCATCAGTGTTCATATACATAATCTTTTTTTTTTTCTGTGTAACCTAAACCTACTGCGCTGCTTGGTTATTTCTTATGGCATAAAAATAATCTCATCATTCTTTTTTTTACAAGAGGTTCTTTAATCTGCAGCATTGGGGAAAGTTACTTCTAAAAGTAATTTATTACAATTAGGGGTGGACGATATGGCAAAAATATAATTTTACTATTTTGCAAGTGACTGAGCAGTACAGCCAAACTAATTTTCCTGTGTAAAAAAAACCCATAATGATATAATTAATTGTGAAGTTTTATTGAGTGTTAACAATGAGATTATGTGGTTTTTATAATCAATTAACACTGCTTTTGTCATTTTTTAACAAACTTGTCACCAAAAAAGTCATTCGGTTTAACCAAAAATTTCGTTTTTTACTGAATGACACTTTTGGTTATACCAAATGACGATATTTTCAAACAATGCTAACAGGCTGATATCTAGCTAGCTAGCAAAAGGACAATCAAACATTTTATATGTAGTACAAATTTTTGAAATATTACAAAATTGTTTCACGTTTTATAGCGGTTGTACTGAATGACCTGATGTATCGGGACATGCGTATGATCAAGTGAAAACATTAATTTTTTCAATAGTTACAAGAGAGTTAGTTACTTTGCTTCACGACCATGTGGTCCTTTGCAGGTGTCTGAATGATGTCACATCCTGTCACATGATATTGACCGCATGACTTGATCCAAAACGGTCCCTTTATATTGGTTACTCCAAATGACATCAATGAAGTTCATTTTTCCGGACATTCTTTCTCATAACAAAGCAACAACTTCTACACATAATTTTAATACCATTTTGCACTATGTTGATATATGATGTTATAAAATCATGCCAGAATAAAAAATATACCTTTATTACATTTTAAGATATTTTATTCACAAATTAAATGGCTGTATTGGCCTTTGGACGGTTAAACCGAATGACCTTTTGACACTTCAAAATCTTTAAAATACCTTTATATGTAGCAAAATATAATTAAAACCTTTTGGATTCAATAAATAAGATCTAGTTGTACTACCTTACATACTTCGGATGTCATAGCTTTGTTTTTTAGTATTATTATTAAGGCCTTTGGACAAAAAAATGACCTGTCACATCATTGACCCATTGAAAAGTGAAGCACGGCAGACAAGCATCCAAGGGAAAGACATTTCAATCAGCTCTGAATGTTAAATTTCACTGTGTTTGCAGCGGCGTTCACATCCGTAAAATCAGTATTGCAAAGTAGAGATCTTGAATTTTTCAAAATAGTAACTTTTAATTTGACACCTAAAAAAAAAAAAAAGTGACACTTCTGAATTGCTGTTTTGTAAAGCCTTAGAACCTTTGGGAATCTTTTTTCAAACCAGCGATTCATAGTACGTTGTACGTAATAAACTGCCAAAGTCACATGATTTCAGTAAACAAGGCTTTTTTGTTATGTAAGGTTTTGAAATGTAATTGGTTCACCGTTAGGGGGTTGTTCACAGTTAACCCATTAACCAGTGTTTACATTGTTTTACCTGATCTTGGATTTTTTCCTTTTCATTTACACCATTTCAACCGAGGTGTTTCGAAAAAAAAAAGGAAATCTTTGTGGTGGTTTCCCTTATCACTGCTTAAAAACATTACTGTTTGTGCTTACACCCTCAATTAATTTCTCTCTCTCTCTATTTTTAAGCTCATTTTAATTTTTGTAATCATTGTTTTTCCTCCTCTGCTGCTGACTAATGCACTGGGCATTTGCTTGTTATTAGCCATGCTTAATTGCCTAATATTGTTTAAGTTAAAAGCTCACTGGAAATGATAATCATTCTGTCCCGGCATATTAAATTCATCCAACTCTGATTAAGTGAACAAAGTGGGCCATGCACACTTAGCCTTGAGACTGGGCCATGGCGTCAAACACGCATATTGCTGCCAGTCAGCAGGTCCATGAGGCTTGTCTGGCTGACACTAAGCAAAATGCAGCCAATTTATACTTAGTGGCCAATTAACATGTTTTATGCCACATTCCCACTCAATCTGACTCTTTTTGAACAATGTAAGTAGGATTTAACAATGTAAAATGGCCAAGCCAAAATTAGCTAAATGTTTAGTGGCATTTTAAAGGGTTAGTTCACCCAAAAATGAAATTTCTGTCATCGATTACTTACCCTCATGTCGTTCCAAACCCGTAAGACCTTCGTTCATCTTCTGAACACAAATTACGATATTTTTTGATGAAATCTGAGAGGCATCTCCCATAGAAAGAAATGAAATTACCACATTCAAGGTCCGGAAAAATAGTAAAGACATCGTTAAAATAGTCAACGTGACTACAGTGGTTCAACCTTAATGTTATGAAGTGAAAAAACAAAACAAAAATAATGACTTTATTCAACAATTTCTTCTCTACCCTGTCAGTGTCCAACACAGTTTATGTTGAAGACACACTGCAGAGCTTCCGTGTTCTACATCAGAAAGCAAACTCTGTATTGGCCGGCTCCTGTGTCAGCATTACACACGTGTCATGGTGCTCACGTGAGTAGTGTCGGCCAATACTGAGCCGGCGTTTTTACATAGAACCTGGAAGCTAAGTCAAAACTTCCTTATAGAAATAGTTTTGATGTGAACTGATATTGCAGACCTCTCACATCCATCCATCTCTGTTTCTGATTAGGATGTGCTTTACTGGTCAGTGCACATTCTGGGATGGGAGCAGCCTACAAAACAGCACCACTACCACAGGGCCTGGAGAGCATCGCTGAGCGGAGGAGATGCTTATCATGGGAGGAAATCTTATCTACATCAATCTGCCAGTGAAGGCAGTCATGTCCTGGGCCTTAGACACATGGATGGTAAAAAACATAATTTTAATACTTTTTTATTGTGACTGCAATGGATTAACAAAATATAAATAACACTTAAGGATCCATTTCTCACTATTAACTAGTTGCTTAAAGGCTTGCATATTACTAAGATATTGGCAGTTTATTAGTACTTATAAAGCACATATTAATGCATTATTCTGCATGAACATATTTTACATCCCTTAATCCTACCCAATACCTAAACTTAACAACTACCTTGGATGGCAGGACCCAAGGTTTCCCAGCAGAACATTGCCCAAGCATCACACTGCCTCCGCCGGCTTGCCTCCTTCCCATAGTGCATCCTGGTGCCATGTGTTCCCCAGGTAAGCGATGCACACGCACCCGGCCATCCACGTGATGTAAAAGAAAACGTGATTCATCAGACCAGACCTTCTTCCATTGCTCCGTGGTCCAGTTCTGATGCTCACGTGCCCACTGTTGGCGCTTTCAGTGGTGGACAGGGGTCAGCATGGGCCCCCCTGACTGGTCTGCAGCTATGCAGCCACATACGCAACAAACTGTGATGCTCTGTGTATTCTGACATCTTTCTATCAGAACCAGCATTAACTTCTTGATCAATTTGAGCTAGAGTAGCTCACACAGGCCAGCCTTCGCTGAGTCTTGGCTGCCCATGACCCTGTCGCCGGTTCATCACTGTTCCTTCCTTGGAGCACTTTTGATAGATACTGACCACTGCAGACCGGGAACACCCCACAAGAGCTGCAGTTTTGGAGATGCTCTGACCCAGTCGTCTAGCCATCACAATTTGTCCCTTGTCAAACTCCAATCCTTACGCTGGCCATTTTTCCTTGATTTATTTCACTAATTCCATTCAGAAAGTGAAACTTGTATATTATATTCATTAGACTGATATATTTCAAATGTTTATTTCTTTTAATTTTGATGATTATAACTGACAACTAAGGAAAATCCCAAATTCAGTATCTCAGAAAATTAGAATATTGTGAAAAGGTTCAATACTGAAGACACCTGGTGCCACACTCTAATCAGCTAATTAACTCAAAACACCTGCAAAGGCCTTTAAATGGTCTCTCAGTCTAGTTCTGTAGGCTACACAATCATGGGGAAGACTGCTGACTTGACAGTTGTCCAAAAGATGACCATTGAAACCTTGCACAAGGAGGGCAAGACACAAAAGGTCATTGCAAAAGAGGCTGGCTGTTCACAGAGCTCTGTGTCCAAGCACATTAATAGAGAGGCGAAGGGAAGGAAAAGATGTGGTAGAAAAAATTGTACAAGCAATAGGGATAACCGCACCCTGGAGGATTGTGAAACGAAACCCATTGTGGGGGAGATTCACAAAGAGTGGACTGCTGCTGAAGAACCACTACACACAGACGTATGCAAGACATGGGTTTCAGCTGTCGCATTCCTTGTGTCAAGCCACTCTTGAACAACGGACAGCGTCTCGCCTGGGCTAAAGACAAAAAGGACTGGAGTGGTCCAAAGTTATGTTCTCTGATTAAAGTAAATTTTGCATTTCCTTTGGAAATCAGTGTCCCAGAGTCTGGAGGAAGAGAGGAGAGGCACACAATCCACGTTGCTTGAGGTCCAGTGTAAAGTTTCCACAGTCAGTGATGGTTTGGGGTGCCATGTCATCTGCTGGTGTTGGTCCACTGTGTTTTCTGAGGTCCAAGGTCAACGCAGCCGTATACCAGGAAGTTTTAGAGCACTTCATGCTTCCTGCTGCTGACCAACTTTATGGAGATGCAGATTTCATTTTCCAACAGGACTTGGCACCTGCACACAGTGCCAAAGCTACCAGTACCTGGTTTATGGTATCCCTGTTCTTAATTGGCCAGCAAACTCACCTGACCTTAACCCCATAGATAATCTATGGGGTATTGTGAAGAGAAAGATGCGATATGCCAGACCCAACAATGCAGAAGAGCTGAAGGCCACTATCAGAGCAACCTGGGCTCTTATAACACCTGAGCAGTGCCACAGACTGATCGACTCCATGCCACTCCGCATTGCTGCAGTAATTCAGGCAAAAGGAGCCCCAACTAAGTATTGAGTGCTGTACATGCTCATACTTTTCATGTTCATACTTTTCAGTTGGCCAAGATTTCTAAAAATCCTTTCTTTGTATTGGTCTTAAGTAATATTCTAATTTTCTGAGATACTGAAATTGGGATTTTCCTTAGTTGTCAGTTATAATCATCAAAATTAAAAGAAACAAACATTTGAAATATATCAGTCTGTGGGTAATGAATGAATATAATATACAAGTTTCACTTTTTGAATAGAATTAGTGAAATAAATCAACTTTTTGATGATATTCTATCTATATGACCAGCACCTGTATATACAGGAGCAGAGACCTTAATCGCATGACATACCGTAGCATGTCATGTTCATGAAAATGGCACCCGCTCATGCATTTTGGAATCAGTTCAGTGTCAACCCAACCATGACAACCCCCTTAAGACCCATAGTTTAAAGATATATCTGGGGCAGTCCGCCCGTCCTCCTGTATAAACGGGAGACTTTTATTGAAATCTGAAGGAATGTGGCCGAGAATAATTTGATGGTTTCCTAAAGCTTGCGTTTCATTTCCTCTCTCCTTCCTATCAAGCTGTCCAGTCATTCACTTACTTTCAGCCTGATAGATGGATTCCTAATACAAGGGGAGCATGTTTTGTTTGTATCGAGCATCTCAGGAAATTAAATGGCTCATACAGTTCTCAGATTGTTATTTTGGAAGTGCCGGAGGACATAAGAACCCAAACCCTGGCCAGACTACATACTGCCTGACAGTATGCCAGCTCTTCAGCACTCTTTCTGATGCTTCTGCTGAGAAGTGAAGGCTTTGGATTACAGTAATAAGACAAGAACACAAACAATCCAAAAAGGTCTTTGTTCCCCAAAGCATTGTTCAGTTTGCCAGCGGGCTCCTTTATTTTTAGCCAATGCAACAAACTTGTTTAACTGGTTTAATTTAACTTGATTGTGTGTGTTAGTTTGATAAAGTACAAACTTGGTCTCAAAATGCTGAAAAAAAATGATGCTTGATCCAACAGCATCACTGCAGGACCAGCAAGCTATTTCGCTTCAGCAGACCAATTAATGGCCTGGGGCGATGCAGGGTGTTGAAACCCAAAATTGAATTGGTTCAGACATAGGTCAGCGGTGCACTCAGTGCAAGTCTGATGTGTTGGGGAACTATATGCTTTTGTGCACTTTTATACGGGGCAGGCCACTGGACAGGATTAAAATTAGAAGTAAAGATTGGTTTATTTACAGACTTGGTTTAATGTTCAGTTCTTCATTCGAGCCCAAAGGTGGTAGTGTTGGGTAGGATTTATCTAAATATACTTACTACATAACATTCAAGAAAGAATTAGCTCTTTAAACTGACATTATGAGATCCATCCACTTGTCTTTGTAATAATTTCGATAGGTGTTGCTGTAGAAAATACACAAGTTCAGTTTGCATAAAGGAATAGATCACCTAAAAATGATAAACACGTAACCCTTATTAACCCTGATGTAATTCCAAACCCTTTTTTTCTGTGTGCACAAAATATTTAGCTTGTATTTTAAGATTTACCCATCTCAACATAAAGAAATAAGTAAAAAAACAAACATGTTATATAAATCTTATCTGGAACAAGGGAATGGACCATTTAGTTTGTGATTTATATTCATATATTTAAAAACAAATGTTTTAATTTATGAATACAAATTGCATAAACTAAATGGTTAATTTCCTTGTTCTATTAAGATTTATACAAAATGTTTTATTAAGGTCTAGTTTTTTTTTTTTTACTCATTTAAAATTCTTAATTCATAATATGAATAATATGTAAGGATTATTCAATTCAGTTTGATGGGATTTTACTATATGATTAAAATTTGTAAATCTTAAAAAAAGGCTTTTTTTTTTTTTGACTGTGGAGTATACAAAAGTTTAGCAGAATGTATTGGTCGCAATTTTTTTTTACATATATTTGTAATGAATGATCATGATATTTTTAAGGATTCACTTGATCTGGTTCACAAAACTGTTCTTATAAAATAAATGATAATCATTTAGAGTTTGGAACTTTGGAAGCTTGTTTCCATCACAGAATAAAAATAATAGATAATTGTGACATTCTTCTCAGAATTGTGAGAAATAAACTTGCAATTCTGTGAATTGTTTCACAGATAAGGCTTAAATCTAGTCCTAGACTAAAATGCATGTTTGAGCTGTTTTAACTGAAAGCAAATTGCACTGACATATCTTAAAATATGCCAGTGTCATTGTTTTGTCTCAAGATTCACACAAGTAATGTTTTTTTTTTTTTTTTCTAAGGCATGTTTTTAAAAGCTGTTAAATGCCCCCATTAAACTAAGGCCTAATCCTGGCTTAATCTAAACCCTGTCTGTGAAACCAGGAGAAGTTGCATTTACCTTTTTTTGCCTAATATTGTTTAAGTTAAAAGCTCACTGGAAATGATAATCATTCTTATCAGCCAAAATTATGTTCCCTCTATCACGGTAAAGCTGCTTTGACACAATCTGCATTGTAAAAAAGTGCTATATAAATAAAGGTGACTTGACAAATAGACTTTTGACCAATGGACCCTTTTCTAGAGATGCACCGAATATTCAGCCACCGAAAATTTTCGTCCGAAAATGGCCCAAAAGTGCATTTTATCACTTTTATCACCAAAATAATGCAGCCGAAATGTTGTGATGACGCAAACAGAAACCATGACCTGCACGTGCTTGTCTGAAGCAACATGTCTGTGGTGTGGACGTATTTCAGTATATCTGAGAAAGACCCACGGGCAGCGATATGCAAAACATGTAATGCCGAAATTTCAAGAGGGGGGTGCATCTGCAAAGACTTTCTCCACGTCGGGTTTAATTTATCACCTGAAATCCAAACATTCCGATCGCTACGCTGAACATGAGAGGAACGCGGCACAGAAAAGGAAAACGCCTCCGAGCACGCCCACTCCATCTGTGGCGGACGTTTTTGAAAAGGCAAGGAAGTTTCCCAGTGATGGTGTCAAGGCAAAGGGCCTTACACAAAAGATTATGGAATTCATTGCCTTAGATGACCAGCCATTCTCTGTCGTAGAAGATGTGGGATTTCATAGGCTGATCGAGCACATTGAGCCCCGTTATGTCATGCCGAGCAGACGACATTTCTCAGAGGTGTGTTTACCTGAGCTGTTTAAAGTTCAACTCACGTCCATGAGCATATAGCTGCAGATATTTCAGCAATCGGTTTCACGACAGACATATGGAGCTCACACGTCAGCATTATATTGTTGTGTCTTTAAGCAGTTGCACTCGTTCTGAATGCACTTTCTTGTAGTAGTCCTACAGAGAAAATTTTAAAATGCACTTGACCTAAATGCACTTTGTTTTTATGAGAGAACATTTAATTTTAAAACCTTTCTGCAGGCCAGTAGGCCTGTACATTATTATTTAATGTACACATGAGTGGGGTCAAGTTGAACATTTTAGTTTGCAACAATGCACAGTATAAAATAAAATTCAATGTGCTAAATAAATATTTGCATAATTTGTAATTGATTTATTCTTTGAAACTTTAATATTACTTTATGCAATTGCAGTGCCTTGATTTTAGTAAAGTTAGTACGCAGTCATAGCCATAAATGCAATGGTACTAATAATTTCTTTCGGTGTTTCGGTTTTCGGCCAAGAATTTTCATTTCGGTGCATCACTACCCTTTTCATTGACTTTGATGCATTTACACAGTTATCAACATCACAAATCTAGTAAAGTGTTTCATATTCTCATTAAAAAAAAAAAAAAAAAAATACAAATTCATAATGCTATAGGCCTATATTGTGTTATATTACCAGTAAAAGACAAAAAACTGTGGCGAGAGTGTTTCTAATACAACAGCTGAGGGATTTGACGACAAATTTGGCATTTTTCTCTCTTCTGACCAATGTAATTAATCTCTCTATATTATTTCCCCCTTTTGGAAAGTCATGGAAAGTCTAAAAATTGGAAATGGAAATACAAAAATTATATTTGCTGTCATCTCCCATTCACTGCTATAGAAGTTTACCCAACTATGACGACTTCTGCTACTGAGAACCCTGGAAATTTGAAAGAGGGTCTGTAGTGTAAAAGTTCCAAATTGACCTCTTGGCTCAAAGGAAAACCTCAAAACTGCATGGTTTGCAGTGTAGCTGGAAAGTATTTTAACTTTCTGAATTTATAGTTTATTAAAAACAGAACCCCTAGAATGTCACATTACATCCTGATGTCCATATTTGTGGCGAAGTGAGAAATAATTTTGCAAGCTCAAAGCCTAGTACATCTGCACCCTAAGGGAAGAGAAAACCTCTCAAGTATAAATATTATACTCATAAATATTAATAATTATATACAAGCAATAAATATTGCTTAATAATTTAATAGCTAGAGCTATTGCACTTCATGTTTTGAACATTAAATCGTGACATGCTGACATAATGAACCTGTCATCTTGTGTGCCGGTTTCAGTATAAAGGATGTTATTAAGGATTCCAGCTGTCATGAGATGCTCCAGAACTGATAGAAATGTATAGTGCTGGCTGCTTTACAAACACCCTGAATATAACAAGACATTTGTTGCATTAGATGCTGAATTATAAAGTAATTGTTAACTCATAAATATAACTTGCACTATAAAGTACAATTATATTTATTTTTATCTTTTGAAGTCTTTTATGCTCACCGAGGCTGCATTTATTTAATCAAAAAATACAGTAAAAAAGGTCATATATTACAATTATAAATAATAGCTTTCTATTTGAATATATATTAAAATATAAATTATTCCTGAATTTTCAGCATCATTACTCCTTGAGAAATCATTATAATATGCTGATTTGGTACTTTTGACGGGTAGACTATATAGCACAGCATTTTGTTTCAAAATTGACTTGTTCCTTGTGTATGCTGGTTACATAATGAAAAATTCAGAAGTCTGTAAGTTTCTTGAGTCACTCCACAGCAGGCATGGGGGAACAAATCCAATTTGAAGGCCATTTATATTCTAGAAGTCGTCTTCAATCCTTTTCCTCCTCGGGCTTCTCCTTGCCTGACCTACAGACAGACGTGCTCACAGGTTATTGGGTAACCTTAATATTTGCATAATGCCAGTGCTCAGATGTTTCCGCACATGCTGCAAAAGATGGTGACCACAGGCACTGTTGTCAGCCTTGATTATACTGCTGTATTGTGGCGCCTTTAAAGCACTCCATAGCTTTTTGTAGCATACTGCTGATTCATTTTCTTCAAATACTTCTTGCAGACGGAACTTGTTGTGATTGGTCTACTTTGCTCTGATTGGTCAGATGGCCCAGTCTCAGTTTCAGCAGTTCAGAATGGTCTCTTTCTTTTAGGAGACAATAACTTTATTTATCGTGCACTTTGATCTTTAAAACTTTGCAGACCTTTTACATTCACAAACACTGCGTTAAAGGTAATATTCGAAAAAGAATAATAGGGGCACTTTAAGTTTATTAGTTTGATGTCAAAAATGTGTGATGGACATTTTATATGTAAGTCAAATGCAAAAATCTTACATTTAAGCCTAAATATTTTTTGAGTGTATAATATGGGCTCTTTTTATTTGAGGCAATTAGAAACTGAAACTCCGTTCTGGTGCTGTGATGACCCAGCCATACTTAGACACAAGACTTTTTTGACAGTTTCTACGTAAATAATCTAGTTGTAATTTGTATTCATGAACTACGTCTCAGCGTGTTATTCTGCAGCCTTATTGCATGACTTCACTTACACGCTTCCATTTGTTCTCATTACATCAAAGTGTGCACACATATGAGTATTTTAATGCTTCAGAAACATCTGCTGTGCCTGTAATCGTAATATCAGTAAGTAAATGTGGAAAAACAGCTCTGGCTGAGAGCGTGTAACATTTTTATCTGCATTCATTTTTTCCTGTGGGTATTTATATATGTTCAAAGCATGTGATGTTTAAAAAGAAATGTACTTAAGCTCTGTTCTCTTGTCACTATAATGATTTGTTTCTCTGCTGAATTGGAAACCGAGTAGCGTCAGGAACATCCCAAATGTATGCCGTACACAGATTTTCTATTGGCAAATGCCATACGTGTCATTCCTCAGCAGTGAGGAAGCTATGAAGATTTGTCTTCATCTGTGCTAGAGGAATCCAAGCCAACTAAACAAATGGTGGTGTGTCATTGGGAAAACAGTGTGTAGGATTTGTGTGAAATGGCCTTATGTTATTGTTACTGTATGGAGGTGTGAGGAGATATAACAGAGCCAAGACTTCCAGTGACTCATTGTACGTGATGCTTAAACAGCGATGGTGGATTTAAGCCGTCTGTAGGGTGAAATGATGCTGGGACATCAGATTTTATAAGCACTTCATTGTCAAGATATTCGCACAGAATTATGATGAGGTAAAAACGAGGGCTGTTAACATTAACACCCAAAAATGAATTACTCACCCTCATGTTGTTGATGAAATCTAAGAGATTTCTGTCCCTCCACTGACAGCTATGCGACTACCACTTTGACGCTTCAAAAAGTTCACTTGAACTCCCTGAAACGCCTCCATTGTAGTCTTAAGTTTTCTTCCAGAAAGGTACGTCACAATATTTGGTTATGGCAAGGGGCGTAACATTTCAGAAACACACGCTTGAAGCAGTTGTCCAATTACAACACACTGGTCAGCTGACCAATCAGAGCACTTTGCGCTTTTTGGAAGGAGGGGCTTCATAGAGACGGGAGCTGCAACAATGTAACGTGAAAAATAATGTTTTTTTTTTTTTAACATTCAAGCTTGAAAGCCTATTCTAGTATCAAGACTTTGAGGAGGAGCATAATAGGTCCTCTTTAAGTGTCTGTGACAACAGGTTTGCAAATGTTTCTCTGTATTGAAATGCTTTAAAAGTGTGAAATTCTGTAATTATCTGTTCAGAAATATGATGGAAATTATGCAAATGTGAAAATAAAATTGGAGCATGTTGCATTTCTAAATGCACATTAAAGTCAGCCTGCAGAGATGGAGTTTGCAGCATTTAAGTAAAGAGTAAAGAGAGTTTGTGTTGCTTTTTTACATGTATATGTAAGCAATAAGATACGAGAGGCTCTGCTGTATCGTGGAATAAGTCACGGCTGAAGGGCGTTGTTAGGCACAACGTGAAGCGGAGTGCCTGCAACCCCTTCAGCCGTGACTTATTCATGATACAGCACTAGCCTCGAGTACCTTACTGCTTTTATAAAACGGTTACCACGCAATACAAATATTAAAACCAAAAATATGTATCAATGCAACTTTCATAAGGTAAACTTTCACTAAAAGCCTTCCTTCCGCCGGAAAAATAGTCCCTGACCGTGAACAGCAACAGAAGTTACATTATTACGCCATTAGATGGCGGCAAAGACTGTCTTTATGAGTGTGTCCGTCAGTAGCGAAGACTTTTACATTGAAAAGACTGAATTGTTGTGAACACGGAACAAGACGCAACTGGCAAATGCTTTGACTAGCGCTGTCAGTCACGGGAAAACCCCTTAACTGTTAAAAGGACAGGATAGTACATCGGACATTTAAACATATTTTTTATTATGAACATAGGACTGACCTGAAGGAAAATGCTAAATCTGAATGCAGGTAATAAACTCGCTCACTCAATCTCTTTCTCACAACACTCTTCTACATAATACAGTAAGCTTCAATGAACAATATCAATTGAGAACATACAGTTTATGTTGCTAAGAGTGGTTGCTAAGGGTGTTGTGTAGTGATACACAGAACCATTGGGTAAAGCGGTCATAGCCGTGTTTTATCGTGAATAAAATACAGCTATTGACCAATCAGAATCAAGGACAGGAACTAACCGTTTTATAAATAAATATACAGAATTGCTCAGGAAAAGTGTCTTGGATATAGACGGGCAGCTAATATGATTTAAAGAGGATGAGGGTGATGTGGGCAGATCATTTGGTGTGGGTCACAACTTTGCAATCTGGCAGTGATTGTAGCAGGTAGACCAATCAAGAGAGAATTGCAGTAGTTAAGGTGAGAGGTTATGAATGCGCGAGTCAGAGCTTCAGTGTCTTTTGAGCTTAAAAGTGGGCATGCAATGTTGTGGAGGTGGATGAACAGCCTTAACAAGGGTCGTTATGTGGGCTTGACAAGTTAGAGATGATGACACCTAGATTTCAAATAGTTTGGGAGGGTTTAGAAACAACACTATCTCAGTGCTTCTATCAGACTTGTTTCTACAAAGGATGATGGTCCAAATAGCGTGGCCCCAGTATTTGCTGTTGAATTTGACAAATTTAGATCGCAACAATATTCAGATCATATCACTGTTGCTAGCATTAAAAGAGAGTGGGAGGACCGTTTCAGAACGGAAGTTTATTTCAGTTATTATGCTGTCAATAATTATTGCATTCTATTTCATTCCATTAATGAGGCTAATACTCTCAATTAAACAATGATTAACATGTAATTTTTTTTTACCCATATTAAAATCTGATTTAGAAATAATTTGATTCAACCCTGTCTCTTGCACACAGGCCGTTGTGTTTTTATTGAATTTTTTGTATTATTTTCCATGTGGTGAAATTTGTCGGCCACAAATGCTGCCAGATTCTTAACCTGCCAAATCCTCTTCTAGGCCATTAGAGGCAGCTGTGAATGATTTCTCCAGACCTGCAGCATGGCCATCGACACAGAGCAAACACATGCTTATGGCTGTTAAACACAGACACACTGGCTTTCAGCCCAGACCTTTATACAACATCGCTTGAAGTGCTTTCACAGGACTCCCCTTTGAGGACACTGCACATTTTGGAGGGGCTTTGTATGATTTGGGGGACTGAGACCTGCTCCAAGTCCCAGTTCGTTTCAGTGCTAACAAAACAACATGGAAAGAAAGGATTGCTCATTTCCTTATCACGCTACCTATTCTTTCCAGGGCAGGTATTTTCAAAACCCACAATGACTGTGAGAGCAATACTGCCGGTCCCATTTCTATCTCCGGTAGCTCTATCTGCACCAAGCCAGCTGATAAATTGGTGTAGAGAGAGCTTCCTAAATTGTACTGGTTGAATAAGTCATTGTATTCAAGCACCTTCTATTTTAGGACCTTTTGTTCTTGTTACACGGTTTTAAGAATTAGTGCTGTATAGATGAATCATTCAAAATGTAAATGTTTATAAATCAAGCATTAACCAAAAAAAGAAAAAGCACAACATGTATGCATTTCTCATCTTCACTTTTAGAACTGCATGATCATGACTAATATACACCGATCAGGCATAACATTATGACCACCTTCCTAATATTGTGTTGGTCCCCCTTTTGCTGCCAAAACAGCCCTGACCCGTCGAGGCACGGACTCCTCTAGACCCCTGAAGGTGTGCTGTGGTATCTGCACCAAGATGTTAGCAGCAGATCCTTTAAGTCCTGTAAGTTGCGAGGTGGAGCCTCCATGGATCGGACTTGTTTGTTCAGCACATCCCACAAATGCTTGATTGGATTGAGATCTGGGGAATTTGGAGGCCAAGTCAACACCTCAAACTTGTTGTTGTGCTCCTCAAACCATTCCTGAACCATTTTTGCTTTGTGGCAGGAGCATTATCCACAGCCACCAGGGAATACCGTTTCCATGAAAGGGTGTACATGGTCTGCAACAATGCTTAGGTAGGTGGTACGTGTCAAAGTAACATCCACATGGATGGCAGGACCCAAGGTTTCCCAGCAGAACATTGCCAAAGCATCAGACTGCCTCCGGCGGCTTGCCTTCTTCCCATAGTGCATCCTGGTACCATGTGTTCCCTCAGGTAAGCGACGCACACGCTGATGCTCACATGCCCACTGATGCCGCTTTCGGCGGTGGACAGGGGTCAGCATGGGCACCCTGACTGGTCTGCGGCTATGCAGACGATGTACTGTGTATTCTGACACCTTTCTGTCAGAACCAGCATTAACTTCTTGAGCAATTTACAGTAGCTCGTCTGTTGAATCGGACCACACGGGCCAGCCTTCACAGAGTCTTGGCTGCCCATGACCCTGTCGCCGGTTCATCACTGTTCCTTCCTTGGAGCACTTTTGATAGATACTGACCACTGCAGACCGGGAACACCCCACAAGAGCTGCAGTTTTGGAGATGCTCTGACCCAGTCGTCTAGCCATCACAATTTGGTCCTTGTCAAACTCACTCAAATCCTTACGCTTGCCCATTTTTCCTGCTTCTAACACATCAACTTTGAGGACAAAATGTTCACTTGAACATCAGTTAGTTCCCAAAGCAACATTCAGTTTGTCATTGTCACGTTTTGACACTTAACAATACTGGACCAAGAACTGAAGGACATGAGGTACTTGAATACACAATGATAATAAACCAAACTATAAACAGATGTGCTAATTAATCAATGACCTTAAAAACATGGGTGGTTTTCTGGTTTCTGGCTGCTACAGTGAGCAAATCTTTTGAAAGATATTTTCAATAAGAGCTTTATATGAGGCAGTCAGTAGCAAAAAAAACAAGATATCCTTGAGTATAACAGTACATGTTTATCATCTTAAGACAGACAGAGATTCTTAGGATGAAGTCACAGTTTCTACTCATTACTGCTGTGTTACTGACATGGCAGATCTTTAATTGCATAGTTAAAAAATTGCATAATTTTGTACATGGTTCACAGCAGGTCTGTTCTGATAAAATAATGTTAAATGCACATTTTAAAACATAGTAGTTAGGGATGACAAAATAAATTGTCTTTTGAAGGGGAAATGTATTTGTTGCATTCAAGTGAATTCAACAGTATTGTGCAAATGAATCTGTTACTTGGTAACATGACTAATACAACATTTAACCCATGAGCTGGTTTTTGGCTGTAGTAGTATTTGAAGTGAGTGAATACTTTCTAGTAGTGAATACTTTCTTTGTACATATAGGTATATTTTATTTCATCAAAATAAATAAATAAATAAATACTGAGTTGACCTTGAGTCCATTAAATTAATATGAATATTTAAAAAAAAAAAAAAAAAAAAAAATCTGAAGTAGGAAAATCCCAAAATAGTATATAAAATGTTTTGATACAGAGAAGAAGCAGAGGTTTAGAAACGAGGAATTCATGTCATAAAGATTTATCTAAATCCACTGAATGTGCATTAATATCTAAATCCATTTCACATCAGATTGAAGGTATTAATCAGCTGTGCTTTCTGTTTTCAGCCCTGATTGTAACAGATTCATCATCAAGACAGTTTCCCCACTGAAATAGCATAATTTGCTGTAATTTCCTCAGTCACTTTGAAGACTTTTGTGCCTTGACGGTTTCTCTTCAATTTCAGCTCAATTTAAGAAGATTGTCGAGCTCCAGGAACAATAAACAGGCTTGTATCAGGTCAGTCGTTCTCCATCTCAGAGATGTGTTCAGATTGGATGTGTGAAGCCCCAGGTGACACATGTCATAACAATAACTGCATTATTCTGTTAAACTGAATCATCAAGACCCCAGAGACCCGGATGAATCCAAGTGGCTGAATTGACAACAGTTATGAAGCAGCAGAACAGCTGATGCAGGGCATTTATTACTAGAGGAAATGGTCAGATCATCTCTCAGCAATGCTAATATATTCTGTCTTCTATTCAGCCAACAATGCATTGGAACAAATTATATTTTTTATATTTATATATATATATATTTCTTAACAGCATGAAACAGACTTGTGTTTTTTCCCTGTCTGCTGTGAAGTGGTCAGATACAAAGCGATCAGACAGAAAGATGGCAGCGTGCTAGTCACGTTCTTCCAGGTCTGCATTCACCAGCCAAGAAACTGCCATTGAGATGAATGGGAACGTTAACAGATAGTTCTCTACAAGTATATTAGATCATTGTTTGAGGGTTGCAATCATCCCAGCATAGCAACTTTGGCTCTATTTGTGGGTCAAGTATAGGGCAGGACTATTTATTTATCTGATCAATGATTGTAAGTGTTTGAAAACTGGGGACGCTACTTTAAAGGGTTAGTTCACCCAAAATGAAAACTCTGTCATCATTTACTCCCCCTCAAGTTATTCCAAACCGGTATACATGTCTTTGTTCTGCTGTAGACAAAGGAAGATATTTGGAAGAATGTTTGTAACCAAGCAGATCTCGCCCCCTATTGACTACCATAGTATTTTTTCCCTTACCATGGTAGTCAATGGGGGGCGAGATCCCAACCACTAATTTCATCCGATTTCCGAAGGCCTGTCGCATCCAAACACACAGCATCTCTGCGACGTGACGACAACACTTCAATTCACTGAAGCCTTGCCTTCTTTCTTTGCGTATGTGTTTGAACGGGCATTATGCTACATGTCACATTGTGACGTAGATGATTGCAGAAGTAATATCTGGACACTGATCGATGTGTTTTAGGCCTGTAAGTGTTAAGAGAGGATGTATCATTTATCTCATTACACCAACACTTGATGGAAAAAGTAGCTTGTTACTGGAAATTTTAGTAGTGGCACTACTTTTAGTGGTTGAAGCTGTTCACACATGACTCATTTTTGCATCCATGTCAGTCTGTTTTTTAATAGTTTTTTTCTAGTATATAAACCTCTTTTACCAGTGCCCATCTAGCTTTTTTAAAAGCAAGAACACGTTCTGTATGAACAACCCCTTATACTCCCCAACACTGATGTTGTTCAGCTGACGATATAAGGCTCAAATTGCATGTCACAATACATTTTTTCTCCCTGTCTCTCAACTGAATATGTTCCCATTTTTTTCTAAAGGTGCAGTCCATGGTTTCCTGTGTACAATGACATGCTTTTCAATTTCCACCTCGGAATGCTCTATTGTCTGGACTTATTGATCGACCCTTTCACATCATCTGTCTCTTCAGGCAGAATCCAAGCGGAGGTCTTCTGCAGGTCAGCTTTTTTCATTTTTTTTTTTTTTTACGACAGACTTTAGATGTTTTTTCTTCTCTTTTTTTCTTTTTTAAATAAGCAATTCAATGTCTTCTTTGCTAATTTTATTTATTTCAGGTACACTATTATTGACTTGGCATTATTGACTTTTCATAATCCGTCTTTTATCTTTAAGAGACGGCAATCAAAAAACAGATAAAACTGACCTTGATGATCCTCAGGCAAGTGTTGGCTTTCAATTTATTTACATCCATACTATTCACAGTGTATTTTTCTGTAATAACTGCCTGTGCCATTCATGCTTTATAGTTTTTATGGATAAATAAATATGTTTGAAAATCAGTTCCAGACATAAAACTGCTCGAGGGCCAAACACGCAATCTCACAGGGTCTTTCGTGTTTCAAGGTTATGTGCATCAGTTCACTCTAATCTATATCCATGGTCAGTTTTCGATAAAAGCTTTACAAAAAATGACAACATCTGCTTATTATGTGGCAACTAGCTATTTTCTGAATAGCTTGAGTCTTTGGCCTTGAAATGAAGCTTGTAGGTCTTGCATAATGGCAGCTGTTCAGAATTGGATTTTAAGCTCTTCCCGCTTCCGCTCCTCTATCACTGTCACTGTTAGAGATGTTTAGCATAGTAATTCATTGCATGAATTATTGCCTAACTGCTTAAATCATCTGAAAGGAAATTAAACAGTAACTCTTTGTAGTAATGTCTCACGGGTTTATGAAGGGCTTTATTAATACCAAATTATTCATTCACAAATGCAAATTATAAATGCTTCATATACTGTCGTAACAACATGGATAAAAGGAAATATTAGTCTAATAGGGTAACACTTTATTTTGATGGTCCCTTTTGAACATTCTGTATTAGAAGACTGTCTGCTTAATATCTGCTAACAGTTTATTAAGATGGTCCTAGGGCTGGACGATTAATTTGAAAAGTAATCAGAATCCCTAACTGATGTAATTTTCCCATGTCGGTTATTTCAGTTTTTAATCATGTTAATACTTTCCTTAAAAAACATACTACCCCATGTGTGGTCACGTGACTGCCCCATCCAGTCAGTCCTGTATATTATCTTAAATTTTCAACTGAGACTAAATTAATCCACAACAAAGTACAAAACTGCTATCAGAATCAGTGTAATATTAGTATCAATGATATACTTTTTGTCACGTCCACCAGCTGCGAGTGCCCTTGCATGCCTGCAGAGTGCACTGTTTCAATTAACACTACACACATCATGGACTCAGTTTCCCACAATGCTTTGTTCTGTCATCTGTAATTATGTGCAGCTGTTTCCCATCACCTCATTATCCCTTTGTCTCTCTCCCTATATAACTCAGTTCAGTTGTTTGTCTCGTTCCGTCAGAGTCTCGTCCCGTCATTGCCACTACACCTGCCACGCCTGCGTCTTCGGACAAGACAAGACGGCCGCCAGGCCCGCGTCTTCGGACAAGACAAGACGGCCGCCAGGCCCGCGTCTTCGGACAAGACAAGACGGCCGCCAGGCCCGCGTCTTCGGACAAGACAAGACGGCCGCCAGGCCCGCGTCTTCGGACAAGACAAGACGGCCACCACGGCGTGGGTCTTCGGACAAGATGGCCACTACGCCTGCGTCTTCGGACAAGATGGCCGCCACGCCAAACTGAGTCTGTGATGTGTAGTGTTAGTGGAAACAGTGCCCTCTGCTAACAAAAAGTATATCAACGATACTAAAATTACACTGATTTTGTTATGGATTAATTTAGTCTTGGTATCATTTAAGATAATATACAGGATAATTAATATCATATATATTGATACAAGATAAAGATATAATGTAAAATTTAAATTCAAATCTATATTGCATGTCCACATATTTATTTGTTGAGCAGCCGTGTAATAAATGAGATAATGTGTAGTCAGCCGATCATCGTTCATTATCAGAATACTTGATTCTGATTGGTCAGTTGCTGAGTTCTGTTTTCAAACTGAAAACTGACCAATGTCCCTGCTAGCAGTCTCCTGAATTGTACTGTAACTCCTAAATAGTTTGTCAAACCAATTAAAAGCATAGAGTTTTGTGAATGTCCAAGTAACCTTATTTTTGCAATTACATTTAGTAGCTGAAACTCAAAACTCAGCGGACCAAGTAAGTGATAGCTTACTTAAAGTCATAATCGCCATTTCAGCTCATTTGCAGAGTAACAACATTTGTGATTAAATAGTGTTGCCTTGTATCAGTATTATATTAGTATCATATTAGTAGCATATTAGTATTGCCAAAACGCTTGCAGGTGGTATATCTCTCCTAATAAATGGAGAGAGAAAGACAGACACTTTGAATTCACTACACTCACACGAGTTCGATGAGCACCCCTGCTGAGTAATGCTTACTGGAATCACAAACCGCATCAGCTCAGTCAAGCATCCGGGAAACACACATTCGCAAGTCTTCTCAATTGCATGGGTTGGATTAAGAGGAGATTTAGTTAATTGGAATAAATCTTTTTCCACGTGCATCTGGCAAACAATCAGAGCAGTAGAGAAGATGTGGGTTATACATTAGCATTGCCTCAGTCCAGATACGTATGCTTTTGTCAAAGACATGAATTAATAAAAAAAGAACCCATTTTTAAAAAATGACTGCGGAAAATAGACCATGAAATATCTAGAGGGGAACAGAAAATCAGCTTCATTCTTGCATGAAATGTGGCTGCTAATAAGATGGAGAGGATTTGAATGCATCTGTCGACCATCAGCATTACATATGCATAAGCTGTGTATCTCTTCCAAACAAATACTGTACATTTGAATTACATTTATGTTGTTAGCAGACGCTCGCCTACTGAAACAACTTATGTAGTGCACAAATCACTTTACTAGAAAATACCAGAACAGGTAGCATGAGAATATACAGTGCTTGCTTAGCTACAATGTATAATATTTTTTTGCCCACAATGTAACTGTTTTTTATTTTAAACTTTCTCACAAATTTACAGGGCTTTGAATATACAGTAGTGAATACAGTAGTTATTTTGATTTTTCTGTGTATTTATATATGCTGATTTTCCAACATGGTCACTAACTGTCATTAAATGGAAAAGAGCTGCTCCATGTAAAAAACAAACAAACAAAAACAGTATAAAACAGAAAAAAATAACAGTAGCAGTATTTGGAAAGACATGAGGGTGAGTAAATTAATTATGAAAATTAATTTTTTTGTGGCCTATTCCTTTAAGACCGAGACAGTCTATTAAAGATGCAGTAAGCAATTTCTGAGAAAGGCTGTTGAAAGTGGATCGGACCGAACACTACAACACACTTGTAGCCAATCAGCAGTAGGGGGCGTATCCACTCATGATAAGGGAGGAGAGAGAGTGAGCCAATCAGCAGTAGGGGCGTATCCACTTATGATGAGGGAGGAGAGTGACAAATCAGCAGTAGGGGGTGTGTCCACTCGTGATGTGGGAGGAGAAAGAGTGAGCCAATCAGCAGTAGGGGGCGTGTCCACTCATGATGAGGGAGGAGAGTGAGCCAATCAGCAGTAGGGGGCGTGTCCACTCATGATGAGGGAGGAGAGAGAGTCAGCAGTAGGGGGCGTGTCCACTCATGATGAGGGAGAGTGAGCCATTCAGCAGTAGGGGGCGTGTCCACTCATGATGAGGGAGGAGAGAGAGTCAATCAGCAGTAGGGGGTGTGTCCACTCGTGATGTGGGAGGAGAAAGAGTGAGCTAATCAGCAGTAGGGGGCGTGTCCACTCATGATGAGGGAGGAGAGAGAGTGAGCTAATCAGCAGTAGGGGGCGTGTCCACTCATGATGAGGGAGGAGAAAGAGTGAGCCAATCAGCACCTTTAACCATTACTGCCCCTTTAATGTAAACAGGATGTATACACAATCATAATATTCAACTGAATCAAACATTTGACTCCAGTTTATTTAGTTTTAAAGTATATTGAACTCTACACACTATACAACCCATATGGAAGGGAAAATATATTTGAATTAGGCTCAGTCAAGTCCACTTTTTCCTTGCTTCACTTATTTGCATATGGCCAGATTATTATTATTTTTTTCTTTGCATTGCATTTTTAGAAGCTCCCAATTCAGTGTCACACTGTCATGGGCTAATAATGGCATAAATGTATTCAGAGACGGTGAGAGAAATGAAAATGAGAAGAGACACCCCTGAAAACATGCAGCTGATGAATTTGAGTAGTTGACACTGAGACTGCTGCTGATTATAACTCTGTCTCACCAACAGCTGTGGCAGCGTCAAATGATTTTCTCTACGATTCTGATTCCTTATATGATTATTTATTATGTAGAATGTGCACTGTGTAGTGACCTTATTTAAATGGTCCATTTGGGAGATTTAGATACTATTCTTTCATTCCTTGTAAAAAGATTTACACTTTTGACATTACATAAATAATTTTAAAGAATATATGTCAGTGCAAACTGAATGTAATATTTTTAGACACTTAAATGCATGTTAATTGCAATCAACTGAAAATGATTATAGTGTAAAATTATATTAAATTCTCTTAAGATTTGAAGTACACTAGAAGTGCACATTAAATAAAATCAAGCATGCTTTTTTTTTTCTTCTTTTTTTTTTTTTTTTTTTTACAAGGGAACACACAAAATAAGAAATTTATCTTACAGTTTGCTTGCAGTTGCACATTTTAAATTTTTTGTAAGATAATACTCAAAACCATAGCTTGGGCTGCACTGGGTGTTGTATGTTTCATAAATTGCTTTGCCAGTCCAACTATTACATTGTATACAACTGTCTCTGTTGGGACTAGCCCCTGTGGGCCTCCCTCGGGCAGGACCCACGCAGAGACACCTGGTCAACAGCTTTTGCTTTAGATTAAAAGCCAAAGCTTTTCTCCAACCACTGCAACAGCATCCACAGACAGACCGCCTTACCCTTCACATCAGACATCTTTAATCCTGCTCCTGGTAATCCAAAATGAACCATAGTTTTGTTATAGTGTAGTAACCAGTGTTGGGGGTAACGCAATTTACGTAATCAGGTTACTTTTTCAAGTAACTAGACTTAAGTTAAACATCACATTTGTTTCATTTTTGTTTTTATTGCTGCACCCTCTATTGGACAGGTGTGAATTTGCATTTTCTTCAGCCTGAGGCTTATACAGTTCACATTTGCTGTAAAAGAGCCTTTAGTTTTACCAAAAATAAAACCTATATTTTTTATTATTAAAAAACATGCAAGCCCAGCTCAGGTGGCAAAAAGTAATGTAATCCAATTACTTTCCATTAAAAAGTAAGTAATGCAATTAAGGGGCTTTCGCACTAGAGGAACCTTTTCATAGTTTCTGGAACTATTAGCTGAAGTACCCAGATTTTGCCGTGTTTACATTGCAGGAACTAGGAACGATTTTAGTTCTAGGAACTCCTTTTGCTACTTCAGAGTAGGGTCTTACCCAGCACTATAAGAACTATCAATGGCGTAAGTGTAAAAGGCATGTCAAACACTGGCACCCGGCATTTTTAAAAAGCTGTGTAAACATATTTACTTCACAAACATGGAAAACAGCAATAAAGGCATTTACCTGTTGTCCACAGGGTTCTTTTCTGCGCCTCGATGATATGCAATACTGAAAGTTGTCATAGGAGATTTAGTCTCTTAGCACTTTTTGCTTTTACAGTCGCGTACATTATGCGTTTACATTCTATCTCCGTTATCACGAAAGCCAGGACGCACAACAAACCAATCACGGCGTCTTCCATCCACCATTTTTTAGCATTTGTAAATGCCGTGCTTAAAGTCGGCCGCTTCACAGTTCCTGTTCCCGGTGCGAATGCAACCAGGAACATGGTCCGGGGAGAAAATTAGTTCTCAGGGAACTATCCTAGTGTCTAGTTCCTATAACTGAGTTCCTAAAACTATAGCCCCTTTAGTTACTTTTTGTATAACCATTTGTATAACCACAGTTTTACCACTATGGTTAGAGTAGCAAAACCCTTGTTTATTTGTGGTTGCCATGGTTTAACTATAGTAACCATGTTTTTATTTGTAGTAAAACTGTAGTAAAAAAAAAAGATTAATTTGTATAAGGGCTGTCCTAAGTTTTCCTCAAACCCTAATCAAACACACCTGAACCAGCTTATCAAGCTCTTCAGGACCGCTTGAACATTCACATGCAGGTGTGCTGAAGCAGGCTTGATATAAACTTTGCAGGTTTCACGGGTTTAGTGGCTGTAATGAAGAGCACCACAAAAGAGATCCTTAGGAAGACTTTTAACATAACTCATACAGATACAGATCTGAACAAAGGGATCTGTCTGGCTCAATTAGACAATGGTTGGCGGAGTTAATGTAGACAGCCTTTGCCAAATAGGCGGAATATTTGCACTTGGTGTAAATAGACACTCTTTAAATGATTGGTGTTGTTTTAGGCCCTTTACACCTGCATGTAACTGGCTAGTTGTCCGTAAATCTTATTGACTGGTTGAAAGTAATGAACAAAAAAGGTGCACACTGGCCCTAGGATATATTATATATTCACTTGTCTCACATTGTCCTTGTTGAGACTGTCAGTTTTCTGAAAATTAGGTAACTGAGGGCTTTGTGTGTGTATGTGTGTGTGAAGGGGAGAAAGACAGAGAGAGAGAGAGAGAGTCTCTGAAGGGCAGTGTTCGGCTGATGTTATCTGAAGTAACTGGATCTTATCTTAATAATAGTCCTTTAAATGACAAAGAGTTTTCACTCCTGTACAAGCTCTACACAGTCAACAAAAGTAGAGACAACCAATCCCCCTCGTCCTTCGCTCCCTATAGGTGATCATCACTGTTGTAGTGGTTTATGGAGACCAGAGCTCCATGCTTTTGTACTCTCACCCTTCTATTGATGAAAATTCATAGGATTTGAGCTTGTGCTGTGAACCAATGCGTCAGACCCCCTTAATACCAAGATCAGCATTTGAATGTTGTGTCATTGGTTCCTGCTGTGGTACCTGAAATATTACTAGATATTTTAGTATGTCTGCTTTTATTTCCTGCGGGAGGATTTAATATCGCCTACAGTCATTGCACACTGTGAGTTAAAGTCAATGTGAATAGCTATTCACAACCCATTTTCCTTCTGCAATGTGACGTCTGACTGAAATAATATTCACAATATTCAAGAAAACAAATGTAAGGTGGGACTTGATTGGATAGTAAAAAGAGGACATTACATACCAGAATGGAACCAGTATGATTGTGAATGTGTCTTTATGTTTGGAATAACTTGAATCATTCACAACACAAGCAGGATTATGAAAGTAAATACAATCCATTTTGATTTCATGTTGGTCTTAATGCTGGTAGTCCAAGCAGGTATTTTTCTAGTTTATACTTAAGTGGTGAAACGTCAAGGTTCTGTTGAAGGGTTGTTAGTAAGCGCATACAGGAAGTTCAGCCAGTGACCTGTGAAGGTTCTAGTGCCCTGTGTCAACTGATAGAGTCACTGCTCTTGAGGAAAGTGCTGTCATAGAGGTGAGACATAACACTGAGGTCATGACACGCTGTTTGCATTAAAAACCCCTTGAGCGGGGTTGAGCTTTTCACCTTGGTATCAAGGTTGAAAATCCTACTATGGCCCTTTTTCAATAGTGGTAACTAATAAACTCGTCTACTGTTGGTTCATTTCTATAAATATGCATCTACCCCTTTTTAAATCGGACATACCAGACTGACTGATGGATATTTATTGAAGGGTGAAGAAGAACCACAAAAATGCCAATATTGTAGCACTAGCTTGTCTGTAAAACATGTTTTTTTAGATCTGGTGTATGCTGCGTTTGCAGAAGGCTAGCGTTCTAAGCAGACTGCGGTGTACATGTAAACAAAAAATGTAAAATGTGGGACTACAGAGGTTTTCCTCTTTGTACAGTAATACAAACCTTAATTTCATTCTGGAATTTCCCCTCAGGAAGTTTTCTCTCAGAACAGAAAACAAAATGACCATTAAGTTTAAGTTTTAACTGGTTTGGCCCAGACTACCCAACATTACATTACATTTACCCAAATCTAAATACAAATAACTAACCTACCAACCAACCATAAAAGAATAGTAGACCGTGCTAAAACCTTTCAAACTCTGAAAAGGACAAACTAGCATCTTGTAATCATGAATGTAGTTTATATAGTGTATTCTGTGTAGCCCGTTTAGTAGTGTCATAGCGGTTGGTCTTTTACATCACGTAAAGAATAAGTCCCAGCTAGTAGGCTATATCACATGTGAGGATGCTCAATAATAATAGTCTGTCAACTCTCAGAAAGGTTATTTTAATGGTCACAAAGCATAACCATTTCTTACTTTATATAGCACTACTCAGAGCATGTAGCTGTGATCGCATCGTTAAAGGGACTTTTTTTTTGCAAGCAGTGACAACAGAATCAACACTAGACAAACACATGACACACACTCACACATACATGAGTAAAGTGCCTTAGCTGTTGAACGAGCTTCCAGATATGCAGTCTCAGAAGAAAGTCTTGATAGTTCAATAGTTTGATGGTGAAGTTGCAATCAGGTTATTTTGGGTTGAGTGAAGAATATTAGCCTGACTTGGTTGTTGTTGGGAGAGTCCTCTCTCTTGGGTGGAAAGATACAAAATGGTCAGGACCATTTTCCATGTGGCATCACGGTTGGACCAGATGTCCCACTCTTTTCCCAAATGAAGAACCAACACTGGGGTCACAAAGATAGTGGATTTTAACTGCTGCAGAGGTCACACTTCTCGAGTTTGGCTCGGTCAATGCAGAAGGTGTAATTTCAAGCAGGAAAAGTTTATTTAGTTTGGAAGCTGACTCAGAGTTGGCTGGCCATTTTGTGTCCCTTTATACTCTTAGAAGAGATCTCAAAATAACCTAGTTTAGAACCGCCTAATTTGATTTCACCAAGTGCTACATGTTCCTGAAACAACATTCCAATCAACCAATCAGATTTGAGGGGCAAGTTTACAGTTTATGTCAGGTTTTGGCTTACAACCAGGGTTAGGTGCTTCTACATCAGTGTTATTTACCCTCTGATTTTAGGGATAACTTATTGATAGTGTTAGCTTTAGGGTCTTCGGACAGGAATGTTGTTGACCAATGTTGACCAAGGAACGCGTCTAACCATAGCCTTGTTGGCAGCTTATTGACATTCTCATTTTGGACTAATTTCTCTCAGAATTTTCTCAAGTCTCGGTTGTGTCTAATTTTACTTCTCCTAAGGAATTTTAGAAGAAACATCTGAAGTGCTGTTGATACTAAAATGAGAGAGATATGACAATGACAATTAAGTCTCCTGAGCTTAGAAAGAGCAACATCTGAGCAATATAATGTACCTATGTTTTTTTCACAACACTCTCAGTTTAGACTCCTCTCATGTCTCATTTGTGTGTACTTTTATTTCTCCTATGGAATTTTATTCACAAATTATTGGTTTATTTAAAAACAACAATAGGAAGCTCAGCAAAGAAATGGAGAGAAAAATGTTTGATGAGCCAGTTTTACAAAGAGCCTCATTTCCATACTGCATGATAATCATTTGCTCAAGGTCAGTGTCAAGTGGCCATAGAGCTCCTTGTTATCTACACAGACATTTTGGTGAGGCTTATAAAACGAAACAATTGTTTGAAGTTCACATTTATAGCAAAGGATGGCTGAAGTGCTTTTTTAAAAATGATTTTGCATTTTCCTCTCTGTCAGAGAAGACCTAATGTAACCCACATAATGATCGTTCCCTGTGTTTGCAGCATTATATATTCAGCAGTTCTCATGATCTTTGGCAACATAAGACAGACTCTCTTTTTAATGACTCTCTGAGGAGAGGATCTAATGCTCCAACGTGGATTAACATCCATCCATACAGAGTTTTCTTCATTAAAACACTGAGAGCGATAGGTTAATTTTGCTATATTTATTAGTAATTCTACTGGAATGAATGTCAGTGACTTATCACTTAATGAACAACAAGCTCTGGCCATTTCAGAGATTTGCATAAAATATCATTCTTATTTCTTACTCTACTGCTACCCTTTCAATTTCCTTTACGCATTACACTCATAGACAAATTATGACACTGAGAGGTATTCCAAAGCCACTTGTGCAAAAACAACAACAGCAATTTTACATGTTCTAAAGTGCAAACCCGATTCCAAAAAAGTTGTGACACTGTACAAATTGTAAATATTGTAAATATTGGCTCATTTTGGATTTCATGAGAGCTACACGTTCCAAAAAAGTTGGGACAGGTAGCAATAAGAGGCCGGAAAAGTTAAATGTACATATAAGGAACAGCTGGAGGACCAATTTGCAACTTATTAGGTCAATTGGCAACATGATTGGGTATAAAAAGAGCCTCTCAGAGTGGCAGTGTCTCTCAGAAGTCAAGATGGGCAGAGGATCACCAATTCCTCCAATGCTGCGGCCAAAAATAGTGGAGCAATATCAGAAAGATCATCATCTACAGTGCATAATATCATCCAAAGATTCAGAGAATCTGGAACAATCTCTGTGCGTAAGCGTCAAGGCCGGAAAAGCATACTGGATGCATACTGGCACTGCATCACATGGAATGCTACTGTAATGGAAATCACAACATGGGCTCAGAAATACTTCCAGAAAACATTGTCTGTGAACACAATCCACCGTTGCCGGCTAAAACTTTATAGGTCAAAAAAGAAGCCATATCTAAACATGATCCAGAAGCGCAGGCGTTTTCTCTGGGCCAAGGCTCATTTAAAATGGACTGTGGCAAAGTGGAAATCAAAATTTGAAGTTCTTTTGGAAAACTGGGATGCCATGTCATCCGGACTAAAGAGGACAAGGACAACCCAAGTTGTTATCAGCGCTCAGTTCAGAAGCCTGCATCTCTGATGGTATGGGGTTGCATGAGTGCGTGTGGCATGGGCAGCTTACACATCTGGAAAGGCACCATCAATGCTGAAAGGTATATCCAAGTTCTAGAACAACATATGCTCCCATCCAGACGTCGTCTCTTTCAGGGAAGACCTTGCATTTTCCAACATGACAATGCCAGACCACATACTGCATCAGTTACAACATCATGGCTGCGTAGAAGAAGGATCCGGGTACTGAAACGGCCAGCCTGCAGTCCAGATCTTTCACCCATAGAAAACATTTGGCGCATCATGAAGAGAAAGATGTGATAAAGAAGAACTAAGACAGTTTAGCAACTAGAAGCCTGAAGAATGGGACAACATTCCTATTCCCAAACTTGAGCAACTTGTCTCCTCAGTCCCCAGACGTTTGCAGACTGTTATAAAAAGAAGAGGGGATGCCACACAGTGGTAAACATGGCCTTGTCCCAACTTTTTTGAGATGTGTTGATGACATGAAATTTAAAATCAACTTATTTTTCCCTTAAAATGATACATTTTCTCAGTTTAAACATTTGATATGTCATCTATGTTGTATTCTGAATAAAATATTGAAATTTGAAACTTCCACATCATTGCATTCCTTTTTTATTCACAATTTGTACAGTGTCCCAACTTTTTTGGAATCAGGTTCGTATATGTGGTGATTGCATATGCAAAACTCACAGTTTCCAGGGCGTTCCTAATGTGTTCTGAGTGTTTTTAATTGCTAGTATGTTCTGGGTGTCTGTGAGGCCTTCAGGTCACTATGTGGGACTGTAACCATTTACATGCACCCTCATAATGCGATTATAATGGAATTTTGGCAATATTGCGATAAATTTTACCTCATGTAAACGTAATACTTAAACTAATGTGATTAAGCTTTATATATGTGCCGTTTAATCGCAATAAACAGGAATATAAACACCTTAATCGCATTATTACAGCTCTGACTAAAGTGCATATGTGCTCGGACGTACATAGATGCCGTGTGTTGTTCACACAACTTAAAGTTTTTGACATAACAACAAGCATTTTTAGAGTGGTCTGCTTGAGAGGTCTAATAGTACTTGTCAAATGTTTGAGATGGCCAATCAAATCAAAGAAGGCGGGCAGTACCCTTTACAAAAGCCGAATGCGAATTCCAGCTTGGTGCTTCAGTTTTAACGTTTGAAGAGTGTGAGGAATAGCTAAACATTTAAAATTTGACAACTGTTTTGCGATAGAAATATTAAGAGACTGACAGTAATGTTCAATAATGATAAACTCTATACTGTTTTGTCAGCTTTGCCATTTTGAAATTGGAAATAGTTTATCATTTATAATATAGTGTAATAATTATTAGGGATGCATGATATATCGGCCACCATATCGGTATCGGCCGATATATGTTCATTTTTAATGTTATCATCTCAGCCCAATAAGAAAATGTGGCCGATATATTAAAGCAGATAAATAATGGATTACTTCCTTCAGCTGAGACACTTCAGATGCACACTGTTCACCATGTTGGTTTTGAATTGCTTGAAATATGATTGAAATCACTTCAAAAAGGAAAATACAGTTAGGTACAACATGTACAGTGCAAGTTTGTCATATAAGATACATAATATTATAATGAGAACATTATAATTGTGTGCTTGGGACATGGACAAACTTTTGTCTTTGTAATCAGGCTCTCAAAAATTATATAAAAATTTGGATTTAGATTTATCGGCCAATATATCAGCTTTCAAATATCAAGAATTATCGGTAATCGGTATCAGCCAAAATTTTAATATCGGTGCATCCCAAATAATTATAATCATTCATAATGTAATTCGTAAATGTGACAAGACGAGAAACAATATCAGAGCCAGCATTTTAGACAAATGGTGACATGCACAGACATTTTGGGGTGCAGGGGCTCAAGTGGAAAAAAGGGCACTTCTCATAATTATTTATTTAAAAATAAATAAATAAACAAAACGTTAAATATAGTAACACAACTCTGACTTCCTTACTAATTTATTTTAATTCCCTCACACTCACGCAATTGTTTCAAATACTCCACAGATTTCTACAAAATAATCAGTTCACACAGAGACCATGGTCTTCTTTAGTATTCACTAGGTTTATCACAAGAGCAGGCAACCGCAAAGGAAACTCTGACACAATGTGCATGTTTCCTACGCTACTGTACTATTTTCAAGTAGCTATATATTTAGAATAAATGACTGCACCAAGGAGAGGGACATATAGTTTCACTAATAATTTGTTTATTTTGCACAAATCAATAAATCTTTTTAATGCTTTTTGTGTTTTTGGAATACTAGTGGACAATTTTAAGATTTTAGTCTATTTTTGCTTCCATGTCTTTTACTCTAATGGAAAGAAAACTTCCAAAATACACATTTAAATTGTGTTTGTTTTAAGCCTACTACCCTCCGTCTGTTTGCATCTGTAGATTTCTTCTAAATGAACCAAAACAAGCTAATCTGCATATTTAAACACATCAAGAGTTTTTTTTTTTTTTTTTCCCCTGAAATGTTATACGTACATAATATATACTAAAACAAATGCCTGCAGAGGGCGCCAAAAGCCTGGTGATTGTTCTTGTTACACAGCACGATCAAATCTTTTTTTTTTTTTTGGCCAACCAGCATAATTAAAAATATAATATTAGTTAAATATTAATAATAATATGCAGCCACTTCTTTATGATAGAAATGCTACAGCCACTGTAATTTCTTCAACAAGAATATGTGGACATCAAAACATGCACACTCAGAGCGAGGGTATAAACTTTGTAAGCGTAGATTTGATAGCATTATGCTATGCTGTATTATGATTTTTTTAAAAATGGTTTTAATAAATCGTGCATACTTTGAAAATCGTCTAATAATGCAGTTCATGGAATGCTCCTCTTCTGGTATTGACTTCTTGGTATTCCCATGGTTCAAAACGCAACGCATAGCAAGTTATAATATGACATAAATTGCATTAGTATCAAATCAGGCAGATGCGTTGCTGGTGGTCAGATTATTAATGCAGCGTTAAACGTATAAATAATTTCACTCTTAAATAGCCAAATATTTATATAGCGCTTTTCACAATACTTATTGTTTCAAAGCAGCTTCACAGTGACAATCGATTGACAGAGATTGTTTTGGATTTACAGCAGCGCTAAGAAAAAAAAAATATTATCAAGCTAAAGTTGGTTTTTGATTGAATCACTTTCAGTGTAAAAATTGTTAATTATTACTTTAGGGGCCGCTTAAATGACACCTTTCCTACTGAAAACCGAATACCTTTAATACATTCTTGCCGTTCATTTACGTGATTAGTCTATAGGTTTGCGTTTGTGAACATGGCATGCATGGGATTCATCTTGGGCTTTTTTCTCTTTCTTTTCCCGGGCATAGTTGTCAAAAAACAACGCACTCCAGAAAAAGGGCAGGTGCTCAAGCCCTCTTTTATGTGTATGTGTGCACGTGCCTGTAGACAAATGATTAAGAGTGAATGACTGCATATTTTCAAATAGTCCAAATGCATTATAAATAAATAAAATAACTTGGTTATTTTACTCTATTGCTTTTCTTTTTCGTTATTCCTTATAAATCCTTAATTTATTTAATTCCTCTGAATAAAAAGGACTATTATATATGTGACAAGACCCCTCCCCCATAAAAAATATGGTTACATTTCATTGTTTACTATTTAGGCTTAAGAGTTAATAGTAATTGTGATGCTCATTAGCTCCAAACTGTATTGATGGTTTAATTAAAGCATTATGAATTCAATTCTTTAGTGCTCTTACAATAACTATCCTCCGATATATGCATTTAATAAGACACATATTGCTCCATCCAAATGAACAAACAATATAACAAACTGGCTGTCAGCCCAGATTTGATCTTATTTATGTATTCAGCTGCTAGTCGATACATTAGCATGGACTCATGACTTGTCATCTATTTAAATACCCGATGACACTTTTCACACATCTGGCACTTTTTAGCAGAGATCTGTTGGCAGTGTGAGGCCATTTTTCCAACATTAATGCTTGATAGCTTGACACTTACAGTACAGATGTGCTGTTGGAAAGCTTGTAAGACTGCAGCCTATACTCATACAAACCTAAAAGTTTTAGTAGGAACAGAATCATTTTAGCCATGTTTTTTAAGAAAGAAGTGCACGTCCATCTGCAAAGGGAGGAAAAACTCTCCAAGTCCAACCTGCAGTGTTAATTGTAAATGTAATTGAGAAAGTAGGTTGCGCAAAAGAGTAGTGTAATTGGTTGCTCACATGAGTGCAGAACTTTTGGAGTCTGCAATGAACCTTTAATTAAATTTTAATCCACTTTAATTTAGTATCATAAAGAGGTCAACTTCAGCATCATGACTGACTCCAGACTTGACAGCCCTCATTTATATCAAGCCGCCCACATTTCTGCAAGTTCTTTTATAAGCTAGGCTAGAGATGTGACTTACATAAGATTTTAGTTTCAGTGACATGCTACGACGAGGAAACACTTCATAATAGTCTTGATTCTTTGAATTTAAGTTGTTTTTAAAGCTGCATTTATTAAAATACAGTAATATTTGTTTTTTACAGGTATTTCAGTATATTTTAATTCTTGTGATGGCAAAGCTGCTTAATATTTTTGTGGAAATTGCTGATGAATGTTTTGTTGAACTTCGAGAAAGTTTAGTGTAAACCAATATATATATATATTGCACACCGCTCAAACTTGCTTAATCACTTAATAGCTTAAATACGTAATGTTTCAGTCAACCTGAGGAATGTCTGTTGACCGAAATGTTGCGTTGTACATTTAATTGACTTAGGCCCCACCCACGACTGCTGACGGATTCTGCCCTATTAGCATAGCTCCTCCCTTAAATGAGCTGAACACCGTCCGCCATGTTTTCTCCTCGCCAGAGCATTTAACAGCAGCATTCAAGTAATAAAATATATTCTTATTAAAGCTACTAAGTTATTGAGTGATTTTCTGTTTTTATTTTGATTCATATTAACAGAAGGTACTGTATATTACGCTTCTGTCACTTTAATACACAGATCAAATATACACATGCAATTTCTTTCCCTGCTGTTTATGTTCACAGACATAACCGACTGTGTTTATGTGAACGTTGTGTGTTTTTGACTCAGAAAACCAGTTTAGACTAATATGGCTTTAAAACGCATACAGATAATAATAATAAGGATGACGAAGAACTGCAATGTCACATGAGCGTGACCGCGATAGAGATGAAAATCAAAACCAAACAGATGTTTTGTTCGTTTTTGGCAGAGTATCCGAGGCACGAGCTGTACAGGCTCCGCCCTCTTCTGGATAGGGGGTGGGGAGCAGCAGCTCATTTGCATTTAAAGATACATGCATGAAAACAGCATGTTTTTCCTTCCATTCAAAAATGGGCATTTACAACATGCTATAATAAATTATCTGTGGGGTATTTTGAGCTGAAACTGACACATTCTTGAGACACCAGAGACTTATATCTTGTATAATAAGTCCCCTTTTATCTATTTAAAGCAATATCCACTAGTATTAGACGTCCTATTTGGAAAAATCATCCAATAGACCTATAAAAGCCTAAACGCAATGAATATGACAAAATGCTCTTTCAGTATTAGATGATAACTGTGATTTCTGAGCTTGATATGTCTTGGACAATTGTAGTGAATGTGGCGTTGTTGTTTGTGAGTGTGTGTGGGCATTATTTCTTTCTTTCCCGGATTAAAGCTCGATGTGGAATACTTGCTGTGTCATGATTCTACTGGGAGCCAGACATCCGGGACAGGAACCGGAGCTATTAGCTGTTATTGCCATTGCTCTTTCTCTATCAGCCTTCTGCTCTGGAGTAAATTTCAACAGCCCTGAGCTGATGACCATGGACTCAGAGGTCGAACTTTCTGAATAGCTGTTGTCGTCTGATATGAGTTTCTGGCGCAAATGAGTGCAGTGCATGCTGGGGGAGTCCCATCTCTCTGTCAGGGCTTTGCCATGCATTGTCACTGACCCGCACAGAGAAGACACCTCACAGTGGCTGTCATGCCGGGCATTATAATGAGCTCCTGCCCTTCCATTCCCCTGGCATTTCCACCTCCTTCCCTCGACGCTGTTGGCTGAGAGAGATCAAACAGAAAGAGTCACTAGAAAATATTCTGGGAAAGTGAGCCCCACCATCTAAATTTAGCTCTTTACCAGAAATCCCTGTTTAAAAACTGCTTGTTTACTATAACTAGTTCTGATCTGATCAGGTTGTAAAAGAGTGAACTATACTGAGTATGCAGTCACTGTAATATAAAATATTATTATATTATAATCTATGTAGCTTATAATTTTATATTATAATTTATTCAAAAGGGGACCTATTATGCCCCTTTTACAAGATGTAATATAAGTCTTTGGTGTCCCCAGTTTGTGTCTGTGAAGTTTCAGCTCAAAATACCCCACAGATCATTTATTATAGCTTGTCAAATTTGCCTCTATTTGGGTGTGAGCAAAAACACGCCATTTTTATGTATGTCCCTTTAAATGCAAATGAGCTGCTGCTCCCGGCCCCCTTTCCAGAAGAGGGCGGAGCTTTAACAGCTCACGCTTCGGTCGCTCAACAACAACAACAAAGCTGGAGAATCTCACGCAGCCAAAATGACGAACGGTGTTCAGCCTTACATTGTTTAAACACTGATGGAGAGACTCAGGAAGAAGTTACAACTTTTTAGACGTTTCTGAATGGTTAGTGGATAAATTTATGTAGTCGCTGTGGAGTTGATTCAACTCATCCACTAGCATGTGCCGTCATGTTAATCTTTTGTGCAAATCCAGCGTTGAATTGACCCTCGTTTGTGAAGCAGTCCGGCGTAAAATGACAGTTTTGGACAAAAAAAAAAAAGTCACTGAGACAAATCGTAAAGTGACAGCAGCCTAACAAACCTGCTGCTTCCTGTCGTTAATGTTAATCAAAGAACAAAAGACAAAGAGAAAATCACTCACTACTCTTGATTGAATAACTTTTGTAACTTTAATAAGGATTAATCTATGTTCAGTTTATAATTTATGCAATGAAGACTAAATGTGTTTAATAGTCTATATATTTACCTGTTAGACCTTCGCGAAAATCTTAAAGCACTGTTTACAAGGTTACATGGGTCAAAAACAATGAAAACAATGCACTTTTTGTGCATTTTACCAGGGCAGGTAAAAATATGAACCGGTCTGACTTGGCTAGTAGAAAAAAAACCTTTGCATTGAGCCCTAATATATTAAAGTCATAACTAAATGTGACATTTATATGAATATTGCTTTAATTAAAATGTTACAATATAAAAATGTATTAAAAACTTTAATGTTAGTTGCTATTAATTGCGATCAGTTACAGAAAAATGTGCGATTATTATTTTTTATCGATTGACAGCACTAATTCTATTATGTTGTGGTAAACTATCCCTTTAAAATCGAACTAATTTCTTTTTGTGCAATGTTCTGCTTGAAAAGTGTGCATGTGATGTATCTGTAAAATAAATGTCGCTTGGTTTGACCTTTTGTTATCTAATGCAATGACATTCATACATTTTTCAGTGTATTTGCCCTTCAAATCAGAAAAAAGCTATAATCCTTCATTCCACAAGCAATGGCCTGCTAATACAGCACATAAAAGACACACACTAATTGTCAGGTGGTCATCGTGTTTCAGGAAGCTTTCAAAAGGCAGAATGTGGGTTTTCTCATGTTGGTGTGATGGCGGTGAGCAAGGAGAGCGTGTTGTCACACATGGCTCCTGAGGACAGATAAGATGAGCTGGAGGTTCTGACATTTCCTTAATGCAGCTCACCTATTCCTTTATAATTGGCTGATGTTGATAAGATCCTGGTGGCGGCAGCTCTCAGACTGCGATAATGCTAGCTTCACAACATCAGTCGATAGATTAGTCCACTACACAGCCTGTAGCCAGAATCCTATTCAATGCATGCCAACACTCTGTAATAATGCTCTGAAATCAATATCAGCGAGCGTTAGCGTTTAGACACACCTGTGTCCCACACAAGCCTTCACATTCTCAGGAATTCTCCATGACCTCCACGAGAAAGATTCATTTAAGTGTAAGTCTTTTTTTGTGAATTGAAGTGGATTTGAGATTCAAAAGGTGCCACGCACTTACAATTAAAACGCCATAATGACAACTTTTATGGAATCAAAATGTATCCCAAGCATAACAAGGATTATGAAATACATTCCCACACAATACAGACATAAAAAGCATAAACACGTAATTCTGTTCTATTACATATAATTTGAGAGAATCTTTTAGATCGAGCACACATCTGATTTTTTAATTTGTTGGCATCAATTAATTACTCAGATAATAATGAAGAAATATATAATACATTAAAAAAAATATGTAAACAATACTAAAATATGAATCAAATAAAAAAGGCAAAATATCTTTTCTTGTCTTAATGTTACATAGTTTGTGGGTAAAAATGTCTGTCAAAACTAACGGCGTTGAATGATGTTCACTATCCTGGCGAAGTTTTCAGTTGGATTGGCGTTTATTGCAGTGTGAAGCATTTCACTCAGTTCCCTGATCATTTCCATTTAATTTCAGTGAGTGAAGAATGACATACTCACATGCGTTATGTATTATGCATGTTATCGTCTCTGACAGACAGCATGTCCAAGACACTTCGGGATAATAAAGTATATCTATCTATCTATGTTGAAGCCGCTCAGGCCGCCATTTTGTCCCTCCATTTTGTCCCTACTGTGGGTTTTCCAGGAAATGCACCTCTTTCTCGTAAATACTGCACATTATTTTTTGACAGACATCAATGTTGTGGTATTCAAATGATGTGGATTTGAAAACAGATGGATCGTAAGGTAATAATCTTTTTGACGGACATGATAATGTGAACTATGTTTGATTTTGGGGTAATTATTAAACGTCCTGGAGACGTTTGAAATGCTTTTTGCGTAGTTTATTATACTTATTTTATTTTGTGGCTTAAATAAATAAATTGTTACTCAGAGACTTGTCATTCAGCTATATACGTATATAATAATGGTAAAACTAGAGGAGTACAAAAACTTTCTTGTATTATACCTTCTAACTTTTTTACATCTCTTTCATACCTGAAATAAACAAATATCATTTATAGATTTGGTTTGTTTTGACATAAGACCAATAGCCTATTACTTTTTGACATTTGAGTAGTTCTGCAACATCAGACAGAGGAGCATGTAACTGCCTGTAGAGTTTTTTTGATGTGTTCAACTTCAAAAAGAGAGAGAATAGATTAAAGGCAATCTTTTTTTCCTTTTTCCCCCACTTTTTTTTTTAAAGAAAGATGTCAAGGTTTCCCTGAGCAGCGCTCACTAATACATCTCCTGTTTAATGAGAGATTCTTGTGTTTTAAATGTGAAATCTGCTTGTCATGTCGTTACACCTGCTTGTCTTACACCTGCTGTTTGATAGACATTACACAAAGTTTTCGATTTCACAGAGGAAGCCGGTGCAACATGCTTTCATGGAACTTTTGACAGCTGCATTGCTCATTTTTGTCCCCTTAGTGCCAAAGGGAAAAAAGAATAGGGGAACAGAAAAGATAAGAAATGGGAAGACTGGATTGGTGAACCTATCAAAGACATGCATCCCTTTGGGAAAACAAACCCAGGGTTAGAGGGGAAAAAAGCATCCCTAAGGACCAAAGCGTACTGTACCAACTCTCTTAAACTGATTCAGTTTCAAGGGAATTATGTGAGAGAGCAAGACTTGATTTCTGTGAAATTCCAAGAAAATCAAGGATCAGATGTCTCCATGTTGACCCTGTGTGAACAGAATAAGTACATCTCCAGTGTTTCTTGCCTCAGGCCTGTCTAGTCTTAAAGAGAGCAGCTTGTTCTGGCTGAGAAGTTTTGGATCAACCACCTGTTCTACCATATCAAATTCAACACATTGACAGGTCCAGCTGTGCTTATTGTTTTGCCTGTTTGTTCAGTAAAGATTCATTTGCATAAAAGCATACACTGTAAGATTAAATAAAGAACATTACGTTCTCAGAAAAGAGCAAAAACATAGAAGCTCGTGGCTCACTCAAGGGATCTCCAAAGCTCTTCTGTTCATTTGTCAACATAGACAGAAATCAAATATGACTTTGTGTTGGAAATCCAAATCCAGTAGGGGCCATATGTTGAATTTCATTGTCTGTTTGAAACAAAACAGTCAAAGTTGGTCCAGAACATTTATGGAAAGGGTCATTAAGAAACATCACAACCTCAAGTACATTCCATCATAAGACTGCCCACATTTACATATCAATGCATATTCAGTATCCAGCAACCAACTGGCAGAGACATTTTAGTACCACATGTGAGCATATTAGCCAATCAGAGGTCGTTTACATATGGAAGTCTGAAAGAAAGAGTAGCAAAACCAAAAGGGCGACACGGAGTGAACCGCATTGCAATTTCAGGTCGTGTAAATGAACGGCCAAAACGCATAAAAAGTTTTCCGTTTTTAGTTGAAAACGGTGTCGTGTAAATGGCCCCTTAGGGTGAACTATCCCTTTAAAGGATTAGTTCATTTAGTTCATTACCCCAAGATTTACTCACCCTCTTTCTGATGAACACAATCAGAGTTTTATAATGGCAGTGAACAGGACTAACGTGTATGAGCTGAAGAAAGTGCTTCCATCCATCATAAACGTACTCCACAGGGGGGTTAATGAAGGCCTTCTGAAGCGAATCGATGCGTTTGTGTAAAAAAACAAAAACAATTTATGAAGTAAAATATCTAGCTTCCACCAGACCGCTTTCCATAGGTCAGATACACCTAGGATGGCTTGAGGCTGAATAAAGCTTGGGGTAATTTTAATTTCAAAGTGAACTAATCCTTTAAAGGTACAATTATTGCCTTTTAGAGTGTTAAGAAGTGTTATTTTTGACATGTTAGTTCAGGTTAACCAAATACTCTTTTATTTTCCTCGTACAGACGGTGACACACAAATAAGTTGTTGACTCAAGAACAGCTGCAATCTGATCAGTACAATTTGCGAATGAGTCATTCGGAGTCATTTGTGAATCAGTAGAACAGGTTCATTGGAAAGAATCAACTCATTTATGTATTGGACGTCGCTCTTGCGTCTCAGATGGTGTGATGATTTCTTTATTTTTTGAGGATCACCAACATTATGGGGTTAACTGCGTTTCTTAATTCAATAAACTTGTCTCCTTTAGAGATGTCCTCCTCACCTTATGAGATTAAAACAGTCTATGATATGGTTAAATGAAGGCAAAATCACTACAGTGTTGCTGATTGAAAATGTGCTGAACAGGAGATCTGTAATTGCTGTCTCAAGAGTTTTCCGGCTTCAGGAGGCATTCAGCATTTAGTGAACAAACAAATCAAAGCTGACAACATAATTGCAATAGTTGAGGGAACTTAAAAATCTTAAATTGCTTGTTTGGTTATAGAATATATGCACTTCTCAGTACAACTAACACCGTTAACTCAAATTACTGACGACTCTGTCAGTCACTATAGCTGTTATTTAAATAAGCTGTTTACTAGAAAAGGTTTTGGGGAGAATGTTTATGTTGTGCAGACTTTAAATGTTTTACCATTAGAGAAGACGGATGTGAAGGTTAACACTGGAAGTAGGCACGCAGAAAATAACAGGACCTTGAGTCAGCTGTGAAGACATAATTGTTAGGGAGTGAAGTGGAGACCAGCACAAGTATTAGTGATGTAAAAGCAAAGCGTTTAGGTAACAGAGGAACATTAGCAGTGTACAGGCGTTGTTCATGCTAAGATGGAGATCTTGACATTTTACTGAGGCTATTGTGTGCATTTCAATAAGACTACTTCCAGTACTGTAATCATAGGCTTTGACGTGAACCGTAAAATTGCAATGAATTAGCCTTTCTGAGAGTATTCCTGAGCACAGAAGTGTCATACCCATTTAGTCTAAGAGGGCAAGTGGATTTTTAAAAGCTTTTGTATCTTAAAAATTAAACATGCTTATTTAGCTTGATCTCACTAGTATTCACAGTTATTGGTAAGTAATGCTTACATGTACTTTTTTGTATGTTTGTGAACATCTATGAATGTATGGACAGCCTCAGAATATTAAAAATACTAATGCATACATAGCTTAATTCATATATTATGAATATATTTGTGTAGTTACATTTTATTCAGGGCTGTCGTAAATATGTCACACAGTTCGCACAACCCATGCAACAGTTCAAATTTTATTATAACATAGAGTGAGAAATTACTGGTAACACCATTAATTAACATTATATGCATTTACTAATATTAACTAAAAACAAGATCTAACGATACCAATAAACAAGACACAGCTGAACTCAAACACTAATCAAATCAGGAACCATGACAACAAACAAGTGGCGGGAAACTGAACAAAGAGAACATGTGACCAATGAAAAACAAACTCTAAACATGAACTAAACAGAACAAAACTCAAACGTTACAAATACATACAACAGCAAGCAACTTTTCATTAAATAATATTAACATATGTAACTTTTGATTTTTATAATGTACTGCATTGTTAATATGAACATGAACTATGATTGATAAATGCTTTATGTTGGTGGCGATAGCCTCGTGGGCAGCGCGCCGACATATATTTTTGCTTCGGATGTCCCGAGTTTGAGTCCCGGCTTACGGACCTTTTTTCCCATCCCGTCCCCCTTTTTCTATCCCACTTGCTTCCTGTCAAATCTACACTGTCCTGTCAAATAAAGGGCAAAACGCCAAAATTAAATCTAAAAATATGTATTTTTCAATGTAGGTTCACGTTGAATAATGTAGTTAACTAATGTTAACAAATGGAACCTTATTGTTAAGTGAAACTGTAAAAGAAAAACATAAAAGACAGTCAAATTTACAGTTGTCAAGTGTATGTCTTGTTTTAATTTGCTGCGTCCGAAATCGACTACTTCTCTACTATATAGTATAAGAAAAACAGTTCGCCGAAAAGTAACCGGATGACTTGGTACGGGAGAGGATTTGTGAATGGAGTTAAAAGGACGTAACTGAAGCTGGTAGGTCATGTGACAGTAACAACATGGCGGATGTAATACATCCAAATTCATTCATACTACATGCATTTGTACTATATAGAACGTACTTTTTCAGTGCTCGTGAAGTAAAGCTAAATTCAAATGTTGTACCTACTCAGAGAGTACACGATTTCGGACGCAGCAATTGTCTCCATTTTGCCGTAGTTCGAGTTTGTTCATCTGTGGTCATGGTTTTTAATTAGTTCCACACCTGTTCTGTTTTCCCTTGATTACTCCCTATATGTTTATAAGCCCTCGGTTTTCTCCATTGTTTATGTTAATGTGTAGTTTCCTTGTTGGTCTTCACATCATTTTTTAGTAAAAACCCTAGGCTACAAGATCCAGTTCACAAAAGTCTTGTGAGCAAATATTCAGTATGGGTTTTATGGCCTTATTTCAGTGAGGGAAAAAAAGAAAAGTTATTAACCACATATAATCTTTATTTTATGAAAAATGTAGCAGAGTTTGTGCTGAATACGGTGTTATCCGACTTTAGCCATTAATATGTTATAAGTAACAGAAATAAGCACAAATCTCAGGGCATGTCAAAACACGTTTGTAATGTAATACAATGTAATTAAAATCAATAAAATGTCAATATGGCTGACAATCACTGGTCGTCAAGATCAGTTGCAATTTTGCTTAGCAGTACCTCTTTTATATTAAAGAAAAAACTAGTAGTAGTTTTGTTTTTCCATTGGTCTAATGTCCCCAGTGAGACAGGACTGCCATTGATGCCACAAATATAAATAAAATGAATAATTGGTAAATTAACATTTTCAGTATTAGCTCCCATCATGGCTAGATCATATATAAGCGATTAATCATTTGACTTGTGCCACAAAATGTCTGCATCTTTCTCATCATAGTATTCTTTCTTTGCATATTTAATAATATGCCATGATTACCATTACCAACATGATTCCTGTTTCTTACCTGATTGTGTAATCAGCTCATTTTAATCAGTCTGCTGGTGTTATTTTGTATGCAAATTGATGATGGCTTAATATAATGAAGACATTGTAAATCCAGAATATCTAGGATTGTCTGTTAGACTGTGAATGTGAGTAAAGGGTGTCTCTATTGATGTCTGCTCTCTATTAAACTCCTCAGGTCTGAGAGCTCAGAAGGTGCTGCTCCAGCAGTGCTGTCAGACCCTGTTTCCCTCAGAAACGGCTCACACAAACCCTTCCAGAGCTCAAAGCCTTGACACACACATCCTAAACTGTGGAGCCGCAGGGGAAATGTGCCACTCCGCCACTGAGCTGGAACCCAAAACTAATTATTCCCTTAATCCGGCCAGAAGAGAGAGGGAGAAAATAAACAATTTGTGTAAACACACAGACGTCGGATCACAGTGCATTGTTAGAAAGACCTTGTTATTATCATGTCTCGGATTGTCCATCTGGAATTTGAGAAGGGTTTTTACAGGAATTAGTAGGGGGAAAAACTAGTTAGAGGATACAACATTCAAGGCTTTGCTACTTTATATACAGTATACAGGCCTATGCGTGTACTAACGTGCGGTTTTGGTATGCCCATCTTATGGTCATGAACATTGGCGGAAGGTGAACCAACTACTGGGTAGTTGTTCTTTAAAAATGCATTTTGCCATCTGGAGTCATACGTGCCATCCAAAGGGTCATTTAGAGGTCATTCTGCCTACTGTATAATATAGCTTAGCTCCAGACCAATTATTAGGGGCCAAGCAGCGTTGGCTCTACGCTAATGCCCAAATGTCAAAATTTTGATAGTAAGTGGCAAAAAAATGCATAGTTCTCATAGATATAAATGTCTATAACTCCAAAACGAAATTAGATATTTTCACCAAATTTGGCACACACATGTATGGGCTCACTCTGAGGACACATAAAAAAAGTGGTGGGATTGTGCCTCTTGATGGCGCTATAATAGAACAAAACATGAAATTGCCATTAGCTACAATACAGTATTATGATATAAAATGGTATACTTTGCGAATGCACTGATGTACCATTACAGAACTCGGGATGTGTCATCAGCACCATCAGCCTTGGATGTACTTAAAAGGTTTTGAGACAGCACCGCCTTGTGGCCAAATGTTATAATTATGTTTTAATTTTTTTTTTAATGCTGAAAGCTTTTGATTAATTGAATCTATTGTCATGAGACTGGACTTAATAGATTCCTTGGGTCATGCCGAGAACATAGATACCAATGTTGCCATAGTTGGCCAAGCTTGCCATTTTAATTTCCTTTAAAAACCTACTTTTTCGAAGTCCTTCGATTTTTATCAAATTTGAGTCACCTTCAGACCATGCCGGCAAAAAGTTATGGATTTCGTGTCAATAGACAAAACCGTTTTCGTATAGCGCACCAACAAATTTGAGGCATGATGCCAAAATGACTGTGAGGCTATATCTCTGCAATGCTTTGCCCTATTGACACCTATTGGTCAACTGTGATAAACCTTTCTATTGACTGTATTTATGATTTTTCAGCCAATTTGTCTAAAATCATCTTAAAATGTCATTACTTGCTTGTTGTTGCAGCTGGTCATGCCATGTTGGCATGGCTTATCGTGTTCTTTGTGTTTGGCCCCATAATTGCTGCTTGCAGCTATATTTGATAATTATTTAGTGTTATTATTGTTATTCAGACAAGCTATAGCCCATGATAGACAATGCTTGTGTCATATTGATAATCATCTAAGCAACTCTGGAGCTTAGCATATATTTTTTTTTCTCTTTCAACATGGCAGCCAAATATGAACATAATGCACATAATGAAGTAAAAAATTCTATTCAACATTCTGAATATTTGATGTAAATACATATTAGATATGGACAGCTAATATAAAGTGTGACCCTAATTTAAATTTGTATTTTTTACAATACACATTGTTTCAGCTTTACAGAAAAATATTGATGATTAATGTTTATATTATCTTAATATCTTCAAATATATAGTTTACATTTTGCAACGAATCAAGCAATTGAGATTTGTTATTTAGTATGTCTCACTTTACGTGCGTATATGTGGATTGTACATACTTATATATCCAACTGTATATTTGAGATTTGCTATAGAGTATATAGTGTTTTATATGAGTGTATAGATGCGTCCCAATTCAGAGGCTGCATCCTTTGAAGGCTGCATTCGAAGGCCGTCCCATTTCAAAAACTCATTTGAATGCAGCCTACAAATGTGTCCTTCGTTTCCCGGATAGAACTTCGTACTAGTAAACATTAAGTTAGTAAGGATTGGATTCGAGAGGGGAAAACTGGCCCTAGACTGGCATTACTCTGTGGCAGCAACTGGAAGTTGTTAGGATTCCATGTTCTGGTTCTGAAGCTATAATGAGGCCGGACACACATTCTCCATCTTTGAAATTATGTGGCTGGGACTAGGATCTTGAGGATGTGACTTGCATCTTAACTCCAACTTCACAGAGCTCAGCTGAAGAAAATCCACTCTGGCTTTGTTGTGTTATCTGTCTGCTTTGCATTTCTAAATGAGCTAATCAATATTCTGTGGTTTCATGTAGATTTCTCTGGACCTGTTCACATGCTTGTATTGGCTTTGACAACTCTTCAACTTCATTCAAAACCTCCAATCCAGATGGAGTCTTTACAGTACAACAAATGTTTGCCAGTCTTGTACAGATTTATAATTTGGTAATATTTCAGAAATAACTAACTGTCAACAAGAAACAAATCCTGAAATTTTCTCAAGAGGAAATTATGCCATGAGAGATGGGGTATGAATATCATATGAGACTTAATGTGTTATTGCCATCCTCACTGCTTGATTTATGACCACCTAAGCAAGTATGTGCATCACATGCGATTTATACATAAATATGTGCAAATGTTAGCATTTTAATTGACTGGTAGTTGTGTCTATTCATTATTATTCATGCTGAGCTCACTATGTTTGTCTTATTACTTGTATCAGAGCAACTCTGAGCTCACATTATTCTAGAACAACGACAGATCCATCTCAGTAGAGGAAGACCGTTGACTGGAGGGTTGTACACAAACCACACTCACTTAATTAACAAAGCTTTTTTTATTAACTTTCTAAACGTGAAGGTACTTCATAAATAATGTAATTAAAGCAATAAAATGATTACAATTAAGTTAATTATGCTTGAGTTCACTCCTGCATGTGCACTGCAAAAAATGCTGTTCTTACTTAGAGTTTTTGTCTTGTTTCCAGTCCAAATGTCTAAAAATTCTTAGATCAAGAAGCATTTTCTTGACAAGTTTTTAACAAAAATTAGGCAAAATTAAGTGCGTTTTTCCTTAAAACAAGCAAAATAATCTGCCAGTGGGGTAAGCAAAATAATCTTAATCCAAACTGAAAACAAGATTATATATTTTATTTTTGGTTTGATATAAGATTATTTTGCTTGTTTTAAGGAAAAACTCACTTAATTTTGACTAATTTTGCTGAAAACAAGAAAATAATTTTTACTTGTCAAGAAAATGCTTCTTGATTTAAGAACTTTAAGATATTTTGACTAGAAACAAGACAAAAACAGCATTTTTTTTTTTTTTTTTTTTTGCAGTGTGTATTCTCAAAACAAGATTAAAAACCCCTAATTTAATTCATTTTCTTTTTTAAAAGAAGCTGAATCAAATCGACAACCTCCAGAGATCTGAGCTGGGATGACCCTGATGATCTTGTTTTGGCATTCAGAAGCATTAGATATCAACTTATAACAGGGAAGCCATTAAATCTGTTAATGTAATTATCTCTCAGCCTGAAATTGGCACACAATGGAATTTACCACAGTCTAAAAATGGCTGGGTTAAAAACAACCCATTTGGTAACCCAGCGCTGGGTAAATATTGGACACAACACATGGTTAGGTTGCACACTTTAACCAAACTTCTGCTCATATTGACTAAACGCTGGGCTAATTTGACCTCATTAACGGTTATTTTTTCCATATATTATTTAATCATACTCTTTAAAAATGCTGGGTTAAAAACAACCCAAGTTGGGTTAATAATGGACAGACTCAGCAATTGGGTTGTTTTAACCCAGCGGTTGGGTTAAATGATTGCCCAACCTGCTGGGCAGTTTTATTTAACCCAACTATTGTTTAAAAATCACTGTGTCGCTTGCTTAAAATGAACCCAAAGTATGTTGGAAATGAACATTTATTAATAAGTTTAATAAAGTATAATTAAATACTAACATTTATTAAATTGCTTATTAATAAATGTTCACCTTTTGATTATTATTGTTGCCTCTAGTAATTATGTGTCTGATTTTTAATTTCCAACCTATTTTGGGTTCATTTTAAGCGAGACATATAGTCATTGTTAAACAGTAGTTGGGTTAAATAAAACTGCTCAGTGCTTGTTTTGAGGAAAAACTCAAAAAAAAAGAAAATGCTTCTTGATTTAAGAACTTTAAGATATTTTGACTAGAACCAGAGACAAAAACTCTACGTAAGAAAAGCATTTTTTAATTCAAAAGCATTTTTTTTTTTTTTTTTTTTTTTTTTTTTGTGCAGTGTATTAAGTAATGCAGTTTGGTTGTATGAATATGGTTGAGTTTATAACTTTGTATATCTCTCTCTATACGCACTAATCATGGTGTGGTCTACCTCTTGATAGACACTAGTCCAGTGAGGAATTACACTAACCTGACAAGTGCCTCTTTCAGGATCAATTTAATGTTTATTCTGAAGGACAGAGCAATTTGGTCAAATTGTTGTTCCACTACAGTCATACTCAAGGCCTTTAATGTGTTGCTGTGTGTGTGATGAGGAGAAATTAATCTGTAATTGGTGTGTGCCACTGCAATTAGCCATGAGATAAATCTATAGCTGCTTTTTTCTTCTTTCAATAAGAGCAGAATTGCTGCAGTCTTAGGGTAATTAATATCTTCTCTGGCAGTTTAACTTGTTTTCTGTCATGGCTTCTTAGCTGAGACATTACTGTAACTGATAATAGTTTAGTAATTAAATTTTAAATAAAAAGCATACATCATAAGCTGAATTTTACAATCAAATTTCCTTGAATTAGAGCTCACTGCAAACTCACAACATGTAAACACTGTAATTCATTATATATGTCAACATTTTGCATTGAAGGTCTTAAAGGTACAGTAGCAAACAGTGTCTGAGATAGGGTTGAAAATAACTAAAATAATGTACATTTTAACTTTTGTGTAAACCATTTAAAGTATTGCCTATAATTTATAGCTTTAAATGCAATAAATCAAACATTGTTCTGTAGTGTTGCTAAAAGTAGTTATACCCAAATCGAGCAGTGACTCAAGTAAACTTCATGCTGATCTGCAATCTAAGGCAAGTTCCGTAATCAAAAGTCTTGTGCATGTATATGTACACTATTTAAGCATGCCCTCAAAAGTCAAAACAGGCGAGTGGGTGGTCCTTCGCTGCTATCTGGTCAAGTCAAGTCACCTTTATTTATATAGCGCTTTTTACAATGCAGATTTTGTCAAATCAGCTTTACAGTGATAACTGGTATATCATTTTGGCTGCATAGCAGCTCTCAAAGAAAATGGCGTCATTATCCATCTTAAGTAAATTCAGTATTGATTCATTCCATTGTAAGAATCAATAGTTATTAATTTAGTTAATTTATCTATATCAGTACTGGAGTAAACAGTAATGTCATCGTCCAGCTCAGTTCAGTTCGCATACAATGGTGTCAGTGCAGGCAGATCAAAACACTGTTGCATATCAAATGTCAAGTGTCCCCAACTAAGCAAGCCAAAGGCGACAGCGGCAAGGAACCCAAACTCCAACAGGTGACATCAGGTGGCAAACAAGTGTTGGGAGAAACCAGGCTTAGTCGAGGGGCCAGTTCTCCTCTGGCGAACAGTGCTTTGTTACAATTCGGGTAGCTATCATAAGTCAGATGGGATCGCACAGTCAAAGTATTTATTCCAGTTCAATCCAGTTGAGGATCGTATTCATCACGCCGGTATGGACGGTTTGTTGAGGAACTGTGGCACTGGCTGTCGTGTCGATGAGGCCTTCACAATGGATAATCTAGTTGACTCAATCTCTGCTGACACTTCAGGGCTGCGTTGTGGTCGTGTCAAGTCACATGCGTTTCCAAACATCTCCAAATGTAAGTGGATAAGCTCAAGATGTATTTAGCTTTGTCCACTGAGGTCTCAGAATTTAAATCTGCTGCTTTTGTCTGCGTTTAATTACGGAACAAAATAATGGTAAACAACAGCAATCACTTGATGTTTTTAACACACCACAGTGATTAGCAATCATCATAATAATTGCTCATAAAAATTTAATTTTGAACCTGACACCAATCTGTGTAGAACAAATGCTGAAATAACAACAGTTTAGCCCTAAATGTCAATGACTCAAGGCAACCACGAAGGAAAGTAAACCAGCCAATCAATAGATAAGGTCTAGGGCTTGATTCTAGCGATTGATTTTCACCTTGCTCATGACAAATACATGTTCATAGAGTATGTGCCAGGAAACGGCCTTCTTAGATTCTTCATAAAACTGTTGATTGATTGTAGAAGAAGCCCCATAGTGTAAGCTGAGGTTCCCCATGTTCATGTGGACAGGATTCTCATTTAAGAGAGAGATATCATGATTATTTGATGCAATAGCGCCAGCTCTGACTTGGAAGAACTAGTCCAGAAGGGAGCAAGTGATCCACTTTCTTTTAAGAGTTCTGAGACATTTCCAACTCGCTACCAACTGGACTCTCTTGAGTAACATAGATTTAAGGACCTTATTTCAGGTCACCTTTGGTCAAGAAGGATTTTCTAGGAAAATGGAGCAAGCGTTGGAAAACGTGTGAAGCTGCAAATGGAAGTTTGAGAAGAAGGCACTTAAACTATAAAAAACCTTTTTCTGTTAAATAAATTTGTACAATTGCATGTCTTTCAATTGACTGCTGCTTGTGAAGAACATGGATATTCTGTCCATGCCGCGTGCCGGCCAAGAGCGGGATCCATAATTTATCCAACCCAGGCTTGTTGGAAAAATGTGGCGACATTTCTGCAAAATTTTACATTGATTCCTGCATGTTTCACAACAATTTCAAAGTGAAATGTCCAGTGAGTGGTGCTGAAAGAACATTCAGTTTAATCTGAAACAGTTTGGTCTTGAATCTGGTTTTATTACAATAGTTGTTGTATCTTTTATGTATAACGACGGTTCAGTAACAAAATGACCGTTGAGTTGCACTAAAATGTTAATGATCTTTCACCTACACTAACCCTACCCTAAATCTAACCGATAAAATAAACAAAAGCAAACGTGAGATAAAAACACATTTTCTAGATATGACATCCAAAGTGTGTAAGGTAGCACAACTAGATCGCTCCTATTAAATGCAAAAAGGTTTTAATTATATTTTGCTACATGTAAAGGTATTTTAAAGATTTTGAAGTGTCAAAAGGTCATTCGGTTTAACCGTCCAAAGGCCAATACAGCCCTTTCATTTGTGATTAAAATATCTTAAAATGTAATAAATTTATTTTTTATTCTGGCATGATTTTATAACCTCATATATCAACATAGTGCAAAATTGTATTAAAATTATGCATAGAAGTCAATGTTTTTTTTATGAGAAAGAATGTCCGGAAAAATGAATTTCATTGATGTCATTCGGAGTAACCAATATAAAGGGACCATTTTGGATCAAGTCATGCGGTCAATATCATGTGACAGGATGTGACATCATTCAGACACCTGCAAAGGACCACATGGTCACGAAGCAAAGTAACTATTTGAAAAATTCATGTTTTCACTTGATCATACGCATGTCCCGAAACATCAGGTCATTCGGTACAACCGCTATAAAACATGAAAAATGTTGTGATATTTGTACTAAATATAAAATGTTTGATTGTCCTTTTGCTAGCTAGCTAGATAAATGTATTAGTCTACAAATCATGCACTATGTTAAAATATTTTAGAGGTCATAACATAATATTGTATAAGGAATTGCATGAAAATAAGCCTTTACACTCTAAAAAAAAAAATTGGGTTACATTTTTTGATTATTATTGTTGCCTCTAGTAATTATGTGTCTGATTTTTAATTTCCAACCTATTTTGGGTTCATTTTAATCCAGCCATACAGTAATTTTTGAACAATAGTTGGGTTAAATAAAACTGCCCAGCACGTTAGGCAAACATTTAACCCAACTGCTGGGTTTGTCTGTTTTCAACTCAACTTGGGTTGTTTTAACCCAGCACTTTTTAGAATGTATTAATCAATAATCTGCCCCTGTAATCATAATTTCTGTGAAAATAATAAAATTGTTGGTGCTTTACTGCCACCAGTCTTCATTTCAAATGGAAACTGCAGTGAATTGTATGTATGGGTATGTTTTGCAAAAAAAAATTTCCAAAATGTTTGTATTCATTGGTGCATTGTCTATTACCGTAGTTCCAGACTGTTTTGCACCTGCCGGCATCAGGCACATGAAAGGCCTTAACGCAGGGTCTCACCCATCCCACCCAACACAAATCTGTCAGATGCTTTATTCTTAAAATGTGGTGGGAGAGATGGGCAAGCAGCCAGTTTAGAGCGTTTCAGAGTTTGCTTTAAGGAGGTCATGAGCCAATATGTTTCAAACTGAATGAATACATTGAAGCTATCATACTGCGCTGCGAAATTCATTTTGTTGGGGTTTTCAGTAGCAGCAGTACGTTTGCACTGTCAGAATCAATCGGCCAAGATAGAATGTCGAAAAAAATACAACAAATGTGTTTATATTTGCAAGAAAACCTGGCTGGCAGGATTCTAGTCTAGTTGAAGCTCAGCACGACTTTGGTTTTTCAAGGTTCAGTACAAAGAATCATATTCCAACAGACTAAAAAAATAAATGTTTGATAAACAGTTCATTCAGTTATCTTTATCTCTTTGACTTATTTCAGCTAGTTTCTCTCTCATTAACATCTCTTCACTCGTATGCATATCATCTCTCTGTAAACAGCATCAGGTCTCTATAGTGGAAGATTGCATTCTCAGCGGTCTGCCAGCTTCCCCATTGTGATTCAAAGTCGATATATTGTTCAATGAAATTAAATTGCTTGTGTCTGTCTCTCTCTTTCTTTCTCTTCAGCAGGTTTAAGTTATGCAGCACTTGTGTCAGTTTTTCTCTTTCACTTCTTACTTCCCTTCCATTTACTTTTCCTGCCCTTAAACAGCATGTAGGGATTGTCCCAACAGAGACAATATCATGAATGAACTTGCTGGGCTTCATGTATGATGGCAGTACAACATGTTCTGGGTTTGATATGCATGAATTCATCTTGTGATGAAAAGTAGCTGTAGCACCATGGGGCCTGGAGCTCATCTACTTCAGATGTTTTTGCATATTGATCATGAATAATAATGAAGAGCAGTGCTTGTAGTGAGCCAGCACTCAGTGTGCAGTAAGGATTACACATTTTTACCAGTCAGTTAGTTTTGCACAAATGTAGTCGACTAGTCATTGGGAAGTGAAATATAATGTAATGAATGTAGTAGTGTAATGTAATGTAGTGAACACACACACCTGGAGAAGTGGGCAGCCATTTGCCCTTGCTCAAGGACACCTCAGACATTTCCTGCCAGTAGAGAACCCGCAACCTTCGGGTTACCAGTCTGACTCGCTAACCTTTAAGCTAGGACTGCCCCTAATGAATTTAGGGGCAATGTGGACCGATGTAGCGGGAACTCAACTTGCAACAGGGCAGCCAGAGTCTGATGTCCCTGGTAGAAAGCCAGACCTTCTGTCCAGGATGGTAGGTGGGTGCATCTACTCTTTTGTCACCGACCTCCACTGACTTCACTGACACCAGACTGCCCTTTGAAGGTAGACATGAGCTGAGTCCCAGACCCTTTCACTCTCTTGAAACCAGTGGAAGCTCAGACGGCTCACCTGACCATGGAGACGCTCTTTCTCTTTCTCAGGAGGAGTGGGGAGGCCCTTCATTGACAACCGGTGGACAGGCCTTGGAGAAACAGTCGACCATAACCAGGATACAAGTGTAGGAGTCTGATGCCAGGAGATCATTGGCCCTGTTTCCACCTGGTATTAAGATGCGTTTTGGTCGATCAGATGAACGAGGGAGACACATTCCCATTTATACCTGGTGTCTCTTTTGTCCACTTTCAACCACTTCTGTCCTGATTTCTTCGAGGGAAGGGTCTATGTGTAATAAACGTAGACTAGTAAGAGCTGTGCGGGTAAACCTCACTCCCCTGAAGAGGAGCTCTAGAGACTGACGCTAGAGACTGCGGTCTTTAGCCTCCTTGTTAGAGTGCCCACCTCCCATGCGGACGGACCCGGGTTCGCATCCCGCTTGCAGTGGGTAGGTGCGAACTAGAAGGGCTACATTGGTGCTGTGACCCGGATGGGGGTGAGTGTAACGGAGGCCAGCTAGTAGTTGCTGTGCACTCCTCTGATCTCAAAAAATGCTCTAGTGACTGAAGCTAGAGGTTGTAGGCTCTAGCCTCCTTGATAGAGCGTCCGACTCCCACACCAGAGACCCAGGTTCAAGGCCCGTGCAGAGGGCTACATTGGTGCCATGACCCGGATGAGAGTGAGGTTTATGGGGGTGAGTGTAACAGACGTAGTCTAGTAAGCTGTGCATGTAAACCTCACTCCCCTGAACTCAAGAGGTCCTCTAGTGACTGACGCTAGAGGTTGTAGCTTTTAGCCTCCTTGATAGAGCGCCCACCTCTCATGCAGACGGGCCTGGGTTCGCGTCCTGCTTGGAGCAGGCAGGTGCGAACTAGAGGGTCTACATATGGGCGGGTAAATGTATGGGATCATTCGATCTTATGGACAAAATAAGCTTGCACAATTTACATATGAACGTGACTGGAGACGACGGAAAAACACACTGAGAGCAGCAGCTTTTGTTTCTGTTCCGAAAGTCACAAAACCATGCTGAACGCTGTGAGTGTATGTTATGGTGAGAGAACATTGTACTTGGTACATTTTTCATCTTTAAATCAAACTTAGGTCTTCAGCCGACAAAGTTTAAATCCCGTCTGGTTTAGCATGCTTCCCATAAATAATTTTTACGCATTAGGTCAGTGGGTGGAGACTAGGCAGTCTTTTGTGGCTGTTCGGGCACATTTGACCACGCGTTTACACTACAAAAGCAATCCAGTTGAATGCGCTTTCAACTACCTCTGGAAGTGGTCGAAAGTGGACAAGCTCAAAATGTTTTACACCCCGTTTACACCTGTATTATGCATCATCCACTTGTGATCCGATCGACCAAAACGTATCTTAATACCAGGTGGAAACAGGGCCAATGATGAAATCCACCCCCAGGGATGATGAGGAATGGGCAGTGGAAGGAGTTTGCCGGCTGGAAGATGGCAGGGAGAATTAGAGATGCAGCAGATTTGGCGCTGTCAGGGCATCCTTGGATGTAGTGTTATACTTCCTGTGTTATGCAAATTAGAAACATTATTATGTGCAGTCTCAGATGTTTGAACTCCACTGTATATACAGTATGCAAATATGAGGATGACAGCACATATTGTTCTGCACTAATTAGTCTTTTGCAGCTGATATTTTCTAATCAAATGTCTGGCTGTGTAATATAAGTCACCATTCAAGCACAACTGTTTTTTAAAACCACTAGCCATTTGTCCTATAGATTAGATCCTCATAGTTATGGAGTTAATTATAGAAACACTGGTATGGTACACTGCAGAGACAATATAAACTCAATCAGACCAGATAAAGGGAGATAATCTGCCTTCAGACGTGTGCAATTTTTATTGCTGCGCTAACTTACAGCTTTAATTAAGGGAAGCTCAATGAATTCGCTGTATGTGAATGAAGGATGAAGGCAATGACTGTAAGTGGACAGTTGACCTCTAAGGAGTATTCTGGCATGTAAAATATGCCACACAGCAAGAGCAGGGTCAGAGGAGACAATGATTACCTGAGAGAGTCAGTGTCCTTGAGCTCTTGTGTGCTGAACAGAGAAGCTGTCAAAGCCTGTGCCAGAGGGACTGTTTATTCAGCACCTGCACATCTGTAATCACAGACTGTTTGATTAACAGCACACAGTCTGGTCCAGATAGTAACGTATTCTGGCCGAAAACTACCAAGTTAGATAGGGGGCAGACCGTCTGACTGAGATGTAAAGTGAGCAAACACAGTTTGTTTCACTTTAATGTGATTTCCAAGGACGGGCATGCGCTAGTGTAAAAGAAAATCCATATTTAACAAGTTCTGAAGTAAAATATGTAGCTTCTGCCAGACCGACTTCCATATTTAACTTACGAAGAAAATGTAAACTGTTAGTTAAGCTTTTTCCGTAAGTAGGGAAGGTGTAGGACGTAGCGTAAGCTTTTTGAAGTTTGGGGGTTGGGTGCTCTAACAAGGAGGCTAAAGACCACAGTCTCTAGAGTGCCTCTTGAGTTCAGGGGAGTGAGCTCTTACTAGCCTACGTCTGTTAGACTCACCCTCCTAAACCTCGCTCCCATCCCTGTACGGACCACCACTGTAGCCCCTCCGGTTCGAACCACCCGCTCTAAGCAGGACTCAAACCCAGGTCCACCTGCACGGGAGTCAGGCGCTCTTACTAGCCTACGTCTGTTACATAATCTGTAAAGCTGTAATGAGGCTGTCATTTTTAAAATCAATGTAATTTTGTTTCTGAAACCAGAGCTTTCATGCCATTTAATAAATCCATGCTGATAGTAAATCATAACTCAGACTACAAATGGGTCTTTTACCAACCTGTAATGATATTAAATATTCCTACCAACGATTACTTAATTCAACTTTAATTATATTATCTTTACATGGCTCCATACAGCATCATTCCAATATAACATGGTCATCATACTCCCACTGACGCAGCTGTTTTAATGGACTAAGCTCAGAAATGTTAATATATCTTGCCGAAGGGCCACATAGCGACTGCAGTATCTTGTAGTAATGAACCGAACCCTTGGTCTCATGTAATGATTTCTTAGTTATTATTGAGTTTAGTTTTTCTGCAAACTTGTATTGCCATTAAAGGACTCGATATGAGATATTTGTGTCCATCAGATGAGGCTTGACGCTGGTTCTTCACATCACACATCAGTCTCCCAGCACCATATCCTCCTCTCACTGCCATGACATGTTGAGCTGAATAATCAAACGGAAAAAGAGCCATGCTGAGCTACATCTATTGTAAGGGTTAGCATGAGGAGAACAAAAGGAACAGCACACTTGTTTCCAGGACTTACTTGGAAATGATATGAATTTCACACGATACCTTTAGACTGGAGATTGCTGGAAGGCCGGTGGCTGGGAAGTGAGGTTGTCCGATTGGACGTTTTCAGCTCAGCTTGAAATCTACATTGTCACATCGTCTTACTGCTTTCAAAACTACACAAATATGACATTTGAACACTGGCTCAGCGGGTTTGAAGAAAACCGTCCTCTCCTGCTGTCAGTGTTTGCATTATTCGTGCCATGAAGGTTGTTAATTATACAAGACACACGGCAATTACGCAGGGGCTGTCTTTTATCGTCAAACTAAAGTTTGATCAGATGACAAGCAGATGATGTAAAAATTACTTTTTTAATTAAATAAAAGATTCATTTGTTAAATTAATATTGTATTGGGATGTTATATTTCATTATATCAGAATCTTGGGTTCACATTCTTGACAGTCTCTAACTTGCTAAAGTGATTTTGTGAAAGTATGCATATTATGTAAATGCTAATTATCTCAGATACAAGGGTAACTCGATTGTCCACTTTAGACATTTTACTGCAAGTAACTTTGCACCTACATGTCAACTAACTCTCATTAGAGTATTAGAGACTGTCTGCTTACACTGTCTGCTTTTGATGCTCCCAACAGACATTCTACTGACTATAAGTAACTTTGCATCTACATGTCAACTTATTCTATATCTGAACACTAACCTAACTTAACCGTCTACTAATTCTCCAATGAGTGTTAGTAGACATGTACTTACAAATTAATGAGTGTTAGCTGACATGTAGTTGCAAAGTTACATATAGTTAGTAGAATGTCTATCAAAATAAAGTTTAACCGATACAAGTAACAAAATAATTGCACATGAGTACAGATGAAAACAAACATAACTGCATTGCAGAGTCAAAAAATAACCTAATCCTTGCTTAACTCTTGAATACAATTGTTTATAGACTTATTACCAACTTTGATCACACTCAAGTCAAGTTCATTAATCATAGTTATATTATAATGTTTCAAGTCAAAAAATTTGCTATAGTTCTGGCAAATTGTATTTACCTGGTTTTAGTCCTGGCCAGTGTTGCCAAGTCCGTAGTTTTCCTGCGGACTTGGGCTACTTTAACACTGCTGCCGTGGGTTGTTTTTCATGTCCGCGAGTTAAAGCAACCCCAAATAACATGATATTTGGTCCCTGGAATGCAAATTTTACCAGGATTTTACCCACCGGAACACGATCGAGCTAGTTTGGGGCTAGTTTTGAGTAGCAATTGGGCGGGTTTTGTTGTGAAAACCTGGCAACCCTGGTCCCGGCTGAGGCAGGTCTTTCTGTGTGGATCTGCATGTTGTTCTTCATGTTGGCATGAGTTTCACCTCCAGTTTCCCCAGAGACATGCAGGACATGCCCATAGATGAATGTGTGTGTTAGTCTTGTATGCGATAGACTTCAGCATCCCTGTAACCCTACACAGGTTGTTTCAGACTAAGGAGAGATTTAAGATCTAAATGCAGCAGTCTTTATTAAACAAAAAGAACAACTCTAGCACGCAGGAGTTTGTTCAGTCAAGGATAGGTTTACATTGTAATAGCCAGTTAAATTTAAACTTTGAAGGTCTAAAAGAAATAAAAAGTGTTCAATGGCACTTAAGAAATGTACATAGTAAATTACTCCAAGTACAATTTACACCTTTTAGTGCACCCTTTCTATACTAAGATAAAGTCATTCATCTCTTCCTACATAGTTCTGGTTGAGATGATATAAAACAGCACAATGAGAGTCCATTTCTCCAAACAAATCTTTGCTGATCCTTTGGGGTCCTTCAGGTTGTCGCCCCAGAGGTTTTAGTTTAGGTCAGGGGACCTGGATGGCCACAGCAACAAAAAAAAAAAATGTTTTGTCTGGATTTGGAGATCTGCTTTCAATCAGTGCAATAAATCCAGAAAAAGATGGAGTGTGGCCTAAAATCTCTTGGTTCTAGAGATGTTTAGTGAATACCAGTTGTTCATATTCATGGTTTTGCAAGTCTTCCAGATAGTGTGTGTGAAAGGATCTAATTGCAGTTCTAGAGATTTGGAGCTACTAAACAGTTTTGCAAATGTGTGCATCTTGGAGAAAGCCTCTCAAATATTGCTTCCAAGTGTGAAGTGATTTGTGACAGCGGACAGTGTGTTCATGAAGGTGAATTTCCTGAAATGTCAGTAAAACCTCAGCATTTAGCATTTGATAAAGTCTCTCAGAGAAGTAATAATAGTGTTCAATACAGACTCCATTTGGATTTGATTTAACCATGAACAGCCATATTAACTATACCAAACATAAGATTAGCAAGCTTTTGTCTCTTATCATTTGTGTTATCTCTCATCTTCTCTATGCTGATGAACTGACTAATGGCATTTGCCCTGCATGTCAGCTCATATTTATAATTCCATAGACCATGAATTCTAAAATGGGAATATGTGATTTTTTTAAATAGGAACTTCAGGAGTGTTAGTGGGGACTATATGAACATGGCACAGGGGGCAGACTTTGTCTTAAATTGCCCCTATTATACTATTTTAAAGGCTCTTAATTTTGTTTTGGAGGTCTCCTATAATAGGTTTACATGCATCAAAGATCAAAAAGCGCTTTCATTTTCTTATAAACGATTCATCCGATGCTTTAGTCTTTTTAAAATCCCTCCTTTCCGCGAGGCTGCTCTGCTTTGATTGTCCAGACGGCCCAATCTGTTGTGATTGGTCTACCGCCTACACCGTGTGTGGAAACAAATGGCCATTACCATAACGATTGTACACACTGTAAAGACAATAAGGATGGCGTCGACCATATCAATCTGAACGCAAATCCGATGATGAAACATCAGAAAAACTAGTTATTCAACCGGAACGTCCATCGCAAGAACGACTTGAGCAGGACATTTCTGTGATACGCTACTCAGTTTGACGTCCAACATTAGATGTTGCAATTGTAATTCCTTTACATCAGCATTAACAATATGTCCATCAACAAACTGATGTGTATATTTCTAATTTATTGCTGTGCACATGTGGGAACTGTATTATTAACAGTATCAATAACAGTGCATACGTGAATCTTGCTCCATCCGAGCCACTGGTCTCGCTCCGTTCCCACAGCTCTCGGACCACCCTGCTTTCCACAGTTTCAATTAACCCAAACTCATGGCATTTCCAAACAATTTTACGTTTTGGTGAATTGGTGGCTGATTCTTTTGAATTCGTACAATTTCATTTGTACATTTTCGTATGATCTGCTTACCCTACTGATGGTTAGGTTTATGGGTGGACTTTCATGCTTACTTTTTTCTAAAAATTGTACGTTTTCATACAAATTCATATGTAATCGGCATATTTCCGTGAGATCTGGAAAGAACACTGTACTTGTCAAATTATTTCAGGGGGTCTTTAAAACACTGAGAGGTAAGATTACACTTATATGTTCAGCTTAACATCAAGCTGACAGTTTTATTGCCTTCTTCTGTCATCCTTGCCTATAACTCTAAAGGCCACTGTATGTACTGTGTATTACATTGTGTGTGGTTTACCTTCAGATCCTGTCTCCTGAAGATGATAAGTAGCCATCCACCATTTTCATTACGGAGACCTGCAGTTTTGAAAGACAGAGGGGGATTCAAGAGAGTAAGAGACAGACTGAGCGTGGATAATATAATTTGTTTTCCCCTCTGAGTTTGTGAGCCCTTGGGCTTGCAGCACATGGCATGAAGAACACAAGTGATTGGCCGCCCGGCTGCAGTTGCCCCTGTCACCATCAGAACAAGTGGCATATGCTGCATATCACAGGATTCTGCACCTGAAAATGAACTTTATTTCCAGCACAGCTGCCTGCAGCGAGCAGAATCGTGTCACTGTGTATTTGTGTCTAATGGGTCTGTGTGTCAAGAGCATATGGCCTGTTAGCTCCCCTCACACGTATGCCGTATATACATCAGTCCTGACTGCCCCTCTATTGTCTTTCATTCCCAGTGACAGGCTTTTACTGCTGGAGGGAACAAACAGCTCTTGTATTCAGCATGAACACTAAGGAGAGGCCACGATAAGTATTTTTCACGGGTAGCCCGTCCCTTAGAGACATCAAAGACTAGTGGATGTGTGAGCGCATAGCTCTGTAATTATCAGAAATGGGCTGAAAAATCACTGATCATACAGCGATGTCCGGTGGGAGAAAAACCTGTTTTAGCAGCTTATGATCACTGTAGGCTTCAGAGCTTTCCCACAGTGACTGTCCTGCTTTTTTCTTTCAGTAGGGACAATGCACAGCAGGTAGGCAGCTGTGGAGATGAGTGAAGACTGGCGTTTCAGAAGACAGCATGTCTTATGCGCTATCCCTCTCAAGTGTGCAAGAATGAGTGATGCTTGAAGTGCGTGTGCCTGTTCCTCTCTAGGGTGTGCACAAACATGTGAGTATGCACAAAGTTGTACACAAACACACTCAGATGCTGTTTTCAACACCAAAGCTTCTTATGAACAGCTGGACTGTGACTTGATCACCGTGGCTTCACAAGGCTTATAAGAATGACTGGCATTAATACTGGGTTTATCCTTTCTTGATTATGTTGCAGTTTGATTTGCAGGGGAGACTGTGGCTAGTTGTTACAGTACTGTGTTGTTGTGTATGTTTAGGCACATATATGAAAGCCTACAAAAAAGTTATTTGTTATTTCACTTGGAAATACACGTTATTTGTCACAATGGAACCTGCCAAATGCTTTTAAGCAAAATATAAACAATAAACATGAAACGAAAAAGCTAAATTGTCATATACGAATATTAAACTATTTTTTTATTCATTACTGAAATAATAAATTGTATAATTTTACATTTGACATTTTAATGAATTTTCTTTGTATTAATACTAATACACAGACACAGACCAACAACACTGTTTGTATCACTTGTTTGTGTTTGTTGGAGACAGACTGTCAGTCTGTGTATACGTGGTGGGGATTTTTCAGTGAATATGTTGACATGAACCCATTTTCATCAATCTGAGTGAATTCAGCCTGTATTCTAAGGCTACTCAAATGGTCATTTACATGTGTGTCACTTATATTCTGAATAAAACATCTGTAGATGCTTTCAGAATAAACAGAAAAGTGGAAAAAGCCTTTTTACCAAAGGCAATAGCGATATATGCAAAATATGCCAGAAAAGCTTTACTACTTATGTTTCTTATGTACAAATATTCATTCTGCTCCATCAACCAGATCTTACACCATGCTTAAAATATACATAAAAATATGCACCACTGCACTGTGCTTGGCATTGAAAAGTAGTCTGAATCAAAAATACCTTCCATTGTATTTTTGCATATTTATTGCACATTATTAGTTTGGATGTAAATGCTGCCAGTCCTTCTGAAGGTTACATCGATATGCCAGTAGGTTGCAACAGATGACTGTCATCATTGACTAATTCAAAAATGATGCCTGCATCCGAAAGCTTGGGCAGTGGAATTTTTTTTTTTTTTTTTTGCCTCACTACCCTATCAGGTCATGACTTTGCATGTACCTCGCGAAAGTGAGGTAGTGAAGGATACATCTGTGCTACATTCAGAAATCAAACAGATTAAGTTATTTCAGTAGGCAGGATGTGACACGAGCATTGGATTCGGATGTTCCTACCTCTGTATGCTGACTGCACACAGTGCATTTTTCAGCTTTCAGAAGCAGGAAGTCATTGAATCATCAACTGATTTGTTTAAAAACAATGAAACACATCCTGTGTGTTGCTCAGAGGCATAAACTGTTAGCTGTGACTTTTTTGTAGCTATTTTTGCAGGAGGAGCAAACTTGAGTTACAAAATTGAGTTACTCAGTATTAACTGTTTATTGTTATTGTTTATATAAGCAAAATAGCATTTGCGAAAATGCGGTTCCAAATCTACGTTTAGAATCAATCATCTGAAATAAGATCAGCATATTATAAAGTAAGTAAAACACAATCAAAAGTGTTGGTGCTAAGGTGTCAGGAGAAGCATGATTGGTCTTTAATCTGGGAGAATAAACCAATGATTACCTCCTAGAGTCACTTTATTGGTAAAGGTTCTGCAAATAAACAATCGTTGATCCACACTTGATTAATAGCTGTGTAGAACTGCACTGCTGCTTTTGTGTGCTTTGGAGGACTTTCATGTTATGATCTTTTATTTGCCCCCTCCTTGACCTTGTTGGAATTAATTCCCCTGAAAAAGTCAGTGTGATATGTGTACTTGTCAGAAAAGTGTGTGTGTGTGTGGGGGGGGGGTAGGTGTGGCTGTAAACATAAATCCTTGTTTACAGCCCAAATCAATGCCTTATTAATAAATAATGCTGATAAGGTACACAATGGCATTTTTACCTTTAGAGTAAGATGGTGAGTTAGAAATGTTCACCCTTAGTGTGTCAACTGCTACATAAACTAATGTAAATATGTACAGTAAGTTAACCTTAAAACATTAAGGCTATTTACAGGCATTGTTCATGATTAGTTAACGTTAACAAAGATTAACTAATGCTGAACAGAGGTGATGTTCATGTTAACTAATGTATTAACTAATGTTAACTAATTACTCTGTTAACATGATTAAATGCATTAATATATGCGTGAGTTAACGTTAACACAGATTAACTAAAGCTGTTAACTAATGCATTAACTACTTGCGCTGTTAATATGAATAGATGCATTAATATATGCGTGAGTTAACGTTAACATTAACTAATGCTGAACAGAGGTGTTGTTCATGGTTAGTTAATGTTAACTAATGCATTAACTAATGTTAACTAATTCAACCTTAATGTAAAGTGTTACCGAATTATTTATAGTGACAGGCTTATAGCCAAACATGTCTGAACTGCTCTGAATTTGAGGGTCCGATCTGAACCTAGACATGAAGTTTCTCAGCAGGTGAGTCCTACATCACACATTCATTAGAGAAATAGCAATGTCAGATTTGTGCACAGAACTACAGCATGTATGCAGTGACGGATGCATTCCGACGCTGGGGACTCAGCTGGACTGACCTATGGGTGCTGTAGCTCAGCCCGAGTTCGACACTGAGTTGGCAGCCACGCTTGGCCGGGCTGCAGAGAGCATTGGACTGGAGTGGAATTCTCTGCCCTGTCCCATGCGTTTGCAGCTGGATGTTTAGTATCTGGGCTTGTAGTGCAACTCAAAGCTGCGCCTGGACCCAGTGCCATTCTTCCTGGTAGGGCATGAAGAGCTGATGAAGTTGTGGAGAGTAACTTTTACTGCCTTTGACGGTGGTCCATCAAGCCAAGGCACTAAAAGATCTGCATGAGAGTAGTTCTGATCTGGGATTGATGCATGAGCTCTCGGCCAGGCGACGCTCACTACGGTGGTCCAGGAGTGGCTGTCTCTGGCTTAACCTTACTGAGATGCCGAAAGTGTTCACTTTCTCAACGCTCCCATCTCACAGGGTGGGCGACACTTCTGAGGACTTTGCCCAGCAGTTCTTGGCAGTAAAAAAGCAAACGGAGGCCTTTAAGCACATCTTGCCTTTAAGCACATCTTGCCTCAGCACGATTTCTCTGCCACCTACAGGCCACAAGGCCCCACACCATGTGTGCTCATCGCCGAGGCCGTCCACCTGTGGTAGCCATACCTGCTCCACTGCAGTCCAAGCCTACAGCCCAGCAGCAGCGTTGAGCTCGCCCATTCGTCTGGTGAGCACCAAGAACCCAAAGAAGGCTTCGAAGCGTCCTTGAAAAGAATGACTCAGAGATGGCAAAAGCCTTTCCCAGGAGGTGGGTGCTCTTCCCCAAGAATAACACATCACACAAAGGGCCCCGGGACCTTCGCAAGTATGCGATTCTCCCAGTGAGCCTGATTGCAGAGACCTTGTGCAAAGTCTGCGAGAAGGGGAACAGGTCTTAATGGCCATACTGGCCCACCCAGACTTGGCTCTTGGAGATCACTCTCCTTGTGACTACCCCTCCTGGTGGATTTCCCTGAGGAAGGACCTTCTTTCTCAGGGACAGGGCACAATGTAGCACCCGTGCACAGACCTGTATGCTTTGAAGTGGCATCTGTTCATGAGCTGGTGTTCTTCCCGAGGGGAAGACCCACAGAGATGTGCAGTCGGGTTAATGCTTTCCTTCCTGCAGGAGAAGTTGGAGGGATAGCTGTCTCCCTCCAACTCGAAGGTGTATGTGTCGCCATAGTGGCAGTTTGTCACAACAGACACAGTGGCAGCTCATCACAACACTTGCAAACTGGTGTTCTTCCCAAGGTGAAGACCCACAGAAATGCATAGTCAGGTTGGTGCTTTCCTTCCTGCAGGATGGAAGGTTGGAGGAATGGCTGTCCCCCTCCACCTTGTGGCCACCATAGTGGCACATCACAATACAGTAAACGGTAAATCCTTAAGGGAAGCACAACCTGATTATCAGGTTCCTTAGAGGTGCCAGGAGGTTAAATTCACCTTATTCCCTCTTGTGACCTCTCTGTAGTCTTGCTGGGCTTGCAGAGAGCTCCTTTTGAGCCCCTGCAGTCAGTCGAGCTAAGTTCCCTCACTTTGAAAACGGCCTTCATGACTGAGCTCACTTTCATCAAGAGAGTTGGGGACCTGCAGGCATTCCCTATCAGGGATATGTGCCTTGAATTCGGTCTGGCCTAGACCCCAGCTGGGCTATGTGCCCAAAGGTCCTACTACCCCTTTTAGGGACCAAGTGGTGAACTTGCAAGTGCTGCTTTGAGATGAGGCAAACCCAGCCTTATCGAGCAAACAGTGCCTCTCTAACAGACATCTGTAGAGCAGCAGGCTGGGCTACACCCAATACCCTCACAAGATTTTACAATCTCTTGGGGTTGATCTAGTTTCATACCATGTGCTATTGGGTATAAACAAGTTATACAGGCAACAGGCAGAGTGTACCACTTGCACACAGCACATTTTCCCTCCCTGAGATGATAACATGTGCTTTTTTTATCCATGTGAGTTCCCCGAACTGGCAAACCCTGGATGTGAATTACCTTTCAGCACTCTGCAGCAGTCAAATTTGGCAGAGGAATCTGACGCAGGACAGCCCATGTACTTAAAGCTAGGTGCTCTATATGTAGTGATTCCCTGTTCCCATATTATGTATTTTCCACGCTAAGGTTTCCCTGTCTGTAAACTTGTGCATTCCCCTAGGTAGATCTCTGTCTCTATGTGCCGGGATCACAAACCTGAATAAGTGGATGCACGCCATCTCCTTTTATACCCATATGTCTGGGGGAGTGGCACATACAAATTCCACTCACCAATTCTTATTGACCTTTTCTCAAAGTATCAGAGGTGTATAGACTTCTAGTGACTGTCATCGACACCACGTCTCGTTCCCTCCATCAGGAAACAGAGGTTACAAAAGTAAACAAGACATTTTCTGTCTTCCAATGAAGAATTCATACAGGTTTGGAACATCATGAGGGTGAACTATCCCTTTAAATCAGTCTTTGTAAGCAAATATTAGGATGTCCATCTCAGCCACAGAAAGCAAATTTAAAGTGCCAGCCACACCAATAATACCCTTTCCATTATTTATTCTTCTCTGAGTGTTGCTTTCTCAGTGGCAAGGGGTGAGATTGGAGCGGCGCCCCATATATTATGTGGCCTCGTGATGAAGCTCTGCAGGCCTTTCCATAAATAATGCCACTCATTTCTAACGTAGAACACATCGTATAAAATATTTAGCACCATCTGGGGGCTGTAAAGCAGTGATGGAGAGGCAGTAAAGTCCAGAGGGCCCTCCCTTTACTGTTGCCATGGTCAGTTTGTGACCAGACATTGTACTTCTCCTTCATACATATTAGCCTACATTATGCTATAAACAATATTCCTAGCCAGGAGTTTAAGAAGTTACCCAAAAATGTATACTTTTACCATTTACTCTCACATTGTTCCAAACTAGTATTGATTTCTTTCTTCCGTTAATTGCGTTAAATGCAATCTTAGGCTGAAAGTCTAAGCTTGTGTTGACATCTAAAGTGGATGGCGATTTATACTCCAAAAAAGCACCATAAAAGTAATATAAAAGTGATTCATATGACATATAAGCTATATTCCATTTCTTCTGAATTCATACAAACAAAATTTAAGCTGGTAATTCCTGATACCCTTCCTCTCTGATTAAGCTCTCAAATCGCATTAGCAAATAATGTCACAAATGGCACATGTACGAATTTTGGGGGATCTCTGCTTGGTTTTCAGTTGAAGCTTTAGCTCTGACTTTAATATATCAGGGCTCAACGCTGAGGTTTTTTCTACCGGCCCCATCGGGCCAGTTCAAATTTTTACCTGCTTTCCTTAAATGCACAAAAAATGTATTCACTGCACAAAAATGTTTTTGACCCATGTAACCTTGTAAACAGTGCTTTAAGATTTTCATGTAGGTCTAAGAGATAAATATACAGATTATTAAACACTGCTTCGCTGAATAAATTATAAACTGAACAGATTAATCCTTATTAAAATTATTCAGTCAAGAGCAGTGGGTGATTTTATCTTTGTCTTTTGTTTTTTTATTAACATTAATGACAGACAGCAGTAGATTTATTAGGCTGCTGTCACTTTAAGACCTGACGCACATGATGCGGATCTGACGCATCCTATTTTCTCACAACTCTTTACGTTCATTTAACACTTTTTAACTCATTTGAGACTGTGCTTACGAGGATACTCGACAAAACAGGATTTTTTACATAATTTTCTGTTTTTGTTCATTCAAAGAGAACTAAGTGCTGAAAAAGAGAACTGTCTGAAGCGTAATTCTGTGCGCGCATTTTGGGTGTTTGTTCACAGAGACAGCGCGCCAACTTGATTTCAAGATCAAAAGAACAGCATTTATCTGAAATAGAAAGCTTTTGTAACATTGTACACTACCATTCAAAAGTTTGGGGTCAGTAACTGTCTATTCATCAACATTACTGATCCCAAACTTTTGAACGGCAGTAACACTAATACACAGTGGACTCATTTTGATTAATTACGTTCTGTACTACTTGTTTGCTGTACTAATGCTGTAGTGTTGTGCTGCACCCTAAACCTAAAATGACCAGATTAATCGAAACTACATTACTGTTCATATTACAGTGTAATACAAAAAGGTACTGAGTAAATATACATGGATTATGTAATGGAGCACATGATATTGTTCATATTGAATTTTTTATGTGATTACTTGTTTCTTACTTGTTTTTTTGTTTGTTTTTCTTCCTGTGTTTCTTGAGTTTAGGGAGAGTGGTGCTGTTCTGCTCGTATGTCTCTTGACTCCTACTGTGTTTAAATATGTCTCTTTGGATGTGAAATTCAGTTAAAGAAAGCACCATCTGTTTTGAGAGATCTTATAGTGCTGAAGTTCTCCGTTAGGGCAGAGGGAGTGATCTGCTCTGTTCAGGTGTGATCTAAAACAGCAGTATCTAGAGAGCTTTGAGAAATGGGTTTTCTATTGAGGTTTCAAATACCCTGAGTCGACATTTGCAGTCTTTGACAAAGCAGGGACTTGTAGCAAGCAGTAAAAAAAAAAAAAGTACCAATAATAATTCTACATTTTTCTCTATTCTTTTATCTGATGACAGTATGATCCTCAGATCCTGTCCATTTAGTTTAGTTTAACCCAGAATATTCCTTAAAAATCAAAGCCAATAGTTCTGCACTCAGATCCATGTAATGTACAGCAGTGACAATGAATGATTTAGATCTAGGAGCATCTGTTTGATACTTTCAAATCAAATCAGCTCTGTTGTTTGATGCAACACTGTACTGTATCTCTGTAGAGTCAAAGCCTGAGAAATGCTAGCCGATTCATTTAACATGTCAAAACGTGTCCTCTGGGCCTAACATCACAGACTGAAGCAAAACTTACAGAGTTTGGATTTCTATAGATTCCCGATGTCAAAGATTTTCAATGCCCTATTTTTTACTCATGTTTGAGGGTGGCTTTCAAGCTGCTTGTATCTTTTTTCTTTTTTCCTTTAACTGAATCTTTTCAAATCTGTGAGCTTTTAAGGGCACGTTGAGGAATAAATTCGAAATTATTAACTGATTTCCATTTGGCTTCACGTGGCTTACAGCAACTCATGAAAACTTGTGTCAAATTGTGTGGAAATACTTTTTGGGGAGATTGTTGTGCGCAGCCTTTCATTACTTTCAGGATGATGGATTTGGGTGTTCTTTAGTTGGTTGAAAATATTTCCCTTAGTAACAACAGTCTGTACAGTTGGACTCCTGTTCAATATTTTACTTCCTTCTTGTCCGTCCTCCAGTTAGACAACTCCGAATTTCCTTTAGGCCATGTCCATCACACTGACCTGGATGGAGTAAGGTGAGCTGCACCCATGAAATGCCAACAATCTCTATTCTATATTTAGATCCTCCTGGCTCTATAACTATAAACTCACAAATGACAAGTCAGCCTATGAGAAGGACATTGAGGAAGCAGTGAAAAAGTCCTGTAGCTGAGATGTAAGTGCAGAACTGACTGTCTCACAGTTTATCAGAGGATGATTACCTATCATCAGTAATGACATCTACATATTATGAAATTATTTTTTCTTGTAAAAAATGATTTATGGTATAAAATGCAAGTTGTTTTCAGTGGCCAATATCCACTGATTGTGTGGTCTGGAAGGCTCTCAAGCGTCCTCGCTGTCTGTGAGTCCTACATCATCAAAATCTTCAAGCTGAATTTGCATATTTGCTGCTTAGCCAGGAAAATGATGAAAGGTCCAGGGAGGTCTGTAAATGTCTTAGGTTGGCACAGAGGCGAAGAGGGTAATTGCTACGCCAGATACATGCAGAGACAAAAATAAGTAAGCCATTATGTTAGCACCTCCACACTTCACCTTACAGTCTAGGTAGAGTAATTGGCACATGCTAACTCAAAACAGATTTGTGAATAGAGCTGTTCAGTCATGACCTCGATTCGTAGGCTAAACCAGAGGGCTAATTCAACATGGGTTGCCTCAGGAAATTCAAATTAATTTTTAGATCCTATTTTTAGGGTTTTGTTGTGCATAAACGTATAACTTGCATTACGCACAGTCATACCTCTGTGCAGGTTTAAGAATGTAATTTGCTAACAAGTTGCTTCATTAAGACTACAACAGGTCTCTGATTCATCAAGCAAGCACACTTACTTCCTTGTGGCACTTGTAGTCTTTTGAAACTTGTTCGCAACTTACATTATAAAATGATCTGGTCAGAGTTAGTCTCCAGTTAACAAATCACTGAATTGTTGTTGTCTGACTCAAAATGTGCCAAGAACCGGGAACCGTTTGGCGGAAGCTAGTTATTTTACTTTATAAAGTTTTAAATATGGATATTTTTCTTACAAAAACCCATCACTTCACTTCATAAGGCCTTTATATTTTATGATTATATTTATGATGGATGGATGCATTTATTTTGGGCTTCAAAACATGCCATTATAAAGCTTAAAAGAGCCAGGATATTTTAAAATATATCTCTGACTGTGTTCGTCTGAAAGAAGATACTCATAGACACCTAGGATGGCTTGAGGGTGAGTAAATCATGGGGGTGATTCTTTAGGGGGTCCCATGGCTGAAATTGCTAATTATCTTCCAGGTTGTAGTACCGCAAACAGAACGTATTGAGAACATGCTAACGACTATCGACAACTACTTCAGATGAAGTGCATCATATCCTATCAGGAACAGAGAGTTATCAGGTGCAACAAGGAGAAATGCAAAACAATGGCATTGCGTCATTCCTCTCACTAGGTTGTTCAAGGGGATCATTCTTCTTTCAGATTCACTTGTTGTTAACTAACTCATGTTCATCCATCAAGAACAGCAATGGCTCCCTGTTGTCCTTCCGCTTCTCATTACGGGTGCATCTGCACATCTCTGCTGACCTGCCGTGCTGCTGCTCATTTCTGTGATTGATTAGTAGTCGGATGATCTTTTAGCCGTAATGGAGACAATCAGATGTGGTCTGCCTAAAGTCTTTTAGCCTTTTTCATACAGCTCACGTAAGCAGCACATATTTATGTCGGCACCCATATTAACAGGTTACAGCATTCACACTGCACATGTAAGAGGTTTTTAAGCGAGGAACTGGTTTTGTACAAGTCTCATGTCTCTTGTTTCACTCTATTTGAGATTTCTTTGAGGTATTCAGAGTCAAATGATGGCCAGTGTTCCTGTGGTGGCCATTTTGTATTATTGTCATGAAATACTGTATTGTACAAGACTTATTTTGCATCAACACCATGCCCTGAAAGTTCTTGAAGTTTGGGACCAGCACCAGCCAGTGGTTAAATGTAACAAAAATACATATAATTTTGTTTGCTTATCTATTTTCATGGTCTTCTTAGAATCATTCGATATACCAACACAATCTCATGGCAGTTTGTAACTAACTATTTTACGTTTCTGCGAATTGGTGGCTGAATTAGTACAATCTCACTTTTTTATACAATTTCTTTACGCCCCACTGACCATTTAGGGATGGGGTTTGGGGTGGACCTTCATACTTACCTCTTTTCTAAAAATCACATTGTATGGATTTATACAAACAGAATTGGGAAAATAGTTACCTTTTCTCATGAGATCAGGGTTTATGCAAAGTACAATGAGACCATATGGTACAATTTTGCATGCCCCCCATTTTGAATTTCATTTAAAATTTTTACCATTTTGAGCTCCTCCTACAGTGCTCCTTGAATCTTCACCCAAAATGACTCTTTTAAATTAAATTTTGTGTCCCATTGTATTTTATATATGCCATCGTAAACAGCCTCTAACAATAACATAAATTTGGTGACAATTTTATAACATAATTATGAAATAATAATTCTGCTTTTGAGCTGAATGAATCGTTCTTTGGAGCCGGTTCTCAGGAAGTAACCGGTCGAGCCGGTTCACTAATCAAACTGAATCAAACTTTAGTTCTGGGTTGGTGGCGCAAGACGCGCAAACCAAAGTAGCGCGTCTGACTCAAAAATAACCGAATGAGCCAGTTCAACCAACTGTCAAAGTTTGCCGAGGATTACAGAGGAGTCTGATGAGCAAGTTTACGATACTATGCAAGCCTGAGGCACATACTGGAAATATGCCTATTATGACTACTGTTATTAAAAATATTTTATTAAAACCAGCAAAAAAATTATAAATAAATTTTACTATATAGTTTATTGTGCATGCAGAATTTTTTAAGTTTAAGAAGTTGTTAAGCGAAATCAAGGAGTTTATAAGACTGGTTTATTCCTTCTATATACTTTAGGCATGTAGAACATATCCGCGTTTGTGCATCAATGTCTGTAATGTGTGCTGTATAAGCGGAAACTCCAAGATCTAGACACATGACGATTGGAGAACTCCACAGATAAACTAGGGAAACACTGGAGAAACAGTAGCAGAGTAATACTTAAAAAACACAACCATATCAAACATAAACAAGACTGAACACAGAACCAAAGGGAACTAAGGGCTTAAATACACAGAGTGAGATCATTAACTGAAACAGAAACAGGTGCGTGACTAGTCAGAAACCATGGAAAATAATAATGACTGGGAATAAAGGAAGGACAGGAAAAGGGAAAATGAAACCAAAACAGCTAAACAGACTCGTAACTGCTGTAAAAGTATTGTAATGTGTATGTTCAGTTTCTGATTCTGTTTGTCTGTTCTCTGTCATTAGTTCACTTGTTAGTAACCTAGGCTGTTAATTAGTTCCCCACACTTGTTCTGTTTCTACTTTGATTACCCAGTTTGTATTTGATTGCTCCTTAGTTCTTTGTCCTGTATCATTTATGGTAGCGTTGTTGTTTTGGTTCTCCTGAAGTTCTCCTATAGCCACACGTGACAAGTATAATCAGTCAGATTTTTTGCCATTGGTGTGCATGACTCTGTAATTGCTGCTATGTAGCTAGATTTATTATTTATGATCATTTAAATCAAACAATTTGTTAATCTAGCAGTCTTTGTGGTCCGCCACAAAAAACTGAAGGACATAATGGCTAATTTTCCCATTCTATTCCCTGAGCGTGTTGTAGAAACCCAATCTATCCAATTTTATCCTCTCAAGCCAGGACACTTCCTTAAAAAAACAAAAAAAAACCAAAATCTCTGTGGGCGTATAGTTTCACCTGCATACAAACGTCACAACAAAAAAAAAAACAATCAGGATCCCAGGGGGTCTTGCAAGCAGCGTCAGCGAACGACAGGAACATACATGTTTACAAGTTTGCTTCTCTGCCAGTGTCAGATCTGAGCCCATGTGGGCTTTGTCAGATTGAGGAGATGTCACATCTCTCTGAGGCACTGATGCCACCTGCCAGTTTAAGCTGGCGTGTTGTTCTTGAGTGTGGCGTATACATTTTGAGAAATCACATTGAAAAAAATACATTTTTCTCTTCATTGTGACACAGGAAGTTACCCATACGTGCTCACATTGAGTCTCAGGAAAAAGAGACTGATGCACAAGCAAGGGTTTCATCTTAATCTGCTTAATCTTAAAGATAAGAGAAGGAAGACACATTTCTCCAGAGGTTTATCTCTCATTTTTGGTGTCACATCTATTCTGTGGCTCTGTGTGTATCCTGTCAGTATGTTGCTTGACAAAGGGATTAATGACTTTATTTCTTCAAAATGGCATATTCTTGCATCATCTCAGTTTTTATCTCTTCAAACCAGAAAGTAACCGTTATTGCGGATCTGTCATGGACACAGATACGCATATGTCAATTTTTGTAGACCATTTTAAAGGAGTGCTTGATTATGATTTCACTTTTTTAACTTTAGTTAGTGTGTAATGTTGCTGTTTGATCATAAACAACATCTGCAAAGTTACGACGCTCAAAGTTCAATGCAAAGAGAGATATTTTCTTTTACAGAAATTGCTGTTTAACGACTACAACAAATGGCTGGTAAATGACTACAACGAGCTTCTTCCCAGGTTAGTGACATCACAATTTACATAAACCCCGCCCCCGAGAACACGCAACAAAGGGGGCGGGGCCATGTTGGGCTGCTTTAGAGAAGAGGAAGAGTTGTTGTAGCAGAGTGTTGTTGACATGCCATCATTTTACACTGGACTGCTTCACAAATGAGGGTCAATTCAATTAAAAAGATTAACATGACGACACAAGCTAGTCGATGAGTTGAATCAACTCCACAGCAACTACATAAATTTATCCACTAACCATTCAGAAACGTCTAAAAGTTGTAACTTCTTCCTGAGTCTCTCCATCAGTGTCGACTCCAGTTTGAACAATGTAAGGCTGAACACCGTTACTGACAATCCTCATTTTGGCTGCGTGAGATTCTCCAGCTTTGTTGTTGTTGAGCAACCGAAGCTGTTAAACCTCTTTTGGAAAGCGGGCGGGAGCAGCAGCTCATTTGCATTTAAAGGGACACACACAAAAACGGCGTGTTTTTGCTCACACCCAAATAGGGGCAAATTTAACAAGCTATAATAAATGATCTGTGGGGTATTTTGAGCTGAAACTTCACAGACACATTCTGGGGACACCAGAGACTTATATTATATTATATCTTATAAAAAGTCCCCTTTAAGTGTAATCTGTTCTTACCTATACAAATATACAGGCTAAAAACACACATACTCTAAAAGAGTCACCGTCTATCTCGCAAATATGTTTTATTGACATTTCACTTTGTTACTGGGTACACATCAATGGTTATTATCTGTCTACATGCCTTAGTTCTTCTCTGTCTCTCCGTGTCTGGACATCTGTGGCATGCAAGGTAGGACAACCCCCCCCCCTCCCCACCTGCCCACGCGATCGATATCCAGCTTGAGAATTAAAGGATGCTGAAGTCAGTATCGATCTTGGTGCTCGCGCTGTAGCGTCCAGGACAGGCCCTGTTGATTCCCTGAAGCATATTAAGACTTGTGAGAGATATTTAGAGGATGTGGGTATGTGATCTGCAAAAAGCCATTAGGAACCAATAACCAAAGGCACGGGAATGTGAGCCATTTCCTGTGGATGTAATGAGATACACATACTATGGAGGTAATTGGAGGTGATCTCACAGTGTCCATTGTGCTGAAGATCTGCATAGGTGACACGTGTTGTCTTTTGTGTTAATAGCTTTGTTAGTCTCCCTCCATGGATATTTCAGAGGGATCGCCAGATTATGTAAAGCAGGAGCAGCAGGGGAGACCGGCGATAGTTGTTTGTTGCTTTAATGTCTTTGATATAATTTCCCAACATTCCATCTGATATAAATGAAAGTTATTTTGAAATCTACAGCTTAATTCTTAATTTAATGTCAAGGACAAAGATTGCTATTGTTACAACATGGGGTGAGTATTATAATAGAACGTTTTCAGGATTCTTTGATGACTAGAAAGTTTAAAAAAAAATGGAATTTATTTGAAATAGAAATATTTTATAACATTATAAATGTCTTTACTGTCACTTTTGATCAATTTAATACATCCTTGATGAATAAAAGTGTTAATTTCTTCAAAATATATATATATATATATATGACTTATTACATCTACTGTCACCTGACAGAAGGAATGTCCTCATGGATATTTTTAAGTAGTTAAATAGACAGTGTTGCAACTCACACTGTCTTAACGTCCAAGATCACATTGAATTGTTTTTATAATCTGGAATATCCATGGAAAAACATCTGAAAATAAGTACAACATATTACTGAACAGACTGTACTTCTATCCCTCACAGTCTTGTTTTCTTTGGCGCTTAATTAAATATAGCCTTTATTCTGACTGAAGCGCACTAAGATATTCGAGTTTGATACGAGAAAACATCATGACAGTGATTGCTACTGCATCCGCACGGATTCATCCTCTTCCAGAAAATATTACCTGAAACATCTCCCATGTGTCGTCAAACATTTGATTTACTCTTTTAATTCCAGACAGAATGTTTCTCAAGGGTTTTCTCTAATGAGACTTAAGAGAGACGTCCTCTCTAATCCATACTGAGCAGAGTAACACGCCGTTCATGAAACGCACATCTAATTGGCCTTCAACTCAACTTTTGATTTTCGCATTTTAGAGTGTATGAACACGAATAAAGGTGAGAGGGTTTTTGGTAATTAAACGTGGAAGACGCATTAGAGGGAATAGATGTTCTCTGAAGAGGGCGAGGAGATTACTTTGCTCTTGAAATAGCTTTTTTTCCGACTGTGAGATTATTCAGCAGGGGTCTGGGCTGGAATCTCTCAGGTGAGGGTGGGTGAGTGAGTAGGTTAGTATAGGAATGGATGACTTAAGACGACTTAGCTGCTAACTTAACCCTGGATTTCCAAAGCGATTGTGTGAGGATACTGAGCTCTGGTTTTAGGAGGTGAATGGTGGTGTTCTGTCCAAGATTACAACTCTATTCCTACAAAAACGGATTCACTAATTGCACCCACCAGCGCTGTTTTTTGCACATGCTTTATATTTTGTTGTTTTAGCACCTGCGGCACTAAAGAAATTATGCAAACCAGGTAACAACAGGCCCACAAAATTAGTGGTGAGCGCAATTTGTAGAGCGGTTTGCAGGCTGGTTATGAGTGCTGGGCTGTGGGGGGAGCAGTGGACCACCATGATCTGATTGTATAACATCTCTGTGATCCAGACACCTGGGGCCGTATTACTGAAACATCTCAGAATCCTACAGGATCTTATCTGATTAGTAACCATGGTGATTTCAGTTAGGATCTCATTTACAGACAGGTCTTAACCCAAGACAGGACGTCTCTCTAACCTAAAATAAACATCACAGAAACATTTTCCAGTTCATTCTGTGTTCAGTGTTTGTATTCATTTTTAAGTTATTTCAGCTTTATTTAACCCGTGTGTGTCAAGTTTGCCTGTGTTAATGCCAACTGTGTTTATTTTTATTAGAATTTTACTATTTAACCTCCATTTCCTTTAATAAATCTATTTTACGCTAGTAACACAAAAGAATAGAAACCTATTAAAAATTTGCAATTCTTAATCCCAGGGTTAATTATAAAATGGTGCAGACTTTGTTAATAGGCTTTCATTCTGTTGGCAAGGCTACAAAATTATATTAATTATATTATAAACTATTTTTTTACCAGATGGTGCCATTTTCTCAGGTTTGGCCTATAAAGCAAATCCAACCACTGTGTGCACCAGCAGAGTTTTGCTGGCATCTAATGGGGAAAATTAGGAACTGCACCCAAACAAACTCTTACTGAAAGCTCATTTTTGGAGATATCAACCTCAAATTTGGAAGACATCTTGTATAGATTCATGATTGTTTAACAATTGTTGTGTTCAACATGTTTTATAACATATACATGTTATATAAAAATTTAAACCTTTTTTAGTTTCACTTTTTAAAAACGTTTTTTGTAAAAAGAGACCAAACTTAAGTCCGTACTCCCAAGCTTCAAATTTTGATGACAGTTTTTTGACATGGACATTTTTGTCATCTAAGGACATTTTTAATTGATGCACAAGGGTTAAAAAAAAAGAAAAAAGTTACGTTTTTTATTTTATTTTAGTTTTTGTTTAGTTTTGAGTTGTACATCACCATCATCAGTGAGTGAGTGAGTTGTTCCTCAGTAACAGCTCTGAATGATTCACTGATGAGTGAGTCTGACTCCAATAACTAACTCTTAAGTTTGAGTCTGTAATCTTGAAACCAACCCTAATTTATATATAGAGTGGAGGCCGGTTAAACTGGACTGCAGGTGGTTAGTGAATTATGTGAAAAATCCTGCTGCAACTGCTTAGTGAACAGATTAACAGCCTAGGCTCATTGGAAAAATGAGCCTCAAAACACTTGTCGAGTCAAGTCATCGTCATTTGTATAACGCTTTTTACAATACAGATTGTTTCAAAGCAGCTTCGCAGCGATAATAGGAAAGTGAATGGACAGAGAACAGATACTTAGTGCATTATTTGTAAACGAATAGACTTTGACATTTGCATCACATAACCAGCTCCATCCATGTGTGGCTTTTCCGGCATAGTAAACTTGCTCAGTAGCTCACCTGATACAGCATTGCGATTTGCGATTGCGGGTCCCCCACGATAAAAGAGCTCAAAGACTTGTAGAAGCAGCTTAAATAGCATAATTGCTACACAAAATGTGTTTTTATCTCACCTTCGTTTTTGTTAACACTATTGGTTAGATTTAGTGTAAGTGGTACGTTATTTTTAAATGCGTTTCACCGGACATATCATTTCCGAACTGCCATGATACATACAACAACCAATGTAATAAAACATGAATTCATGTTCATCTGTTTAGGATGAAACTGAATGCTTTTAGCTCCACATTTCACTTTGAAAAAGTCACAAAATGTAATTCGTAATATCATTTAGCAGAAATGTCTTCACAAGCACGTTTTTCCAGTGAACCCGCGTATGATAAAACAAGCCTTGATTATACAATCCCAGATCCTGGATCGAAGCTCATCTCGGAGTTTCTGTCAAAGTTCAAACAGGCTCAAGAACAGGTTTTACTGAATGTAAACAGGATTAGATCAGTAAACTTGAACTAAAAAAATCCCCACTATGTTATGCGTCTAAGGTTTCTTTTTATTGCGAGCACATATTGGCCTTACACACTTGAAAATAAATGTGCCATGAGCCTTTGAACCGCATATATTAAATAATGCAGTAGTTTTGTTTTTAGGGTCTAGTGCTGTTAAAATAATAATTGAAGCACACACTGTACCTATTAATCTCTGTATTACCCTTTTCCTAAAGCCCTCTATCATTTCCATCCGTCTGTCTCCTCCCCCAGCTGAAAACATTTAATTAACAGCTAAAGCAGGTTGTTGGAGATTAGACTGGTGAGATTCAGTAGTATTAGAGGTGTCTTGTCTGCACGGCCTCACAGCACTGGGAACAGGTAACAGTGTATAAGCACTGCTGACTATAACACAGACTTCCACTGTAAGTGTGTTACTGTTAACCCTCTACTGCACACATGTTGAAGGCACGCGGAAAAAAAAAATATTCCACATCATTTTTTAGTTCATTTTATTGATAAAAAACATTTTTGGCCCACCACCCTCCCCCCACCCTAAAATATTTTTTTCGTTGTGCAAGAATGGTACAGATTTTTTTTTTTTTTTAAATGTCAAGAAATCATTAAGTAAAAAGGGAAAAACACTTGAAAGACATTGCAATATTGAATTTGACACATGCATAGGTCTGTATCATGCCATATAATGTACTTCATGTAATAAGATTTCACTGCGTACGAAACTTCAAAAAGCACTTCTTCTCTGCTGTGAAATAGTGATGTATGTTACAATTTCTTCCACATCATGTTGGGTGTTCCCGTGCACACAGAAACCCTGCATCTTCCCTTCTTATAACACATTATAGCCAATGTGAGGTATTGTCCAAAACATCCTCAAAAAGTACCCCTTATCGCACAACGAATCTGAAACTTCATAAAACCTGACAAAAGGCTTCTCTACACCTTCATACACACACATGTTTTTTATGTACATTTCATGTCATTTTAAATAAGATTACTAAAGCGAATAATCTTGCCTTCCTCTCACACCATGTGCTCGTGTGTCCATGTGTCAGAACAGGACGTCCCACCTTTAAATGGTGCTTGATAGTGACTGTTCTTTGGTACTTTCTCCACATTTCTAATTGGTTGTAATCATTTAAAGAAAAACTGACTAAACACAACGCTGTGCTGTAGAGAGTTAACATTATTATTGCTTGTTTGTGCAGATTTTTTGTTGGTGTTGTTGTTGTTCTGTGGTGAACAAACGCTTGTCACAGATTTTGTAGATTGAGCTCAAAATCTGTTTCCAGTGATAATCACTAAATTAATGAATCCATATGACATTTGTGCATGTTTTGAAATTAAAACTGGTTACTTTAATTAGTATGATTTTGAACAGATGTTTCTCTGTTGTTCTTGGTTATTTAAAGGGATAGCTCACACAAAAATTCTCTCATCATTTACTAACCATCATGCCACCCCAGTGTGCTGTATATGACTTACTTTCATCAGATAAACACAAACAAAGATGTTTAGGAAAATAATCTTTGTGAGTCCATATAGTAACACTGAATGCGAACCGCTCGGCTGATGCTTGAAAAACCACACAAAACGATTGTGAGGGTAATCTATATGACCCCAGTGGATGAATCAATGTCTTCTGAAGCGAAATGATAGATGTGTGTAAGAAAAATACTAATATTTTAACTTTTAGTTATTGCTTCCAGCCAAATGTCATACGAACATTCATGAGGGAGGACATTGTTTTGCATCACATAAGTGTGTCTTGTGACCGTATAAAGGTCAACATCATTGCTGTCAGTGTATTACATTACAAGTCCTATTATGTCCTTTTTACGAAGTCTTGATTTTGTTTTTGGAGTGTATTAGAATGGGTTTCCATGCTTGATTGTCCAAACAAAATGCATTATTTTTTCACATATTTTACATTATTGCAGCTCCTCTCTTCCCAGTGTGTCTCAAACGTTATGTTTAGTTCCTGTTTCAATGAAGCCCCTCCTTCTGAAATACAAAATCTGCTCTGATTGGTCAGCTGGCCCAGTGTGTTGTGATTGGTGAACCACTTAGAATGTGTTCCGTAAATGCCACCATAACTGCGAGTTTCATCAGCTCAGCTGTAAATATTAATGATGGGGACCTATAATGCCCCTTTCACAAGATGTTATATACGTCTCTGGCATCCCCAGAATGTGTCTGTGAAGTTTCAGCTCAAAATACCCCACAGATAATTTATTATAGCTTGTCGAATTTGCCCCAATTTGGGTGTGAGCAAAAACACGCCGTTTTTGTGTGTGTGTCCCTTTAAATGCAAATGATCTGCTGCTCCCGGCCCCCTTTCCAGAAGAGGGCGGAGCTTTAACAGCTTGGGTGGAAAAAACAGTGTCTCTTTGACATGGCAACAACACGCTACTAAAGCAGGTCTTCTTTGTCTGTATACCAGTATCGGTATCGGGCCTCATACTCATTAAAATACTCCGATACCGTTCAGCATGTGTACGAGTGTTTGTGTCCAGACAAGACAGCAAGTGAAGAGAGCTAATTAAGATTGCTAAGCGGCATAGACAAGCGCACATCCCTTTCTCACAGACATCGCTGGAAGGTTTGTTCAGTCGGATATGTAAATAGCAAAGAAAGTAAAACAATGCACCGATATTTACATTTAAGTAGAAATGCAGCAGGGACAAAATTGATTAAATGAGTAATTATTATGCTTCTCCAAAGGCAAATGTCTCTCATTTCATGCATGCTGTTCTCTATCTGTTGATTTTGTCTCTTCAGTGCTTCTGCTGTCTCAGTCTTTCTCCATCTGTTTGTCTGTAAATTGGTTTGACTGTGTTGAAGTCAGGAGCAGGTGAGCATATGATGGCTGCCGTTCATCTCCAGGCTGTTTTTAACACTGCAGCTGTGTTGGCACCTCAGATAAAATGTTATTTTTTTTATGCTGCTGCTGCTTGCAAGCCTCTTACCCGCAGGGTGATATCAAAATTCAGCCAGTTCAGCTTCTGTGCCCGTTGGTAAGACACCCGAGGGCTGTTCCTGCATGGTGGAGCTTTTGATATTGTCTAATCTTCAGTCTGTGGTTTCTTAGATTGTCCTGCAGTCATTTCAAGGTGTTATTTTTCGTTGCAGTTCTGTGTTGACCACAAGGCACATGAAAATTAATCAGAGCCAGTTTTTACTGCAGGCACCTTCATCGGATATATTATACTCATTGGATATTTTTGCTGACATTTGTCATTAAAAGCGTACACAAGAGCAGTTTTGCTTGCTAAACGTGGGTGTAAGTGTGTGGATGTGACACAATGGTAATAGAACTGTATTGTGATCTCAGTCAATAGTATGTTTCATTTTCACATGGTCAGGGATAACAATTAACATTAATATTTCATTGTAATATCAACATGCTCTTCCTAAAGGTTGTACGATATATATTTTTTAACCTTTGTGCAAGTCAAAAAGAGATGTTTAGAAGAATACCAGATAAGGTAAAAAAATTAATTTAGTTTCTTAATCATTATAATATCACCATTAATATCAAAGTAGACATCTAAACTATGTGTATTCCCTATTTAGTAATAGTTGGTGTTGAGCTTTTCTTATGCTCAGCCGCGGGAAGCTCTTGTAAATAATAATCAATTTTATATTTCTTTGTTTGATGGTGTAATGAATTCTTGAAGAGCTAAACATAATTTATACATGTGAGTTCCTGTGGCTGTGCTTAAAGCCAAACAAAACAGCCATGCTATACGGTCTTTTCCTAAGAATCAATGGATCCTTTCTGTTGATTAAGTAAAGCTTCTTCCAGGCACAGAGCTAATATGATGGTAATTAACCAGCGTTATGAGGAGCCCATGTGCTATTCTGACTGTATGGGGCCTTAAAATGAACTAGTTGAAATAATGACCTGTTGATTCTTTGTCGCCAAATGGAGAAATCATGCTTAAGGAAATGACAACGTAACTAACTAAGTAATGCAGCTTTCGAGCGGGATGAAGTTTGTGGGATTTTGTCCTCAAAATGCTTAGAGCGTGTATATACCCTCTTTGGGGAGTATTTTAACTTAAAGGGGTGGTTGATTGTGATTTCACTTTTTTAACTTTAGTTAGTGTGTAATGTTGCTGTTTGATCATAAACAACATCTGCAAAGTTACGACGCTCAAAGTTCAGTGCGAAGGGAGATATTTTCTTTTAAAGAATTCTCTGTTTAAGGACTACAACAAACGGCTGGTAGGGACTACAACGAGCCCTAAAATTTACATAAACCCCGCCCCCGAGAACATATAACAAAAGGGGCGGGGCCATGTTGGGCTGCTTTAGAGAAGAGGAAGAGTTGTTGTAGTAGAGTGTTGTTGACATGCCGTCATTTTACACCGGACTGCTTCACAAACGAGGGTCAATTCAATTCAAAATATTAACATGACGACACATGCTAGTCGATGAGTTGAATCAACTCCGCAGCAACTACATAAATTTATCCACTAACCATTCAGAAACGTCTAAAAGTTGTAACTTCTTCCTGAGTCTCTCCATCAGTGTCCGACTCCAGTTTGAACAATGTAAGGCTGAACACTTTCCTCATTTTGGCTGCGTGAGATTCTCCAGCTTTGTTGTTGCTGAGCAACCGAAGCGCGAGCTGTTAAAGCTCCGCCCTCTTCTGGAAAGGGGGCCGGGAGCAGCAGCTCATTTGCATTTAAAGGGACACACACAAAACACCCAAATAGGCAAATTTGTCAAGCTATAATAAATGATCTGTGGGGTATTTTGAGCTGAAACTTCACAAACACATTCTGGGGACACCAGAGACTTATATTACATCTTGTAAAAGGGGCATAATAGGTCCACTTTAACTGCTGCAAGCCATGCTTGTTTGCTCTTGCCAGTGTAGCATAAAATGCAAGGCATACGGTGCCGTATACAGTTCAGATTCGCTGGCGCTCAAAACACGTACTTTCCAATAATTTCTTCAGTTTATTGCTATGTAGCAGCCAACAACAGCACAGCTTAACCCTGTGCAAATTTGTTCAAAAAGTTTCTGTTTAGTTTATTCAAATCCTCTTTTTACCCCATTTTGACAATGTTTTCCTATGGAGATTGAACAGGACAGCATCCGAACGGAAGATTCCTCATGGCGAAGCTTATCTTTTACTCAGGAAAAAGATGGATAGAGTCTTGGGCTCTTTTGACAACCACCTATCAACCGCATTGCGACATTTTCTTCAGAAATCTAAAATGAATGTTTCTCATTCAGTTTTTCAGAAAGAAATCTACAGCCCAGTGATTTTCTATCAGCATGCAGTAGGTTTAAAACCACGACACTACTCTTCTTGTAAGGTCTCATCCAGTTTCATTTTGACCCCTGTCATTTAATAGCAAGACACTATAGAGAATGGGGCACTCTCCACGTCAGTTCAGGCTTGACACGACTGGCAGAAGTAGCGTCTGCCATGAACCTCTCTTGATTTCTGTGCTTGGTAAATGGCAGTGCTCATGAGGGAGTGATTTGACTCAAGCACAAGGCATCAAATATAAGAGCTGCCAGATGATTCCATCAAGGTTTAAAGGTGTCATTCTCTTTTATAATCCCATAACCTCAGCGGGGCCACGAATGTGGCGATGCATAGCTGACTTTTACTCTCTTATTCCACTCGTTTAAGGTACTTGTGGTTATCACAGAAGTACCATTAGAGACTGTCTGGCTCTGAACCCGCCGTGCCCTTGCATAGCAGAAGGGATCCAGAGAATAGCTTCAAATCTCAGCTGTGGCATATCAATTAAGGATGCACAATATATCGGCCACCATATTGGTATCGGCCGATATATGTTAATTTTTAATGTTATCATCTCAGCCCAATAAGAAAATTTGGCCGATATATTAAAGCTGATAAATAATGGATTATTTCCTTCAGCTGAGACACTTCAGATGCACCATGATGGTTTTGAATTGCTTGAAATATGATTAAAATCACCTCAAAAAGGAAAATACAGTTAAGAGCAACATGTACAGCGCAAGTCTGCCATATAAGATACATAATATTATAATGAGAACATTATAATGGATTTAATGGTGAGACTTTTGTTTTTGTAATCAGGCTCTCAAAAATTATATAAAAATTTGATTTAGATTTATCAGCCAATATATCGGTTTTCAAATATAGAATTATCGGTTAGTGGTATCGGCCAAAATTTTCATATCGGTGCATCCCTAAAAAATATCTAAAAAACATAAAAATTGGAGGTCGAAAACACAAAATATTAAATTAAAATGTAAAATCATGTAAAAAAAAAAATATATATATATATATATTATAATACATTTTAAAATTGTTTAATAAATAATTTGTCCGTGGGGAATTGATGGTTCTGGTTTGTTATTGGTGGATCTCATGTGAGTGACAGGTTGCCCCGCCCTCATGCCAGTAAACGCGTCATCAGATCAGAGAAGAGCTGCAAGAGATTTTATTTTGATTAAAGATTATGACACATGAATTTAAATAAAAATTATTTGTAATAAATACAGCAATAATTTACAATAAAAAATAAGAATCATCCATTCTGATTTCATGGTGACTTTAAGTATTTATCATTCTTTTTTTAATTCAGTGTTAGTCATTTTAGTCAATGTCCTGCCCTGGTTTGTCTCTCCTCTCCAATCAGCTGGACTACAAGACCAGATAACTGAATTGCTCTCAGCAGAGCTCCTTTACTAATCACACTTCTTAGTATCGCAGCATTGTGAACTCCTTCAGGGGAAATAGTCAGTAAAAGTGCTCTGACAATAGACACAATGCATGTGTGAAAGGGAGCTGATTTTGTGGCTGTCAGCACCTATAGGTCTCACTGCTCAGGTAGTACCGCAGTGTGCCATGTGAGCCGGATGACGCCGACATCTTACTGATGCAGCCGCTTGATGAGGCGAACGGATCAATAACACTCTACTCGCTTTCTTTCTCACTGTCTCTCAATTTTATCTCCTTTTATTCTGTCTCCGTTCCTGTTTCTCTTCTGATTTGTGCACCTGTCCACAAACAAATACAAAAAGAGAGCTATAACTGACCCAGATTCAGTCTTTTCATCTTTTGCACATGTCAACAAACTCTCATTAGAGTATTAGTAGACTGTCTGCTTAATATCTGCTAACATTTTATTTGCTTTGCAACTACATGTCAACATTATCTTTACCCGAACCCCTTATTCTACTAACCCTAACCTTATAACAGTCTACTAATACTCAACTAATTATCTAGTAAGAGTTAGTTGACATGTAGGTGCAACGTTACTTATAGTAAAAAGAATGGCTAAAGGGGACTATCAGCCCTCTGATGCTCTTCGAAAAAATTTACCTTTTTTTTTTACTTCATCAAAATGGTACGAAACTTAGAAAAAGGTTTTGCTATGAGAACACACACACGCAAAAAAAAAAAAAAAAAAAAGCTGTGCTCCTCGCGGTCAAAACTGAGCGCATTGAGGTGACGAATTTCACCTAGTGGAAGCGTTTGGTACTGCACCCAAACAAAATTTATTTTTTGAGATATCAACCTCAAATTTGGAACACAACTTTGATTTTTCTTGCAGTTTTAGAGTAAAACGTGTTTTTGAAAATATATGTTTCATATACAATTTTAAAATAGTATTTTTGTGTATTTTTCATTGCAAAAAACATAAAATTCTGTAACTTTTTTTAAGTTAACTTTTTTTTCACTCAGCAATAATTTGCCAAGGGTTGTCTTTGAGAAGAGATCAAATTTAAGTCTGTGCTTTAAAGCATTCAAAATTTATGACAGGAAATTTCATTTTCAGGTCTATGCTCAAAAAGTGAATAAATGGATTATAATTACAGCGTAAATATTTAGTACCATAAAAACTACAAAATATTTAATAAAAAACATTATCGAACTAAAATATAGTACATTCATTTCATTGAAATTATTTCATTTTTGACAGACACGTGAAGTGTAAAATAAAGTGTAATCTTAGACTGAAATGTGAATGATTGCAGCATAACGAAACGCTGTGCTTAAAACAGACACTTATATATATTTAAAAAAAAAACTTATATTTTGTTTCTTTCTTTTTTTTTTCTTTTTTTTGCATGGGCGTTTTTTAGTTTTGCTTACTCCCAAAGGTTGAGAAAACTTTTTTATTTTTTTATTTTGCCAATTCAAATACATTGGACAAATCAATTGGATAAACAGCTAATTGACTCAAATCATTTGTTCTTATTTCTTTTTTACAGAGTGCTCTAGGGGATTTAGTTAAAACAGTAACAGGTTTAAGTAATCTAAAAAAATAAAAATTCCATTGTAGATTTTTAGTAACGCGGTTATGAGACATGCAAGAAACAGTGGTGTCAAAAACTGAGGTGTTTGAATATGTCCTATTGTGAAGGAGGCAGCTGGTGTGTATGTAAAACAAAGGAAACATCTTCAGTTTTCATTTTGTTATGGCAGTCTGGTGGAGAAATGTGTCATCTTAAATGTTTGGTGGCTGTTGTTGTCATATTTAGAAGAAATTAACAGCAGCAGTGTTTATACGGTTCTCAAATGGGCGTTCCAGCTGCCTTCACTCTTCTGTGGCTTCATATCTGCACCATTGACATCACAAAACAAAATGCAAACAAGGTATGCTCTTAAAAATACAGGTTTTAAAAGCGTTTTTTTTTTTTTGCTGAAACGCCATTAAAGAACCATTTTAGGTTCCCCAAAGAACCTTTCATGGAACAGTTCTTGAAAGAACCATTTGTTTAGAACTTTTCAATAATCTAAAGAACGTTTTTCTGTTATAAAGAACTTTTTGAGCAATGAAAAGTCTCCATGGATGCGTGGATTCAGCACGTTGTCCAATAGAAAGCTCCTTGGACTGAAAGCGTGCCTCATAACTGTACATCACTACACTATTGACAATAGACCTTTCTTCTCACAACATGTTGAAATTTCACTAATGTGACCGCATCTTAAGACATTCACTGATGTATGCTGCAGATTTGCTTTATTAAATCCGAAGGTTAAATTACTGCAAGTAAGAACTCAAATCCCTTCACGCTCAAAGCAAAATGTACCACTAGACCAACAAGCCATGACTGATAGGCTAGAGCTGATCCATGTGTTTATCCACTGACCTTCAGCATGCCGGGTCTGACAGCAGCAGATGTAAGGATGAAGTTAGTTAATCACATGTGTCAAAGGTCAACTGAGCACTTGAACTGGTCAACAAGAAATATTACTTCCTCAAACCACTGTGTAACAAGAGCTTATGGTTTATGTAAAAAAGACTTAAAGGGTTAGTTTACCCAGAAATGAAAGAAAGAAAAAAATGTCATAATTTACTCATCCTCATGTCGTTCCACACCTGTAAGACTTTCGTTCATCTTCAAAACACAAATTAAGATGTATCGCTTTATGATGAACAGATTGAATTTAGGCTTTTATTCACATATAAACATTTATCAACACATAAACAGAAGCTCAACCATACTTGCTTGACAACAAATCTCGTTGGTTCTTGCTGAAGCTCAAACGTGCTGCGTAACACGAGAACGAACCTCGTTGGTTCTTGATGAAGCTCAAACGTGCTGCGTAACACGAGAACGAACCTCGTTGGTTCTTGAAGAAGCTCAAACGTGCTGCGTAACACGAGAATGAACCTCAATGGTTCTTGTTGAAGCTCAAACGTGCTGCGTAACACGAGAATGAACCTCATTGGTTCTTGTTGAAGCTCAAACGTGCTGCGTAACACGAGAATGAACCTCGTTGGTTCTTGCTGAAGCTCAAACGTGCTGCGTAACACGAGAATGAACCTCGTTGGTTCTTGCTGAAGCTCAAACGTGCTGCGTAACACGAGAACGAACCTCGTTGGTTCTTGCTGAAGCTCAAACGTGCTGCGTAACACGAGAACGAACCTCGTTGGTTCTTGCTGAAGTTCAAACGTGCTGCGTAACACGAGAATGAACCTCGTTGGTTCTTGCTGAAGCTCAAACGCGCTGCGTAACACGAGAACGAACCTCGTTGGTTCTTGCTGAAGCTCAAACGTGCTGCTTAACACGAGAACGAACCTCGTTGGTTCTTGATGAAGCTCAAACGTGCTGCGTAACACGAGAACGAACCTCGTTGGTTCTTGAAGAAGCTCAAACGTGCTGCGTAACACGAGAATGAACCTCATTGGTTCTTGTTGAAGCTCAAACGCGCTGCGTAACACGAGAATGAACCTCGTTGGTTCTTGCTGAAGCTCAAACGCGCTGCGTAACACGAGAACGAACCTCGTTGGTTCTTGCTGAAGCTCAAACGTGCTGCGTAACACGAGAATGAACCTCGTTGGTTCTTGCTGAAGCTCAAACGTGCTGCGTAACACGAGAACGAACCTCGTTGGTTCTTGCTGAAGCTCAAACGTGCTGCGTAACACGAGAATGAACCTCGTTGGTTCTTGCTGAAGCTCAAACGTGCTGCGTAACACGAGAACGAACCTCGTTGGTTCTTGCTGAAGCTCAAACGTGCTGCGTAACACGAGAACGAACCTCGTTGGTTCTTGCTGAAGCTCAAACGTGCTGCGTAACACGAGAATGAACCTCGTTGGTTCTTGCTGAAGCTCAAACGCGCTGCGTAACACGAGAACGAACCTCGTTGGTTCTTGCTGAAGCTCAAACGTGCTGCGTAACACGAGAACGAACCTCGTTGGTTCTTGATGAAGCTCAAACGTGCTGCGTAACACGAGAACGAACCTCGTTGGTTCTTGAAGAAGCTCAAACGTGCTGCGTAACACGAGAATGAACCTCATTGGTTCTTGTTGAAGCTCAAACGCGCTGCGTAACACGAGAATGAACCTCGTTGGTTCTTGCTGAAGCTCAAACGCGCTGCGTAACACGAGAACGAACCTCGTTGGTTCTTGCTGAAGCTCAAACGTGCTGCGTAACACGAGAACGAACCTTGTTGGTTCTTGCTGAAGCTCAAACGTGCTGCGTAACACGAGAATGAACCTCGTTGGTTCTTGCTGAAGCTCAAACGTGCTGCGTAACACGAGAATGAACCTCGTTGGTTCTTGCTGAAGCTCAATCGTGCTGCGTAACACGAGAACGAACCTCGTTGGTTCTTGCTGAAGCTCAAACGTGCTGCGTAACACGAGAACGAACCTCGTTGGTTCTTGCTGAAGCTCAAACGCGCTGCGTAACACGAGAACGAACCTCGTTGGTTCTTGCTGAAGCTCAAACGTGCTGCGTAACACGAGAATGAACCTCGTTGGTTCTTGCTGAAGCTCAATCGTGCTGCGTAACACGAGAACGAACCTCGTTGGTTCTTGCTGAAGCTCAAACGTGCTGCGTAACACGAGAACGAACCTCGTTGGTTCTTGTTGAAGCTCAAACGTGCTGCGTAACACGAGAACGAACCTCGTTGGTTCTTGCTGAAGCTCAAACGTGCTGCGTAACACGAGAACGAACCTCGTTGGTTCTTGCTGAAGCTCAAATGTGCTGCGTAACACGAGAACGAACCTCGTTGGTTCTTGTTGAAGCTCAAACGCGCTGCGTAACACGAGAACGAACCTCGTTGGTTCTTGCTGAAGCTCAAACGTGCTGCGTAACACGAGAATGAACCTCGTTGGTTCTTGCTGAAGCTCAAACGTGCTGCGTAACACGAGAACGAACCTCGTTGGTTCTTGCTGAAGCTCAAACGTGCTGCGTAACACGAGAACGAACCTCGTTGGTTCTTGTTGAAGCTCAAACGTGCTGCGTAACACGAGAACGAACCTCGTTGGTTCTTGTTGAAGCTCAAACGCGCTGCGTAACACGAGAACGAACCTCGTTGGTTCTTGCTGAAGCTCAAACGTGCTGCGTAACACGAGAATGAACCTCGTTGGTTCTTGAAGAAGCTCAAACGTGCTGCGTAACACGAGAATGAACCTCACTGTTCAATAAAAGGTTCTTTGGGGAACCTAAAATGGTTTTTCTATGGCATTGCTGTGAAAACCCCCTTTTGGAACCTTTATGTTTAGTATTTATTGTAAAAAACGAATTGTAAAATAAAGATAAGCATTTACATGCCTCAAAAAGTCATGTATAATACTTTTTATGGTGCTTTTTTTTGTCCCTGTTGCAGTTTTACAGCGTCTGCGCTCATTCACTTGTTTTGTATACCAATAGCAGTGTGAAAATTCTCCAAAACATTGTACTTTGTGTTGCTCAGAAGAAAGAAGGTCATGCGTTTGGAACATGATGGTGAGTGCATGATTTGTGAGTGAACTACTCCTGTTAGACAAAGAGATACGACCATCTTACAGTACTCACAACATCTTTTATACATGTTTCCACAATAGGTTTTTCTACTGCACAGCATTCTGTCAATTCAGGATTTTGCTGAAGAACATTGTGATTTCATCATTGACATTTTTGTGCATTCAGTTGGAAAATGCACTTCTGTCTTGATTTTGTTTTGCTTGCATTGTAGACGCCAGCTTTCTGTTGTGCAGCCATTTTTGCTTACCCATTTATACGGCTAGGATATACTCGCTGAGTCTGCATCTTGTCAAGGTGGTTCTCAGGTTTATTTCTGTCACAGTGGACGAATAGTCTGCCACTGTGTACTGTCCTTTCAGACTCAGATACATATTGTCTTCTCCCACAAAGTATATATGTAGTGCTCCAGTAAATATATTGTTGGTTTTAAGTTTTTCCATTTGTTGACTTCTCGAAGTGTTTGTGGACTTACAATGAAGTATTATGGTATTTTGGGCATGAAATACTATGTTTTTGGACGTGCATATAAATATGGTAATCATGGTATATTTAAAAAAACACCATAGGAATGCATCGGCTGTGGTTTGCTGCACAATTTAAGTATGATTCAATAATATGTATGTCATATGAATGCCTACATATTAACAGTGTTAACATACACACAGAGACATCTCCAGATTAAGGAAATCTGTATTTTTTTTATAAATGATGCACATCATAATTTATCCTGTCTCTCTTGCAGCATCTCTTCTCTTCTCTGATGACGAGGGCGGGGCAACCTGTCACTCACATGAGATCCACCAATAGCAAACCACAATCATCCAGTCAATTCCCCATAGACAAAATCAAGCCCCGCCTTACATTTTTTCTTGTTCAAGAAGCTGTTTCACTCTGCTATACGGCACAATATGGAAGAAAAGACCGCCACAACTTACGTTTCATGTCTATTTGGAGGTATGTTCACATTATATGAAATTCAGTTATCATTAATGTAAGAACAGACGGCTTCTCTATGAAAGTACACAAGAAGTATTAGATTAGTCCTGTCAGTTTCAGTTTGCATGCAGTGTTTTAATTGACAGGCTGGAGCTATCTTTGCAGCTGTCTGGAGCATCAAGGTGCTCGTCCAGATTGTTTACCCTTTCAAGCACTTGCTCTGTTTACAACTGAACCAGAGCGATAACATTTGCATTGCACTTTCAGATTGCTCTCTCACACACTTCTAACAAGACTCTGAATGTGGGAAAAACAAAGACTTTTTTTTTTTTTTTTTTTAAATAAAGCTGATTATTAACCCTAACCTTACACCCTAAAAGAAACGCACTTCCATTTTTAGCTTTATATATAAGCAGGTCTTCTTGAAGATGTTCTCCTGATGAGGATTTGTCAGATTAAGCAAAATTACTCAGATGATGTTCAGCAGTGTTACTGGGTTAGAAACACACTCGAGGCCAACGCCAGGATGATATGACTCAAAGATCAACTTTAGTTACATGTAATGATGCTGAAAATTCAGCTTTGATCACAGGAATAAATGACACTTTACTATATATTCAAATGGAAAACTACACAGAAGTAACATAAACCAATCTTAACTTTGAAGACACCAGTCAAAGAAGTGAACTGAACAGAGGATTTAAATACACCGACTAAACAATTAGGCTAAACGAGAATACAATAGGTTGCTATGAAAACAAATGAAGAGCATAAACAAGGTGAAACAATCTAAAGGGGCTGTTTAAAACTTTAAATACACTTTGGCCATTCATTTACATGACAATGGCATTTTGGGGGCCTGAAAACACAAAAATGATACCGTTATAATCTTCATGTGAACTAAAAAAACATGAATTTGTGAAAACGGTGACGTCATGCACATGCATATTATGCGTTCAGTCCAGGGGCGGAGCCAGACATTGTAAACATTCAGGGCTTAGCTCAAATCTATTTTGTCTAATGACAATTTAATTTCCCGTTAACAGCTTTACTGTCATGAAAGGAGCTTTGTATAGGTATGCTAGACTAAAGTTCATAAAATTTCCCACAGGAATTTGTTAAAGTTTGTTGGGTGTACCTCCTCTGGGATGTTTTTGTACATTTTTGTACATTTTAAGGTTAAATGCATCAATCTGGTGCACTTTGAGAGCTCAAAACTGAGAGCTTAAGCCCATGTACAGTGTGCAAATTGAACAAAGAAACAACATTGACATTAAAGACATTAAAGTCTCAGTCTACATTACATTGACACTGGTGTTTTAGGAAGCCGAACAATTATTAGGCCTACAATAATATTATAATATGATTTAGGCCTTTATAATTATTCATATGACAGTAATATATTGTAACAAATGCACTGTAAAATAAATGTATAAGTAGTTACTTTACAATACAGTATAGTGAATTTACAATACTTTTGTACTTAATTCTTCACTTGCAAGAGATAAACCCTTGCGCTTTTATTTTGATCACCAGCTGATCGTGTGAGCAAATGTGCGCACTTCTCTTTAAAACACGCAGCACAAACAGACCGTATATATACTTAATCGCTGTCTTTTGCTGTTTTATAAAGGCACGGTTTCGTAAAATACAACATTTAGGCTATGTAAGTTTTACATTTTTGGTTCATTATGAAACAATGGCGGTATAGGGTAATTAATAGGAAACACTGAATGAATGTTTATCTGACAAATGTGCTAAAGTTGTCATATCAGTTGTTATATCATAACAAAAACGCTTCAACCGGACCAAACGAGAGTCTTGAGGCCTGCCGCTGCTCTGAGTGAGTGACAGGGGGCGTGGCTGTGTACAACTGCGGTGTGCGTGAACTCGCTGTCGAAGAGAAAAGAGATTGGTATTGGTGTATCCTGCAGAAAAGCGATATTGAACATATTTTAATAGAGAGATTAGAAAAATGAAAGCCCCCTTAGCCCACCCCTAGCTCCGCCCCTCTATAGGTGCGTAGTGTTTCTTTATAGTGACATCACCATCTACTAGCCTAGCATGTTTAATACAGCATTTTAATTGTTCGTGCGGATCCGTGTGAATGGGGATTGTTTTAACAAAGTTGTGCTCTTTTCAGCTTTTATTACATTGTTTTAATGTAAACATCCCCTAAAAGTCAATGAAACAGAAAATACACCTGACAAGAAAAACATGAAAATAAATCTCATCAACCCCAAACTCTACACTTTAAAAAATGCTGGGTTGTTTTAACCCAGCGGTTGGGTTAAATGTTTTATTTAACCCAACTATTGCTTAAAAATGACTGGCTTAAAATGAACCCAAAATTAAAAGTTAGACACATAATTACTAGAGGAAACAATAAGGTGAACATTTATTAATAAGGAATTTAATAAATGTTTATTGTTTAATTATTATTCATTAAACTTACTAATAAATGTTCATTTCCAACATATTTTGGGTTCATTTTAAGCAAGCGACACAGTCATTTTTAAACAATAGTTGAGTTAAATAAAACTACCCAGCAGTTTGGTCAAACATTTAACCCAGCCGCTGGGTTTGTCCGTTTTTAACCCAACTTGGGCTGTTTTTAACCCAGCATTTTTTAGAGTGTAGTGTACGTCAGTGACTTTCACAAACGAGCCCAGTGAAATGTAGTTTGACCACATTGTTTTCCAAAATGTACCGTAGATAATGATCTGCATCGGTTCCTTCAGAACTTTGTGACTGACAGCGGACTTCTCTCATGCTCAGACTATTTGGTTTAGGAGTGAATATATAAAAAAACGTGTTACAGCTTCTTAAGCTAATTGCCAAAGCTGATAAACGGATGAATCATTTAGGCAGATGTCAACATGAACAGGTTGTGAAAAAAAAAGGTAAAAGAGAGAAGGTTTGCTTGCCGGATAAACATAATTTGTGCCAACCATGTTTTTACATGTCTGTCAGACAATTTCTGCAATGTGGACCAGACTTCATGCTGATAGTCCTGAATCTAATTACGTGATATTAAAAGACACCTTACAAACCAGTGATAGCTAAATCCATAATTTGCATAATTAAGGAGAAACAGGGCCCTCTTTGACCCCCGTAGCCTCAACACATTCAGTGACAAAGCAGAGTTTTTTTAAGTGAACACATCTAGACGTTCCTGTGAAAATGAAAGCATCACAAACCACATGGCACTTGGCCACTCTCCCAGATTCAGCAAATCAGTGTTAGCGAGAAAAACATGGTGTGATTATATTTATCAAATCTCCAACAGCCTGTTCAGATGGAATATTATCCTGTGATATGTCATCAACAGGACTGTTGAATCACTCTCACACATGACGCTGTTTTACTGCGCCATTTTCACCTCGCAGGTTCCAGCATGTTTAACTCAAGACCTGTTTGGGTGACTCTGTGATTAATTCATGAATACACACTGAAATGTTACAGTACATCTCAGTTGTGTGGGTGACTGCAATAGCTCATGGCCTTTTAAAAGACACAAATTGCCTTGCACACTCAAACCCTTTTTCTTGCTTACACAAACAAAGTTTGTGCACACAATCAAGCATCACGTGATGACAGGGGAGTCTATGCTCTTTCTGTTTATCCCGAGGTTTACCGTAGTGAACCGGATCCGGGCCGTATCCAGGTGAGATTGAGGACCTGCGCCTTGACACGACCACAACGCAGCCCTGAAGTATCAGCCGAGATTGAGTCAACTAGATCATCCACTGTGAAGGCCTCGTCGACATGACATCCGGTGGCACAGTTCCTCAACAAACCGTCCATACCGGCATGATAAATACGATCCTCAACTGGATGGAACTAGAATAAATACTTTTAATGATCCTATCGGGCTTATGATAGCTACCTGAATCATAACAAAGCACTGTTTGCCAGAGGAGAAACACCTATTTGCCACCTGTTGGAGTTTGGGTTCCTTGTCGCTGTCGCCTTTGGCTTGCTTAGTCGGGGACACTTGACATTTGATATTTGATATTCAACAGTGCTTTGCATCTGCCTGCATTGACACCATTTTCTTTAAGAGCTGCTGTGCAGTCAAAATTATATATCACTGTAAAGCTGCTTTGACACAATCTGCATAAAGGTGACTTGACTTGTTTGGGTTACGTGCTCAAAAATGTCTAAATAGTGTAATGTAGCCTAAATAAAACTATTGTGGCTGAAAATCATACCCCAACATACACGTCACAATGACAAAATTATACCCCATACATAATTTAATGATAAAATTCCCATGCCTGTTGACAGCAAAGGTTTCTGATTGAAAGCACTGGACTAACTTGCATGTCAAAAAATTACGCTAAACGGGTACCCTGTGCATTAAAAAGTGATGCCAAAGGGTCCATATGTGATAAGTTGGGAGTGAGAATGTGCTGAGAAATTAATATCAACCTAAATATTGCTTTGCTTTGCTTCAGGTGGTTCAACACACAAGATGCACCTGTGTTTTTACTCTAATGAGGAAGCATTAAAGAAGTGTAATGCAAGACCAAAACTGGCATTTACCAGTCAATGGCCAATTTCAAACTACAATAGATGTTTTTCAATCATTTTTAAACAGACTCGCTCAAATCATGAAGGTTAACCCCTAAACCAAGCCCCCAGTGGATTAGAGCAAATCGGGTAAAAGGGGTTGAAAATGCCCATCATGAACTGACACTCCCCACTGATTGGGAAACACTTCTGCAGAGATACGTACCTGCATGATCTTGTGATCATCAACTACAAATCACTGTAAGTTCAATGTACTGTCTCCACCCATGTGTGCTGTCGATGCTGATCCAACACACTTTAAACACTGAAATCTCAACTAAAATTTGTATCAATATCACCACGCTATCTGGGTTGAGTCTGAGTGAAGGCCGAGTCTCCCAAGTCAACAACAAAAATCAAGGCTGTGAATATATCTTAGACTTATTTTCATGGTCTTGGGAGCATGTGGACTGGGTCTTGACTCAGTCTCGGACCTCTTCTAGTCTTGGTTTTGACTGACTTGAATAAGCTGTGCTCAACTACAACACTGTGTAATTGTGTTTAAACACATTAAAATGTGCAAAAAAGTATTCCATTGTTTATTGATTTGTACGTAAACTCTTTTAGCTGATTTTTGATAGTTATCAGCATTTACATGTAAACACGCTCAGTATATTCAAAAAACTATCTCAGTTGATTCTACTGAACAGCTGAGAGCCTTCTATGTGTGTTCGCTTTTACAAAAACAAATGTCTCTTCTACCTGAGCTGCTATGGAAACACAAACATCCACAAGCTACAGCATCTGTTTGCTACAGCACAGAGCACTGCTTCTGTTTGTGTGACCTCAGATTAACATTACACCAGATTTTGATGAACAAATCGCTAATATTTGCATTCTTAATGTGAGATGAGTGTAAGCAAAGAAAATACTGAATGTCTGTGTCACATGTAGTGTTTAAACAGCCACTGTAGAATGTTACAGGCCTTTATAAATACAATCTCCAATGTTTCTGTAGCGAATACACATTATTTTATCTTAAAGAGGACCTATAATGGAACTTTTACAATATGTAATATAAGTCTCTGGTGTCTCCAGAATGTGTCTGTGAAGTTTCAGCTCAAAATACCCCACAGATCATTTATTATAGCTTGTCAAATTTGCCCCTGGTGTTTTTGTGTGTGTCCCTTTAAATGCAAATGAGCTGCTGCTCCCAGCCCCCTTTCCAGAAGAAGAACAGCTCGTGCTTCGGTTGCTGAACAACAACAAAGCTGGAGAATCTCACGCAGCCAAAATGAGGATTGTCAGTAACGGTGTTCAGCCTTACATTGTTCAAACTGGAGTCGACACTTACAAGTTACAACTTTTAGACGTTTCTGAATGGTTAGTGGATACATTTATGTAGTTGCTGTGGAGTTGATTCAACTCATCGACTAGCATGTGTCGTCATGTTAATATTTTGTGTTGAATTGACCCTCGTTTGTGAAGCAGTCCGGTGTAAAATGACGGCATGTCAACAACACTCTACTACAACAACTCTTCCTCTTCTCTAAAGCAGCCCAACATGGCCCCGCCCCCTTTGTTGTGTGTTCTCGGGGGCGGGGTTTATGTAAATTTTAGGGTTAGTCATGTCACTAACCCGGGAAGAAGCTCGTTGTAGTCCCTACCAGCCGTTTGTTGTAGTCTCTAAACAGAGAGTTCTGTAAAAGAAAATATCTATCTTTGCATTGAACTTTGAGCGTTGTAACTTTGCAGATGTTGTTTATGCTCAAACAGCAACATTACACACTAACTAAAGTTAAAAAAGTGAAATCATAATCAACCACCCATTTAAAAAGGAAACAAATGAGTGCCATTTGCCATAAATACGCTAAAATAAGAGATGTTTAGCAAAATGTTCATGCCGCTCTTTTACATAGAAATAAAGTAAATAAGAACAAATCCTACTGACTCTTGTGTTAAAAAAACACCATCAAACTAGTTCATATGACTCATGAGCTATATTTCAAGTCTTTTGAAGCCATAAAGTACCAAAATTTAAATGGAAATCATCTCTTCGGTCACAGACCTCAAACATAATTCGCATTTATATTCAAAAATGTCGCCTCAGGACAAATCAGGCCAGGTTTGACGTCAATGATGACAACGAATATAGTGCAAAGCTGAGCTTAATGGCTGTACTCTTTTATTTTCACTGTAAGGAAGAGATTGACTCAGACAGGCCTAAGAATATATATTATCGCACCCATTTGCTCCTCTTGGAGACAAATAAGAGAGAGCAGAGAAACATGAGCACTCAAATCCTTAGAGTCTTACAGAATGAATCCCAGTGTTCCTCTAACTCCTCCTGTGATGCTCTACCCTGAGGGAATGTTTTCAGTCACCATCTGGGAAACGGGCCTTGCTTGCTGAACACGGAGCGCTCTGATTAGACTTCCTCTATTCACATCTCAGACTGTTTGCTGTGTGTGACGAGAGGTCGAATGTCGAGTCGCTTTAAGGTCAGAGCGAGTTAATGAGGCCGAGCTGCTGAAGACGTTCATGGATTTCAGAGAATGAAACAATCTGATATCCACGACTCTAATTAAAATTCAATTAACTCAGACAGAGTTAGCATGCATGAGGAACTGTTAATACATAGGATATTGGAGGTTCAATACCACAGAGCACACACTGGCACTTTTTGTTTTTTTACCTTAATTAATTCTTCAATGTCCAGTGCAAGTTAAAGTAAAAGTTTTCCCAAAAATGAACATTCTCGTTATTTACGCATGTTTTTCCAAACCTGTATGCCGTTTTATTCCCCCATGGAAGTACTACAGAAAGCTACTAAAGACGTCATTAAAACAGTCATGTGACTGCAGTGGTTCAACCTTAATGTTATGAAGCGAGGAAAATACTTTTTGTGCGCAAAAACAAAACAAAAATAACAACTTTATTCAACAATCTCTTCTCTTCCTTGTCATTATCCTTATGTAGTTGCCGCAGTAAGCACAGTGAAGGCTTCCGTGTTTACGTCAGAATGCCGGCTCAGTATTGGCCAAAGCTGATCACGTGATCAGCACGACGCACGCGTGTGATGCTGACGCAGGAGCCGGCCAATAACGACGTAGAACCTGGAAGCGCTGGACGTAAACAACATATGAGAATGACACAGAAGAGAAGAGATTGTTGAATAAAGTTATTTTTGCGCACAAAAAATATTTTCTCTTCTCTTCATAACATTAAGGTCGAACCACTGCAGTCACATGACGTCTTTAGTACCTTTCTGGACCTTGAGAGTGTTGATTATATTATTGAGGAGTCATATACCTCTCGGATTTCATCAAAAATATCTTAATTTGTGTTCTGAAGATGAACGAAGGTCTTACGGGTGTGGAACGACATGAGGGTGAGTAATTAATGACAGAAATTTCATTTTTGAGTGAACTTACACTTTAATAGACTGTATGGAAAGACAGTTTCTTTTCTGTGTAAAAAAAAAAAAAAAAGGTAACTAACCAGAATATTAATATTTTTGCGCTACGACTCCTTTTGGGCATTATGACACTCAAAAAAAAAAAAAAAAAAAAAAATCTAATACAAACAAGAATAGTGTGTACATTAACACACTTACTATGGAGTCTATGGGGCATTTTAAATTATAACTACAATATCTAAACATTACGGGCTATATTTTAACGATCTGAGCGCATGTTCTGAAGCGCATGGTGCAGGTGCACTCAGGGCGTGTCTGAATCCACTTTTGCTAGTTTAATGACAGAAAAAATGGTCAGGCGCCAGGCGCATGGTCCAAAAGTGTTGCACCTAGTCTCTTGATGAGTAATGGGTGTGTTTTGGGCATAATATAGAATATAGACACCCTCAACCTGACGAGTCAGTTTAAATACATGCCACGATTGGTCAAATAATTAGCCAATTTCATTCTTCATTACTGCAGATAGGTCATTCTGATACATGCAATGACTATCCATTATGACATGTAGGCATTTTCATCTTTATGCACACAATAATAATCTTTTACATTGTAATCCTTTTATTTTTAATATTTGGCATGTTTGTGTGCTGCTGCGCGTCCCTGTGTGTGTAACAAGCGTGTTGCGCAGAAACTAGCAAATGTCGCATAGGGCCCTAGATGTTAACATTTTCATATTTTCAACTCCATATTTTCATATTTTCAACTTACTGGCCATATAAAGCCAGTAAACTTTCACACAAAACATGTACACATACAAAAAAAGGATGCAACTATTGACAATTCTCCTTACATTGATCAAAAGCCACCCACTACATTAATAATGCATAACCATCTGCTTAGATGAGTACTCCCCCTGCTAAATGTAAGACTTTACAGCTATAATAACATATTTTGGGTAACACTTTAGAATAACTCATGCTATGAAGCATTAGTTAAGCTTTAGTAAATAGTTAATTAATCATTTATAAAGCATTAATAGACATTAGTAAGCAGTTATATATAAATACACCTATAAATGCTTTGTTCTTGCTTTATAAGCGTATCGATAATGTGTTTAATAATTGCATTTTCATAATTTATCAATTTATCTAAATTAAGTATTACATTATTTACAAACCAGTTATTTAGAAGCTGTCAGTGGTTCATAATATCAAAGTGTAAGTAAATGATTAATAAACAATTTAAATGTACATTTATGCATCTTATTATTTAGATATATAGTAATAGTCAGTCAGTGTGTTAATAAATGCGTTATTAATACAGATTCCTACTGTAATTCATGTTCAGTTAACTATTTTTGTCATCTAAAGTGAGGACTATTCATGCATCGTAAAGCTTTTATTAAAGGAGATTTAAAAGATACAGAACATAGAAATATTTATTTCAAGGGAAAAAAATGGAACTTTATGACGGGTAACTTGATAAAAAAAAAAAAATTAAAAAATAAACCTCTGCAATTTCACAGAAAATAAAAATCCTTGTACTCCTCCAGAAAACATAACTGTGCCGTGAAATGAAACTAAGCCTATGAAATCTGATATAAAAATACATTTCTGTAAAGTGTAAACATTGCTGAATAAAAATGTACCAGTGCCAAAATACAACAAATAATGTTTTTATAAAACAATAATAATGTAATAAAATATTTCAAAACTACCTCACTGAACCTTTAAATCTCCTTTGTAAAGCATAAATAGTCCTCACTTTAGTTAACTGACAACTACCTGAATTAATCATGAATTACAGTAGGAATATGTGTTAATAAAGCATTTATTAACACGCTGAGTAACTATTACTATATGTCTAAATAATAAGATGTATAAATGTATGTTTAAATAGTTTATTAATCATTTACTTACATTTCCTAAATGATCTTATGCACCACTGACAACTCCTAAATAACTGGTTTGTAAATAATGTAATACTTAATTTAGATAAATTATGAAAATACAGTTATTATAGATATGCTTATAAATCAAGAACAAAGCATTTATAGGTGTATTTATAAACTGCTTATTAATGCTTTATAAATGACTGTTTACTAATGCTTCTTAGTGCGCAGTTATTGTAAAGTGTTACGCATATTTTTAACATTTCTGCTTTAAGCTCTCCAGAAATGTCCTTCCCCGTTGACTTCCATTATGCAGCACTCAACACGATTTTGTTGCTTTTACAAACTGAGGGTCAGTTGTATCAAAATGATTTTCTGTGGTAATGGACGGCGTGCCACAGATGCTGCAGATAGATCTTAATTTGTGTTGAACCCAGAGAAAGGGCAAATGTTGCTCTCTGTCAGAGCTCAGTGTGTCCTGTGGCTCTTCAGATGTTTGTTGATGAGCTGTAAAGGCTACAGGTCTTCAGCGCGATCAGCGCACATGTTCCCAACAGCAGCAGCAGACGCTAATGAAAAATAATGGCACCTCTACACGCCACACCAGCGGCTACAACGAGCCGCTTTCAATTAACCGCGTGTCACCGCCGCTGTCTTCAACACAGCTCTTATTCAGGGAAACTTGATGACTGTGCTGCTTAAGGGGACCAATCCCAATGTAAACCCGTCAAGTTCACATTAAGTCATTTGTTTAATTGGATAAATGATTTAAATTCCTAAGCAAGTGATGCATGTGCTATTTTTGTTGGCTTTTTTTATAAATATCATACAGACAAATAGTGCTTACTTTGAAGCTAGTTTGCTGATAAAGCAAATTTATTGACTTAGAGAGAGAAACATGTTAAAAATGCGATGTCTTAGGTTTGATTGGCAGATGCGAGGAGGGGGCTTGTGTGCCACGAGAACTTTCATTAACACAAGAAAGGAAAATCAATTTACAGCTGCTAATTTACAGCATCAATACATCCTTTGCATAGACGTGACTATCAATTATTTTTGTGAAATTGAATCGACTCGGATTGCTGGAGTTCAGTGTACATCAAACAGAGTTCAGACTCAACATTCTGATTGGATCAGCAGCGCTTGAAGCCGTTAAAAAATGCTGTTAAATACATGTATGTGTAACTGAACAATTTGTACATTCTGATTCAAATTGTTCTGGTTTGTTTTTTGAAAGAAATTTAAACTTTTATTCAGCAAGGATGCATTAAATTGACAGTAAAGACATTTATACAAATGATACATAGTGTTACATGATATATGATATCTGGGTTAAAAACAACCCAAGTTGGGTTGAAAATGGACAAACCCAGCGGTTGGGTTAAGTGTTTGACCAACCCGCTCAACTGTTGTTTAAAATTTACTGTATTGCTCGCTTAAAATGAACCCAAAGTATGCTGGAAATTAATATGTTTAATAAATGAACATTTATTAATAAGTTAAATAATTAAGCAATAAACATGTATTGAATTGCTTATTAATAAATGTTTACCTTTTTATTATTATTGTTTCCTCTAGTAATTATGTGTCTGATTTTTAAACTGCCCAGCATGGCAAACATTTAACCCAACTGCTGGGTTAAAACAACCCAATTTATTTATATTCTTTTTTTTTATAGTCCAAAGGCCTTAATAATAATAAAAAAACAAAGATATGACATCCAAAGTGTGTAAGGTAGTACAACTAGATCTCTTTTATTGAATCCAAAAGGTTTTAATTATATTTTGCTACATATAAAGGTATTTTAAAGATTTTGAAGTGTCAAAAGGTCCTTCGGTTTAACCGTCCAAAGGCCAATACAGCCATTTCATTTGTGATTAAAATATTTTAAAATGTAATAAATGTATATATTTTCTTACTCTGGCATGATTTTATAACATCATATATCAACATGGTGCAAAATGGTATTAAAATTATGTGTAGAAGTCGTTGCTTTGTTATGAGAAAGAATGTCCGGAAAAATGAATTTCATTGATGTCATTCGGAGTAACCAATATAAAGGGACCATTTTGGATCAAGTCATGCGGTCAATATCATGTGACAGGATGTGACATCATTCAGACACTTGCAAAGGACCACATGGTCGTGAAGTAAAGTAACTAACTCTCTTTTAACTATTTGAAAAATTCATGTTTTCACTTGATCATACGCATGTCCCGAAACATCAGGTCATTCGGTACAACCGCTATAAAACATGGAAAATGTTGTAATATTTTAAAAACTTGTACTAGCTAGCTAGATATCAGCCTGTTAGCACTGTTTGAAAATAATGTCATTCAGTATAACCAAAAGTGTCATTCGGTAAAACCGAAATTTTCGTGACACATTTTGTCCATCTTGTAAAAAAGCAGCGTTAACTGATTATAAAAACCACATCATCTCATTGTTAACATTTAATAAAACTTTCAAATTAATTATATCTCCATTATGTTTTTTTTTAAAAAAAACCTTATTCGTCAATGACCCATTTATATATCTCTATTTTTGATCAAATAAATGTAGATTTTTTTTTTATCTTTAAAAACACTGTAAAAATGGATGCACCGAAATTTCAGCTACCGTTTGTTTGTTCAGTTTCGGGCCGTAATGGTTTTGGAGGGCTGAAATCAGTGACCAAACAGACATTTAATTAGCCCTTCGATGGCACGTTTTGTTCAGCACCTGTTCACACAACATGGATAAGCTACAGTTAAACATGTCAGCTGTGTGGACACTAGCTCTGGGATGACAATATTAATTTCTTGATTTTAATGGGTAATGATATGGTTTCTTAAATCTAAAATCTTTTAGTCTGAGCTGTTTTCTGTTGATGTGTGAACCAATAATTGCAAAAATCTTTGTGTTATGTTACTTTTTAATATGAAGCAACATCTCAGCTTTAAAATTCTGATGATTTAATTACGAAATTCAAATAATAAATGCTGCTCTTTAATAGGGCGTGACAAATCGCTGTATCCGCCTCAGATCAAGCGCGCATGATCTGATCGTCTCATCCTCTCTTCACTAGCATGAAATAAACATGAGTGAACACCAGAAGGAATGTTGAAAGATACAATACAACTTACTGAAATAAATCCTGTCTCATGTAATCTCTCAATCAGTGTTTCAACCAGGGAAAGACATCAGTAAAACAGCTTGTATGCAATACATTGTCACTTAGTTACATTTAATGCCCATAAACACATTAGTTGGAAAAAATAACTCTTTTAATAAATATATGCACTGTATTACATAATCATTATATTTCTACTTAACCTTGTAGTGATGTCTTCATTATTTAATGTTTGAATAAATCTGTCATGAAAACAAGTTATTACAGTTTATTGCCATTTAAATGTTTATATTTCACCAACAAGAGTTGAAACAATTATGTTATTAAAAAGCAATGCACTTATAATTAGGGATGCATTACAGTGCATCCCTAATTATAAGTGCATTGTTAATATCTTGCTGCATGTTTTTCTTTTTTTTTTTTTCTTCATATTTTTGTCAGCTGTTTTAATTAAAAATGCTCAATTATGGTCATTATATGAGGGTCAAAGATTTCAAGCATCAAAACAATAAGTGTAATACAGCTTTGAATTGATCGTGTTGTTTTTCAATACATCAGAATGGGTCCTGTTTAATTTGTTTGTTTTTTTCTGAGCAAAAATTAAATATCATACTTTTTTACCATGATTTACAGAAGACCCACTTCTAAAATGTCATTCAGTGTAACAATCTTGTCAGCGATATTTACAACAAAAATCTAATTATGCCATATTAAAGACTAATTACTTTTACCCCAAATGCTAATAACTTTTAAAAATGTTGCCACTATCCTATGTTTTGCCTATTTATCAGCAATAATTTTTACTATGCAATAAAATTTAGTATGCTCACTTATTCTTTTATATATCTTTATATATATTTTAATATTTACAGGTCAGAATAAGTATGTTTTTCAATTTTTACATAAATATAAGTGTTACACTGAATGACAATGGATTATTTCACCCACATTTTGACATTTTATTCTCCCAAAACGTATTTGAAACCTTAAAAGTAGACATTTTACTTGCATTTAATGTGCTTTCTATGTATATAAAATCACTTTTGTAAATTTCTATTGATGCGGACATCTAAATGTCTTTGACCCTTGAATTTTGTCTTATTTGTCTTCATAATAGTTGACAAAGTCAAACTCAGATATTCATTTTGTGCCCTTTATATTCTGTGTATTCACAGTAATTTGGTTTAATTTGTTATACTGTATGTGTTTTGCACATTTTACCGCTTGCATGGAGGTGTGATTTATTACACAGGAACATCTAATTGACTGCAGCTCAACAGGAGGCAATGATAAAAACACTCATGATTGCCAGCATGTCTCACCTTTCTTCATCCTTTCACTTGCTCTCTATCAACCTCTTTTGGCTTCCACATTCTGTCACTTTTATGTCCTTTGGGTTTTGTTATCAGCCTACATTTTCTCTCCAGTTATCTTTCGCTTGCCTCTTACGGTGAGTTCTCAGATGCTGTGTATGAACATGACTGCACTGCGGTAAAACAAGACTGCTGAAAACTGGAACGTTTCCGCAACAGCCATCTACGATTCAACCTACTTTTCGAGTATGTTTTTCTGGGACTGTTGGATGTAGAAGCATTCTGCAAATGAACATACTGTCGCTTTCGAGACACTCGCCGTCCACCCACACAGCTTCTGTCTGCTTGTCGAGAGCAGCTAGTAAACAAACAGCATGATTATTACCCTCCAATTCTACAAACGTGGAGTATTTGTATGATTTCTATGGCTGTTTCTCAGAGAGTTGTTCTCATCATAATGACTACATCATGAGTAATGAGTATTCATGATAATGAAAGGGACTGAACACCTTGAGTTAGAAGTGAAATGGAACTTACTATTAGATAACACAACTGCTGATTAATGTCTTCATCACTCTTTCATGTTGAATTGCATACAGTGAATAGATGTGGGCCTCTCACACAGTCAAACAAAATGAAATGCTTCACACAAAGAGCAGCTGTGATGATGACGCTGGAAAAAGTCAGGAGTCCTGCGAAGTCAAACTACTTACAGACTGGTTTAGGGCTGGTATTGGCACGGATTTCCCAATTCAGTGTGAAGTCATAGCTTTTGTTTTGATGTTGATTACGTTTTTGAGTCTGAATGAATTTGAATTACATTTGAATTTGAATACTCAAATGTAGCCGTGTGGCAGGTCCGCTCATAACGCGGTCGCGACGCGCTTGAATGGGAATTAATTTTGAATTTGAATGTGAATTTGAATTTGAATATGAATGTGTATTTGAATGTGTGTGAATGTGAATTTGAATGTGAATTTGATTTTGAATTTAAATGCGAATTTGAATTTCAGTGTGAATGTGTATTTGAATGTGTGTGAATTTGATTTTGAATTTAAATGTGAATTTGAATGTGATTTTGAATTTGAATTTAAATGTGATTTTGAATTTAAGTGTGAATGTGTATTTGAATGAGTGTGTGTGAATGTGATTTTGAACTTGAATGTGAATTCATTTTGAATGTGAATTTGCATTTTAATTCAAATACGAATCTCAGTCCAATATAAAATTAATATCCAGGAGTCCAGGACAGAGACTTGGGCCGGCCTTTGAGGAGCGAGGTGAGGGGTGCACTGAGGAGACTGTAGTTGTGGATGAAGCGATGGTAGAAATTCGCAAACCCCAGGAAACGTTGTAGCTCCTTGACGGTGGTGGGTAAAGGCCAGTTGCGGATTGTCTCTACCTTCCTCTGGTCCATCTGGATGTCGTGTCGGTCTACGACATAGCCCAGGAAGTGTACGGAGGTGGTATGGAACTCGCGCTTCACCAGCTTGAGGTATAGATGGTGTTGGCGGAGCTTCTCGAGGACCTGGGAGACATGTTGGCGATGTTTGACCTGGTTCCGGAAGTAAATGAGGATGTCGTCAATGTAGACCACCACGAACCGGTTGAGGAACTCCCGGAACACCTCATTCATATAGTTCTGGAACACCTCATTCATATAGTTCTGGAACACGGAGGGAGAGTTGGACAGGCCATACGGCATAACCCGGTATTCATAGTGTCCAGACGGTGTAATGAAGGCAGTTTTCCACTCATCACCCCGGCGTATACGGATGAGGTTATACGTGCTCCGCAGGTCCATCTTGGAGAAGATGCGAGCCCCACGTAGCTGTTCCAGAGCCGCCGGGACCAGAGGAAGGGGATAACTGAATTTGGCCGTCTGGGAGTTCAGGTGGCGGTAGTCAATGCACAGCCTCAAGCCTCCGTCCTTCTTGGCCACGAAGAAGAAACCTGAAGTGGCAGGGGACGTCGAGAGTTGGATGAAACGTTGTTTTAGTGCCTCCTGAGCGTACCCCTCCATGGCCTTCTGTTCTGGGATGGACAGTGGGTAAACCTTACCCTTGGGTAGGGTAGCCCCAGGCAGCAGGTCGATGGCGCAGTCCCATGGCTGATGAGTTGGTAGTTGCGTTACGAACCGCTTGCTGAACACATCCTGGAACGCCCGGTATTCAGGAGGAATTTCCACTTTGAGGTCAGTCTCCGGACTTTCAATGGAGGTGGAGAGGACAGGTAGGACGTTGGAATCAGAAGAAGATGGTCAAGGTTCAAGGAAGACTTTCTGATAGGAGACAAAATTTTTGGAACAATCCTTACTCCACTTGAGGATCTCACCCGTGTTCCACTGGATGTGTCAATCTACATGGGTTCAGGTGCTGGAAGGGCAACAGATGGTGTGGCGGACAGAGGATTGGCAGCGGGTGTGAGAAGTGCACATGCAGAATAGCGCTGGGCTACACAGATGGTCTTTTGGATTAACTTTTCTAGTCCCATAGTATCATCATACACAACCATTAATTGTTTCACATGTGGATTCAAGCCCTGGCGAAAGGTGGTTGTCAGAGCCGTTTCATTCCAGCCGCTGGTGGGAGTATGAAAACGGAGGGCATACATACTCACAGATTCATCGCCTTGGCGTAGATTGTAGATTTGATCGTGTATGGAGAGTTCAGCGGTGCTTTGTCCGAACACCCCCTGGAAGTGAGCAAAGAAGGATTTGATGGTGGCTGTCACAGGGGCGTCGGATTCCCAGAGGGGTTGAGCCCACTGCAGTGCTCGTCCTGCGAGCAGAGAAATGATGAACGCCACCCGAGAGCGTTTGGTGGAAAATAGCTGAGACTGGGCTTCCAGGTAGAGAGAGCACTGTAGGAGAAACCCACTGCAATCCTCTGTCGCGCCGGTGAATGTCGCTGGTCAGGCCGTGGGACTGACAGAGGCAGCTTGAGAAGTGCTGGAGTGCGAGGCGAATGGCGTGCAGGAGATCAGCTGGAACTGTGCTAGTGGCAGGCTGTTGGAGGGAGGATCGCACTGCGTCGACCAAGGTGGCTAACGGGTCCGCAGTACGATCCCCGCCTGTGTCCGAGGTGCTCTGCATGAGGACTGGTCTTCTGTCAGGACACAGACGGAGTGAACACAGATGTTTATTTAAACAGAGGCACGAACACAGGTAATGGAGAATGCAGGTCAGTAGATGAACAAGCACTTTAGGAACAGTCACTTAGCTGATAGTAATGAGGGTTTGTATTTGCAGGTAGACGTGGAACAGACAATCGGAGACAGAAGACGATGGAAGGAAGACACTGGAAGATGCAGGTAAGTCGAGGGTAAGGAGTCCAGGTAAGTCTGACGAGACCAGACACTGAGTGCAGGGAGTGATTGTCTTTTATGAGTCACTGATGATGAGTTGCAGGTGCTGGTGATCAAACAAGTGGGTGGAGCGTGAAGATCTGGTGACGATGTGTTGGATGGTGCTGGCTGTGACTCCGTGACACCTATCTCATTTGAGGAACAGGACACATTTTTACCATCACCACATGCAAGATTGTTGTGCAAATTTTCTTGGATATGCAAATGAAGTATTGTAAAGTATCATAACTGCATACTTTTAACATAGTTTAAATGTTTTACCATATTTAAAACAGTGTTGATTAAAAGACTGACCTTGGGATTTTAAGAATCAATATTGGATTACTCAGATTAAGAGCTCAATTAATCAGAAAATCAATATTTCTTGACCCAGCAGATGTCAGAGGGCTGGAGCCTTTGAAGCACCTGTCACATGCGTGTCTTAATTCACACTTTATTTAATCAGTCATCAGATAATGAAAAACACCCAGCACATTGTTTCCATCAACCGCAGCTCTCAGTGTAATTGTACAGATGATAATTGCTCAGTCAAACAAGGTTCTCTTTCACCTTGAATGCTCTGATATTTTAATAACTCCTCTTGTTCATCAAAGATAGTGATATATCTGCCTATCTGGGGTGCGTCTCAATCAGCTCCCTAGGTTGTGAATCAATATATTGCAGATTGCATTCACAAATTTGGGCACTTGGGACATTGATGGCTCTATTTCCAGTGACATGGAAACATCCTTGTTGTACAATGTCACTGGCATTCATGAACAACAGCAGCACAGATATTTTTCTGACATTCATTGTTTATGTTTTTTAAAAGTACATTATGATAAATACTTTAATTGTTACATATCCCTGCAATGTTTCAGCCGTAAATAAATTAGAAATGTTAGCTAGATTATGTTCATTACCCGTCCAGCAACATATAATTAAATTGGTTTATAATTAATAGTTTGTTTTTAAAAAACATCAGTGCTCCCTGGTTTTCACAGTGCATTGTGGGACTTTTAAGGGAGCGAATGTTTCAATGCCTTGAAAGGATTTTGCGAATGAGACTGTTATTTACTGTTATTTTTCCGCACACACACAATCATCCTCCAGAGTGACAGTGATCTCCAGACCTGTCTGCCATCTGTTTGATCTATCAGAGTTTTTCTCAAAGGTAGAAATAGAACACACTCGAGGTAAACCTTACTTGTTAAAGCTGGACTCTTGGTGTGATCATTCTTTGATCCATTTCTTTCAAAATTTTGCCTCAGTTTAAACAAGCTCATCATGTCTGCAAGCTTTCCTTTGAGAAAGTGCCACTCTGCTGTGTGTTTGCTTTTCATCACAAGAAATCATTTTCTTTAGTTTCCAAAAAAGTACAAATAACAAAAGGATTTATTTAATAAAATAAACTAAAGATGAACAAACATAACACAACAATACTAGACAATGAGGGAGAGGAGGTGAGGAACTTAAAGGGGTGGTTGATTATGATTTGTCCAGTTTCATCCTAGAAGTTGTAACTTCTTCCTGAGTCTCTCCATCAGTGTCCGACTCCGGTTTGAACAATCTAAGGCTGAACACTGTTCATCATTTTGGCTGCGTGAGATTCTCCAGCTTTGTTGTTGTTGAGCAACCGAAGCGCGAGCTGTTAAAGCTCCGCCCTCTTCTGGAAAGGGGGCCGGGAGCAGCAGCTCATTTGCATTTAAAGGGACACACACAAAAACGGTGTGTTTTTGCTCACACCCAAATAGCGGCAAATTTGACAAGCTATAATAAATGATCTGTGATGTTGGTTGGAAGTCAATGCAAAAATGGCTTAGGAAAATGAATAAAAATAAATTTTTTGCACCTATAGCTGGACTGAGCATTAGCGATTGTGTTTTCTTTAGTCTCTGAAGAAATGAAGTGATCGAGTACCAGCTCACCTGGTTAGGTAACCAATGGACTATTCCCATGTTCTTTTCTTTATGAGGACTCAAGACAGCCGGTGCAGGCTTGGCTCTATCTCCTCGTTTCTCTGAGTTATTTCTCCATTTGGATTCGTTATGAAGTACATCTGCTCCTACTCAAAGCACCTGGACACCAACGCAAGGGGCCATTAGCTAAACACACACACACACACACACACACACACACACACACACACACGCATCTCATAAAACAAGTTATTGAGAGATGCTTGTAGTTTCACACAGAGTAACACTCCCACCCATCAAACATTTGAGTTTTCTGTTTGTCAGGGGACCCTGGTGTGTACACAGTCTTTTCCTTGAAAAACTGGATCCTACACATACACAACTTATCTTCCTCTGTATGTTCAGTCAGTGATTTTCTAGTTTTGTACCTCAGGCTGTTTTTCCCCACACTGGCTTCCTGAACAAAGATTTCATATCCTTGTAAACACCCTCATGTTGTCATAAGAGATATGTTGTGATTCTGACCAAACACTGCAAAATACATACAAAAAATCCTAGATACATTTACTTGTGAAGGATAAATTTAAAGTATTTTATTTTTTACTACCCACTGGCAAATGTTTTTTTTTTTTTTTTTGGTTTGGTTTGGTTTAAATTTAGATGTTGTTACACTCTAAAAAACACTGGGTTAAAAACAACCCAAGTTACATTGAAAATGGACAAACCCAGCGGTTGGGTTAAATGTTTGCTTAACCTGCTGGGTAGTTTTATTTAACCCAACTATTGTTTAAAATTACTGTATTGCTTGCTTAAAATGAACCCAGCAAACAAACAAAAGCAATTTGTCAATTGGACAAGAAAAAAATACCTTTAAGTACCTTATACAACTTTGCTGCTGAAGTACTGTAAATGTTTTTAATAAAAAGTGTGACAAAGATACACTCTGGGTTAAATGCTGGGTTAAAAACCTATAGATTGGGTTGTTTAACCCAGCGAATGGGTGGAATGGGTTGTTTTAACCCAGTGAATGGGTGGAAAGGGTTGTTTAACCCAGTGAATGGGTGGAATGGGTTGTTTTAACCCAGTGAATGGGTGGAATGGGTTGTTTTAACCCAGCGAATGGGTTGAATGGGTTGTTTTAACCCAGTGAATGGGTGGAATGGGTTGTTTTAACCCAGTGAATGGGTGGAAAGGGTTGTTTTAACCCAGCGAATGGGTGGAATGGGTTGTTTTAACCCAGCGAATGGGTGGAATGGGTTGTTTTAACCCAGTGAATGGGTGGAAAGGGTTGTTTAACCCAGTGAATGGGTGGAATGGGTTGTTTTAACCCAGTGAATGAGTAGAAAGGGTTGTTTTAACCCAGCGAATGGGTTGAATGGGTTGTTTTAACCCAGTGAATGGGTGGAATGGGTTGTTTTAACCCAGTGAATGGGTGGAATGGGTTGTTTTAACCCAGTGAATGGGTGGAATGGGTTGTTTTAACCCAGCGAATGGGTGGAATGGGTTGTTTTAACCCAGTGAATGGGTGGAAAGGGTTGTTTAACCCAGTGAATGGGTGGAATGGGTTGTTTTAACCCAGTGAATGAGTAGAAAGGGTTGTTTTAACCCAGCGAATGGGTTGAATGGGTTGTTTTAACCCAGTGAATGGGTGGAATGGGTTGTTTTAACCCAGTGAATGGGTGGAAAGGGTTGTTTTAACCCAGCGAATGGGTGGAATGGGTTGTTTTAACCCAGTGAATGGGTGGAAAGGGTTGTTTTAACCCAGCGATTGGGTGGAATGGGTTGTTTTAACCCAGCGAATGGGTGGAATGGGTTGTTTTAACCCAGTGAATGGGTGGAAAGGGTTGTTTTAACCCAGCGAATGGGTGGAATGGGTTGTTTTAACCCAGCGAATGGGTGGAATGGGTTGTTTTAATCCAGTGAATGGGTGGAAAGGGTTGTTTTAACCCAGCGAATGGGTGGAATGGGTTGTTTTAACCCAGTGAATGGGTGGAAAGGGTTGTTTTAACCCAGCGATTGGGTTGTTTTAACCCAGCGAATGAGTGGAAAGGGTTGTTTTAACCCAGCGATTGGGTTGTTTTAACCCAGCGAATGGGTGGAATGGGCTGTTTTAACCCAGCGATTGGGTTGTTTTAACCCAGCAAATGGGTGGAAAGGGTTGTTTAACCCAGCGAATGGGTAGAATGGGTTGTTTTAACCCAGCGAATGGGTGGAATGGGTTGTTTTAACCCAGCGAATGGGTGGAATGGGTTGTTTTAACCCAGTGAATGGGTGGAAAGGGTTGTTTAACCCAGTGAATAGGTGGAAAGGGTTGTTTAACCCAGCGAATGGGTGGAATGGGTTGTTTTAACCCAGTGAATGGGTGGAAAGGGTTGTTTTAACCCAGCGATTGGGTTGTTTTAACCCAGCGAATGAGTGGAAAGGGTTGTTTTAACCCAGCGATTGGGTTGTTTTAACCCAGCGAATGAGTGGAAAGGGTTGTTTTAACCCAGCGAATGGGTGGAATGGGCTGTTTTAACCCAGTGAATGGGTGGAAAGGGTTGTTTAACCCAGCGAATGGGTGGAATGGGTTGTTTTAACCCAGTGAATGGGTGGAAAGGGTTGTTTTAACCCAGCGATTGGGTTGTTTTAACCCAGCGAATGAGTGGAAAGGGTTGTTTTAACCCAGCGATTGGGTTGTTTTAACCCAGCGAATGAGTGGAAAGGGTTGTTTTAACCCAGCGAATGGGTGGAATGGGCTGTTTTAACCCAGCGAATGGGTGGAATGGGTTGTTTTAACCCAGCGAATGGGTGGAATGGGTTGTTTTAACCCAGTGAATGGGTGGAAAGGGTTGTTTTAACCCAGCGATTGGGTTGTTTTAACCCAGCGAATGAGTGGAAAGGGTTGTTTTAACCCAGCGATTGGGTTGTTTTAACCCAGCGAATGAGTGGAAAGGGTTGTTTTAACCCAGCGAATGGGTGGAATGGGCTGTTTTAACCCAGCGATTGGGTTGTTTTAACCCAGCAAATGGGTGGAAAGGGTTGTTTAACCCAGCGAATGGGTAGAATGGGTTGTTTTAACCCAGCGAATGGGTGGAATGGGTTGTTTTAACCCAGTGAATGAGTGGAAAGGGTTGTTTTAACCCAGCGAATGGGTTGAATGGGTTGTTTTAACCCAGCGAATGGGTGGAATGGGTTGTTTTAACCCAGTGAATGAGTGGAAAGGGTTGTTTTAACCCAGCGAATGGGTTGAATGGGTTGTTTTAACCCAGCAAATGGGTGGAAAGGGTTGTTTAACCCAGCGAATGGGTTGAATGGGTTGTTTTAACCCAGCAAATGGGTGGAAAGGGTTGTTTAACCCAGCGAATGGGTAGAATGGGTTGTTTTAACCCAGCGAATGGGTGGAATGGGTTGTTTTAACCCAGTTAATGAGTGGAAAGGGTTGTTTTAACCCAGCGAATGGGTTGAATGGGTTGTTTTAACCCAGCGAATGGGTGGAAAGGGTTGTTTTAACCCAGCGATTGGGTGGAATGGGTTGTTTTAACCCAGCGAATGGGTGGAATGGGTTGTTTTAACCCAGTGAATGAGTGGAAAGGGTTGTTTTAACCCAGCGAATGGGTTGAATGGGTTGTTTTAACCCAGTGAATGAGTAGAAAGGGTTGTTTTAACCCAGCGAATGGGTTGAATGGGTTGTTTTAACCCAGCGAATGGGTGGAATTGGTTGTTTTAACCCAGCGAATGGGTGGAATTGGTTGTTTTAACTCAGCGATTGGGTTAAATATTTGCCCAGCATGCTGGTTACTATTGTTTAAAAAAAATTACTGTATTGTTTGCTTAAAATGAATTCAAAGTATTTTGGAAATTAACATTTATTATTGTTTAATGAATAATAATTAAACAATAAACATTTATTAAATTGCTTATTCATAAATGTTCACCTTTTGATTAATTTTGTTGCCTCTAGTAATTATATGTCTGATTTCCAACATATTTTTTGGGTTCATTTTAAGCCAGCCATACAGTAATTTTTAAGTTGAGTTAAATAAATAAAACTGCCCAGCAGTTTGGTCAAACATTTAACCCAGCCGCTGGGTTTGTCCATTTTTGAACCCAACTTGGGTTGTTTTTAACCCAGCATTTTTTAGAGTGTACTTATAATAAAATGATTTTTTTCTGTGCTGCCACAAAATGCAAAATTCATGCAGTATGCATGCACAGATTTGTTCCTGGTTTGTACTCTTCTGATGATACTGAATCATCTGAATTGGTTTAAAGATTAATTGTTTGCTGTTCATGAATAGTCCAGCCTCCCAGTGCAGTATTGTCTGTGGACTTTGTATGACTAATGAGGGCAATTGTATGCACAAGTCTTTGTGCTTCCATATTTTCCCCAATTCCTTTATTCCATCCGTCTCTCAAGCCCTATGATTTCACACCATAAATCTCAGAGGAACCTCTGTTGTGGGTTAAAAGACATATCACAAAGTGTAAAATAGTTCTGTTGCAGAAGATCTGGTCATAGAAGAACACTATTGTTGTTGTAGTAGTAGTATATATACATGATCAGCTTTGATGTGGAGCTGTTGTCAAAAAGAGAGTATTAAAGTATAACAGGTTTTGAAATAATATTTTTTCAGCCTTAAAAGCTCATGATCAAGAATAAAACAATGGGATTTATGAACTCCTTTGCTGCAGCTACAGAAATAAGGAACACAGGAGAGCAATAAATCATGAGGGGTGTGATCTGTTCAGGACTTGAGGAGCTTTTTCTTGTTGGCCTTGTGCTCTCTGCTCTATATCAGAGCTACATTAGATTCACTATGTTTATGGTTTTAAAAACCTCATGATGATTAATTACAGCACATAAGCAAAGGCTACCAGAATGAACTGTGTTTATGTGCAGCAGAATCCGTGCTGAGTGTAAGAATGCCTGTCTGGTCATTAATGTACATATTACACATTCATGGTCTTATTGTTCACAATTCATCAGTAAATGTTAATGACCATAGTGTGTGTGTGTGTGTGTGTGTGTGTGTGTGTGTCACAGTTCTACTTAGTTTAGGTTTCGTTTTCAAGGGCTTTTAGTACACTCTAAAAATGCTGGGTTAAAAACAACCCAAGTTGGGTTGAAAATGGACAAACCCAGCGATTGGGTTGTTTTTGGGTTAAATGTTTGCCCAATGTGCTGGGTAGTTTTATTTAACTCAACTATTGTTTAAAAATGACTATATGACTGACTTAAAATGAACCCAAAATTAAAAATCAGACACATAATTACTAGAGGCAACAATTATAATCAAAAAGTGAACATTTATTAATAATGTATAATAATGTATTCAGTTAAGCATCAATTACAACTTGCACTCAAAATTATTATAAGGAGCTTTGTATGTCAATCCACATAAAATATCAAAATGCTGCATAAAGATAACTGCTTTTTGTTTTAGGCATTGGTTACAATGCTATTTTAGTAAATATTTAGTAAAATTCTTAGTAAATACATTTTAGTAAATAGAGATACTATATAGTTATAGATACTATATAATATTTTTAATTAATTTTAATAATTATTATTGTAATCAGTGTTTTGTTGTGTGTTTTGGTCATATTTTATTTGTTTTTTCATTTTATAAATACATTTATATAGTTTTTTATTAATATTTTGAATTATTATTAATAATTATTATTGTAATTTTAAATGATTATTATTGTAGTTTTGGTCATTTTATTAGTTGTTTATTTTATAAATATGTTTATATAGTTGTTATTAATATTTGGTATTTTTATTATTGTAATTTTAAAGTTTTAGTAATTTTTAGTAATTTTTGTATGTTTTTGTCATATTTCATTTGTTGTTTACTTTATAAATACATTTCTAGTTTTTATTAATTTTTTAAATTATTATTATTAATAATTATTATTGTAATCTTAAAGATTTATTCATTTTTGCTGTGTGTTTTGGTCATATTTTATTTGTTGTTTACTTTATAAATACATTTCTATAGTTTTTATTAATTTTTTAAATTATTATTATTAATAATTATTATTGTAATCTTAAAGATTTATTCATTTTTGCTGTGTGTTTTGGTCATATTTTATTTGTTGTTTACTTTATAAATACATTTCTATAGTTTTTATTAATTTTTTAAATTATTATTATTAATAATTATTATTGTAATCTTAAAGATTTATTCATTTTTGCTGTGTGTTTTGGTCATATTTTATTTGTTGTTTACTTTATAAATACATTTCTATAGTTTTTATTAATTTTTTAAATTATTATTATTAATAATTATTATTGTAATCTTAAAGATTTATTCATTTTTGCTGTGTGTTTATATCATAAATATGTTTATATAGTTTTTATTAACCCTACAGACACAGGGTTTTTTGGAACGGCATTTCTGCAAATAACTGTACAACACAAGAATCATCTTTTATTTAAATAGCATGTATAATTATCATCACATAGATTGATTTAATGTAACAGACATTCTTGCTGAAGAAACAAAACCTTCTGTGCAAGTTTCTTTTTGAGGTTAAAGAGTTCTTCGATCATAATAATAGCAATCTAAAATACATTTATTGATAATTACATGAAATCACAGATGCTCAGCTGACTAAATAGACTGTATTATAATTCTAATTACATCAATCAAACACCAAAGTGATTTGTCGAACAGTAAGCCTTCACCAAGGACAAAAGTGTTTCATTAGCAAAGAGCACACAAAGACAAAATTGATTTAGCACTTGTCTTATTATATCATTATCGGGATGTTCAGGGTACGGTCTCCTTTTGTGATCTAACAACATTCCAAAACAAACACATACAGTACATTTCTTAAATTGTATATGTAATCGTTTATATAGATATAACGTTTGGAAAATTAATGCTCTTCTGCTGCATTTATTTGATCAAAAATACAGTAAAAACTGGAAAACTGTGAAATATTATTACTATTTAAAAGAACAGTTTTCTATGTGAATATTGTCATTTATTTCAGCATCATTACTCCAGTCTCCAGTGTCACATGATCCTTCAGAAATCATATAATGATTTGATGCTCAAGAAAAAAAGCTGTTTTCATTATTAAAAAAATGATCTTCTGAAGGATCATGCGACACCGATCGGAGTAATGGTGATTAAAATTCAGCTTTAATCAGGAATAAATGACATATTAACATATATTTACATAGAAAAGAGCTATTTTTGATCAAATAAATGCAGCCTTGGTGAGCAGAAGAGACTTCATTAAAAAAAAAACTGTACTATATTAAACCTCTACAGTATTTTATAGAATATCTGGGCATTATTACTATAGTAACATGTCCAAATAAAAACACTAGTGCCCCATATAGTACTTTTAATTAGTGTCCACATCAAACATCACTGCACCCTGTAGATGTCGCTGTGTTCTACCCCGCTCGCACACAGCACGTTGCTCCTCCAGATTCCCATAATGCCTAGTGTTTACCTCCGCTCTGAGTCTGACAGCGCCGATGCTGCTCACTGGCTCTTCTAGTTACCAACTGGAGCCCAGCATATATCCAGCAGTGCTGCATGCATCGGAACGTCACCATTTACCGAGACAAACCCAGCATAGTTCTCCAGACAAGCACCGGAGATTCTCTCCAGCTTTGGACAGTGTTTATGTTCGCGGCGGTGGGGTTGGACACTTCCTCGCTCCTAATCTGAGGTGAGCGCGCGTATAAACTTATATCCATGGAGATGATTCTCGCGCATTGCAACACGAATGCAGGACTGAACAGCAAGTTTATGCTTTTGCATGTTATTTCGAGCGCGCGCATCACTCCACGCGCCGCACTGCGCTTTAAAACACTTTTAACATGTCTCGCGCTGTCATGTTTAAACGAAGGTGTAGAGTCTAAGCAAGATACACACTATGTATTTTACTTTTATGTAGGTAATTTGGACAGCGTCTTAATGTTTTTTTTGTGGAGTTTAGTCGTTATATTACAAATATGTACTATAGTAAGACTGTGGTAACTTTGTGTTTAATCGCCTCTGTTAGTAAAAATGACAGTAAAGGAGGTCTTATATTCAGAATAATTTGAGAAGTAACAATAATTATAATATTTTGGTGTAACCGTGAATGATAACGACTGCGTGTCATGCTACCGGCTGTTGCGTCACCAGCAAACATTAGTGTGATTGATGTAGCGATGTCCGATTCGTGAAACGAATTGTTCATTTGAGTCGGATCTTTTATATCAAAACGACTCGCTCATGATTGATTCGTTCAGTAACCGTGACAGGTGTTTGACTCGTGATAATTTGAGAACCGATTAGTGAGTTAGCAAAAGCTTCATGTTACATTTCAACACACGGATATAGACGGACATATATATTTTTTATTACAACACTTATTTTTTCGCCAAAAGTTATTGAATGTTATTAATAACAATTGATATATTGTTTTTAATAATACAGATAATAATGGACCTTTTTCACAGACTTTGATGACGCGTTTTAACGGTTATCAGCATCGTAAATCTTGCAACGTTTTTTATATTTTCATTTTTTTTTTTAATGTATATACATTTATAACACGATACTTAGTATTGTATTACCGTTTCATCAAATTACAAAAAAATAAAAAAAATAAACTAGTTAACACTGCTGTGAGGGTGTTTCTAATACAGCGGCTGTGGGATTGACAGTAAATTTGACATCTTTCTCACTTCTGACTGCCGTTATCAATCTCTCTCTCCTCTTTTCGTCTTTTTGAAAGTTGTGAAAACACTGTTGTTGAGTTTTTCTGTTGCTATTTCAGAAAATGGGGACATACAAAATATATTTAATGTATTCTCTCATTCACCGCCATAGAATTTTACCCAACTATGACGACTTCCGCTTCGAGAAACCCGGACATCTGAAAATGGTCGATTGAAAAATCTTATATTTATGTATAATAATTACTTATTACTTATGACTGAATTATTAACTGAACGGGTACATGTGCATATACAATAAACAATAAACCCTTGTGAATAAGAAGTGTGCTTAATCGTATTGAAAGTGTACTTTTTGTGTACTTCAAATCTTAAAAGTATACTTTTTAAAAAGTGCACTTGTAGATAATATAATACAGTTTAAATTAAAGGCCACTTAAGTATACTTCAAGAAAGTACACTTTCATGACAATATTTATAAACACGCTTAAGTGCACTTTTTAAAAATGCACTTTGTGATAATGTCTAATTAAGTTTTACTTATACACATTTTAAATAATTATGATTTCATAGTGTTTTAAATAAGTACACTTATTTTGATGTATTGACTAGTATACTAGAGCACATGAAAAAATTATTTATTTTAATTTCAACTTAAGTGCGCTGTCTAAAATGACATTTGTTAATGTATTTTAAATGTTTAGTCTTTAATATATGCTGTGTGCATTAATGCACTTGAAATATATTTACAGTACACTTGCTTATACAGTATAATCCTGCTCTAAGCTCAACAAGTGTCAGTTTTCTACATAATATTTGACATAAAATGTAATTTATGAGAGGAGTACTGTATTTGTGATACTTAATGTAATAGTACTGTACTTGACATATGTGTACAGAATACTTTTAATATCATTATGTCGATTAAACAAGCAAAAGTTTATCTAAACAAAATTAATTTGAATTCATATTCAGTTAAAAAACATTTAATTTTAATCAGACTAAACTGTAAAAATGACTGACTGAGTGAAGTTCTGTAAACTTACAGAGTTTAACTACACAATGAATTAGAAAAACTTCAACTTGAACAGAAATTAAATCATGCACGTATATTAACTTTTTGTTTAATGCGCATACGCCAAAATACGACGTCATGACGGCGCACTATTTCACCAGAGTTTGAAAAATGCACTTTCAGCCATCTTTATGTAATCGCGGTGCGTGAGGCAACTCTGCTGATCAAACAAGAAGAAAGCAAAGGAGTGGATGACTACAGATGAGACGTTATGTACTACAAATAAAGAGTCAAGTAAGTATATCTTGATATATGCTTTCTTTCTTTTTATTTTTTTTCACCGTATAGCAGTTCTTATTGCGATTAAGAGTGTAACTTATTTAGTTTAATCGCAGACGCAATATGGAGGCGAATTAATCATGTTTCCTATAATTTATCTATGATTGCATTATAATAATTTCTTATATATGAATGTGATCTCGTGTGTGGGCGTGTTCAATGAATTTGGCTGCTGAAAATACAATATTTTAATATAACTCTGAGTTTTTAAATCATTTTAAACTAAATGACTTAAAGTTAAATTTGCTGAACGAAATTCAAAGATCTGATCTTGTAACATTCAAAGACATTTATATACATTTAATCCATATAATCACTATTATAACCACCAGTAATGTTCAATATATCACCCCCTCTGGAAATACTGCTTATAATCTATGTTTTTATGTTACAAGTTTTGCCATTAATTCTTGCCCAGCCGGCACACCCTGATCACACGCTACAAGCTAAAACACTGCCATCAACTATCCTTATAGCTTTTAAATGCTTTGAATCTTTTCTATTTGCAAGTAATAAATTCCCAACTGTGCACTTACCAATCCCCATCTAATTATTTTATATTTATATTATATTTTTCAAAGCAAAAATGTGTTCTGTGTGAATGAGCCCTCAATTTGCTTGGGCCTTGGGTTATTTATCTGTGTAATTGATAAAGTTATGTTTAATTGGTGTGGTCACTGGAATCCTGGTGTTTGTGGGAAGCATGAAGGAACCTCTCCCAGGATTCTACTACAGTGTTGTGTTGTGAGGTCATTCATCTTCAGTGATGCAGTTGCGGTCAAAAGTTTACTTACACCTAAACTGCTTCATTCAGGGAAGTACTAAATAAAAAGACAACATGCTAATTTTTATGGTCCCTCTTATTGTTAAAATTATTAACATTTTGCAGATACTGCAAGGTGTTCGGGTGATTTGCCTACAGTGGTTCAGGCTGCAGGATGGCCGAATGACTAAAGAAACGTTATCAGACAAGAAACGTATAGTTTTCTACCATCTTGCTACGGAAATAAGTGCAGTTACAATAGCAAAATATGTGGGAGATAGTGCAAAAATATTATATCGCAATAGGTAGCACATCAAAATTAATACAGAATCAAAACTAGTTAGCACATCATTTATAATTGAAATGCTTTAATAATATTTGGTTTTGGGCTGCACGATATTGGAAAAATCTGCAAAAAATCTGTTTTTCTGCGATATGAAAAAAAAAAAGCACTTAAAAATGAACTTATTTATATACGAACACTTAAATTACACTCAATTATGCTTTTTTTTTATAATAAAGTTATAATACTAACTTTAGAATTACATAATCATATTTCTACTAGGGATGCACCGAACATTCTGCCATTTTCTGAAAGACTTTTATCACTGAAACAGTGCAGCCGAAATGTTGTGATGACGCAAACAGAAACCATGACCTGCACGTGCTTGTCTGAAGCAACATGTCTGTGGTGTGGACGTATTTCAGTATATCTGAGAAAGACCCACGGGCAGCGATATGCAAAACATGTAATGCCGAAATTTCAAGAGGGGGTGCATCTGCAAAGACTTTCTCCACGTCGGGTTTAATTTATCACCTGAAATCCAAACATTCCGATCGCTACGCTGAACATGAGAGGAACGCGGCACAGAAAAGGAAAACGCCTCCGAGCACGCCCACTCCGTCTGTGGCGGACGTTTTTGAAAAGGCAAGGAAGTTTCCCAGTGATGGTGTCAAGGCAAAGGGCCTTACACAAAAGATTATGGAATTCATTGCCTTAGATGACCAGCCATTCTCTGTCGTAGAAGATGTGGGATTTCATAGGCTGATCGAGCACATTGAGCCCCGTTATGTCATGCCGAGCAGACGACATTTCTCAGAGGTGTGTTTACCTGAGCTGTTTAAAGTTCAACTCACGTCCATGAGCATATAGCTGCAGATATTTCAGCAATCGGTTTCACGACAGACATATGGAGCTCACACGTCAGCATTATATTGTTGTGTCTTTAAGCAGTTGCACTTGTTCTGAATGCACTTTCTTGTAGTAGTCCTACAGAGAAAATTTTAAAATGCACTTGACCTAAATGCACTTTGTTTTTATGAGAGAACATTTAATTTTAAAACCTTTCTGCAGGCCAGTAGGCCTGTACATTATTATTTAATGTACACATGAGTGGGGTCAAGTTGAACATTTTAGTTTGCAACAATGCACAGTATAAAATAAAATTCAATGTGCTAAATAAATATTTGCATAATTTGTAATTGATTTATTCTTTGAAACTTTAATATTAATTTATGCAATTGCAGTGCCTTGATTTTAGTAAAGTTAGTACGCAGTCATAGCCATAAATGCAATGGTACTAATAATTGGCATAATTTCTTTTGGTGTTTCGGTTTTCGGCCAAGAATTTTCATTTCGGTGCATCACTAATTTCTACTGCAATTCGTTTTTTTTAAAAATATAAACATTTAAATCGTGGCTGTCATAAATGATTTATTCAAACATGCATTAAATACATAAATTAATTATAAATAAAATGAATATTTAAACGTGGTGCATATATTTATCAGAATGCTCCTCTCTAGAGTTTATTTTTCTAGTTTATGGTCACTGAATATATTTAAATGAGGTAAATGTGACATTACGTGACATTGTTTACAAGCTGTTTTATGACGTCTTGTGGTTGAATCACTGAGCGATTACATTAGACACGATATGAATGTCGGTAAGTTGTACTGTATCTTGTAACATACCTTCAGATGTTCATTCATATTTATTTCACACTAACTGGTATTAAAGCAGAGGAGATGATCAGTACACAGTACACATCTTGGCCTACAGGCTTCGATCACTATCAGCAACTCTTTGCCTTTAGGAATACCAAATGGGTCTAGGAGGGGGGTGGAAAAGGACAGCAAATGTCTTTGTTCTTTTTCAGACCTAAATATCTGATCCTTTCAAACAATTGAGCCAATTATAATAATGGATTGAATCTGTTTGTAAACAATTGTTTTCCTTCTGTTTTTTTTTTCCTCTTTGGAACATGTCCATTTACACATACTGTGTAGGGATGGTGCGCAGCTTCATGGACATTCGAGGTTTTCTGCTGATGGAGAGCTTCTGGGACATTGACATAAACAATTTCAAAAAAGTTGGTGACAAATAATTTTGGTTTTCTTGTTGGAATTCGTCAGTTGTTTTTATTTATTTATTTCAAAATTCCATTCACTGTAATGCTGGAGTAAGATTTTAGAAAAAAAACCTTTTGGTCCCGATTAATGTTTGTGCTAGTAAAGGTTTCAGGGGTTATAAGTAACAAGGTTCGGTAATACGGTCTCATTTGTTAACATCAATTAATATATTAGCCAACATGATCTAACTATGTGCAATAACTTTTTTGCAGTATTTATTCATCTTTGTTAACATTAGTTAATAAAAAATATAGTTTTCTTTACATTTTGTTTGTATTAATTCATGGGTGTTATCTTATTTATCATCTTATATATCATACAGAATGATGTTTTCTGAAAATGTGAAAATGCAGAAGGTTTTGTATGATGTTTAGGTACCTTTTTGAGGCATACAAGCCTCTTTGTCCTCCAGACTCTTCCTAAATGAGCGTTAAAGTGTTGTAATTGTTTGTAAAAGTATTTCTTGGGTTTTTCTTGTGCATCAACAAAAAGGTTTTTGTGTATCAATAAATGTAGAGGGTTTTAATTTGCATTTGTGTTGATTGTAACTTGGTAATTAAGTTTTGAAATATACTAAATTGTAGCTTCATTATGATAAAAAATGAATTACAAATGTATGAAATTATATAGTGTACATGTAAATCACATTAAAGTATATTTTAGTTCACATGAAGTGCTTGTCAGTACACTTTTACCATATTTCAATGTACATAATTTTTTTTTTATTAAAGTCCCACTTAAGTGGTTTAAAAAGATCACTCAGAAGTTCAACTAGTTGCATTTAATATGAACTTAATCTGTGATATATTTGAAATGAATTACAAATAGAATGCACTTAAGCGGCTGAAAACATTACATTTAATTCACACTTAAGTGTATTGATAACTGACATTAAAGTATATTTTAGTTCACATTAATCGCATTGAGCAGTGCACTTCAACTATATTTTAAAGATACTAGAAGCAATTACGAAGGAAAATATAAAGTTGTATTAAAGCCCCACTTAAGTGGTTTAAAAAAAATCATTCAAAAGTTCAACTAATTGCATTTAATATGAACTTAATCTGTGATATATTTGAATGCACTGAAAACATTACATGTAATTCACACTTATAAAAAAATAAATTATTTGTGCAATAAGTACACTTTATGAAAGTATATTTAAGTGCACTTCTTTTTCACAAGGGTGTGATTATTGGAACATTTATAACGTGTATGATGTCATAAAAAATTGTTAAAACTTTTTTTTTTCTATGACATTATGGGTTTTGCTCTTCTCAGTTATTTAAACTTTCCAAAAAATACTCATTGTATTTAAAAAAAAAAAAAAAAAAAAAAAGCTTTAATATAGAAATGTCTCTTTCCTTAAACTGACAGGTTTACATTAATGTTTTAGACCAGTTTAAGCTAAGCTGAAATATTATAGCACATCTACAGTATTACGTTTGCAGTGTGCATTGTCAAAATGCTTCATATTTGTCAGATTTTCCTCGGCTAATTTACTTGATTTAGTCTTACTGCTCAGTGAGTATTAGAAAGTAATTCTAAATAATTAGTTGAATTGTGCTGTATGACTGCTGACAGATAAACATTAAGATGTTTACAGCAAAGTGATGTGATGCATTTAAACTGTTGTTAAATAAGCTTTATGACCATCTTAATATCCACACCAGGTGTGCTTGTAGAAATGGGCTCTTGGTAGAGTAATGATTTAATTGCTCCCTGTCTTGTTTTTCTCTGTGCTCTGCTTCTATATTGTAGGTTTTAAGTATTTTTAGAGTGCGGACCATGTGGAATGGCGCAAAGCATGCGAGTGTCAGGACTGCACCAATCACATGAAAAGCTTTGTATCCTAGCAACACAAGAGATATGCACAACCACTGGCTGGTATCAGTGGATGACAGATATAGGGCTTGTTGTCAATACGCTGATGAGCGGCCGTTTTCTTGTAAACTTATCAAAGTTTGGGTTGTTTAGACTCACAAATGCTCAGATAGGTGATTCCAATGTTGTGCAAAACTCTAAATATCGATTTAGGAGTGCATTCAAATGGACATTTTGCACTTCTGCCAGTTATTTTCACTTTCTGTTTAAAGGTATAGATAGCACAAAAATGCAGGCTTTTTAAATCATTTATTGTTTTGAAACTTTAAGTATTGTACTTGTGCCATTTCAGGTTTCAAAAAAGATGGAAAAGCATCACAAAAGTATCATGAATAACTTGTGCATTATAATTTAACACTTTTTTAGTTTGAAGCAAACTTTGGAAAAGGAATATTTATGGCACTCAGAGAGCTATGTTGTGTGCAGTTGAGCTGATAGAAAAACACGAGATACATTTCTTGTTTCAACATTATTTGTTCTTCAGATATTCCTCTTCAAAATAAAAAAATCAGCTGTAAGCAAAGTGACCCACATTGGTTTCTGACCACTGAAAATGTGTATAATTTACTCACGGAGCCGCATTAAGATCTCCATATCTCTGGGATTGAACCATTGAGGGCCTTTAAAATGAAGTTACCAAAAGGAAAGTTTGTTAAGAATCAGAATCTAAAAGGATTTTAAGATATCTTTAATACTTCTTGAGTCACAGGCATACAAACTTGAGGGAAAAAAACACAAGAAGTGCTTTTTCCCACTTTTTGAACTGTCGCCATTGGCATATAATGAAACAAAGATTGCTAAAGTCAACAGATTTTACTAATAGATCTACCAATCTCTGTGTGAAAATAAAATAATCATGCTGCCATCTTTCTAAAGTCATTTTCACCCATCTGTAATTTGGCCCATCAAGTGAAAATGGTCATTTTGACCCCCTCTACAAAATAGTGGATTACTCAGTAAATATACATCTGTGACATTTGATATTTGGCTTTCATCACTATTAATGTTTGTCTTTCTACAGAAAAAAAAACAATTCTTTTTTTGTCCAAAGGCCTTAATAATAATAAAAAACAAAGATATAACATTCAAAGTATTTACAACTAGATCTCTTTTATTGAATTCAAAAGGTTTTAATCATATTTCACAACATATAAAGGTATTTTAAAGATTTTGAAGTGTCAAAAGGTCATTCGGTTTAACTGTCCAAAAGCCATTTAATTTGTGATTAAAATATCTTAAAATGTAATGAATGTATATATTTTTTATAACCTCATATATATCAACATAGTGCAAAATGGTATTAAAATTATGTGTAGAAGTCGTTGCTTTGTTATGAGAAAGAATGTCTGGAAAAATTAATTTCATTGATGTCATTCGGAGTAACCAATATAAAGGGACCATTTTGGATCAAGTCATGCGGTCAGTATCATGTGACAGGATGTGACATCATTCAGACACCTGCAAAGGACCACATGGTCGTGAAGCAAAGTAACTATTTGAAAAATTCATGTTTTCACATGATCATACGCATGTCCCGAAACATCAGGTCATTCGGTACAACCGCTATAAAACATGGAAAATAGGGCTGCTCTATGTGAAAAATAACATTTAAACACTTTTATTACATTTATTAGATTATTAAACACGATTATTATTTTTTTTTTTTAATCTTTTTTTTTTAAAATGCGCAGCTTGTCAATGAAGTATGGCTCCAAATGTGTTTATTAGTCATGTTTAATCAAAGTGTATCAATCTTCTGTTTATTCAGCTACAGCTATATGATGTGTGTTATCTTCTTCTGGGGCAGGGTATATTTGCGCCCTCTGGCTGTCAGATGGAGAAGCATTTACCACTGATCACAGAGCCGTACAGCTCTGAAAAGCTGCGTATTAAATAATAGCAGCCTTTGCCAAATCGCGTGCGATTTAATCGCGATAAATTGTGTAGCCGTAATGGAAAATGTTTTTGTACTAAATATAAAATGTTTGTCCTTTTGCTAGCTAGCTAGATATCAGCCTGTTAGCATTGTTTGAAAATATCGTCATTCGGTAAAACTGAAATTTTGGTTAAACCGAATGACAAAAGCAGTGTTAATTGATTATAAAAACAATAAAATAATTCAACTTCAAAATTAATTAAATCTCCATTTTTTTTAATATGCTTTTAAAACACTCATTTGTCAATAACCCATTAACAATATCCAAAATTTGAGCCGGGGAAGTTTCCGAAATTTGACACGGAATGACCCAGCCGCTGTTTTGATACTTCTGCATCCTTTTCGAAGCTTGAAAGCTTTATGCATTGTTATTGCATAGAAGGAAAAAAAAGGCATTTTTTTTTTTTGCATATTTGGGTGAACTATTCCTTTCTTCATCCCAAGTTTCTAAGGTGACTTTTGTTTTATCCCAGCATATTTATTCTCCTCCTATCCTTCAAGTTTTGTTTCCGTTTCATGTTCCTGGTCTGAGATGGATTTGTGCCCTTCTCCACACAAATACTAAGCTGCCCAGGCTTCACTTCATATAAGGTTTATCAGTTGTGTTGAAGACATTGTATTCGTCCGGCTGACGTGTAGAGCGAGCAGTCTGTCTGTGGGTCTCAGTTTTGTGTTGCACTGTAGTCTGTTCTTGTAGACCTCAATTTGCTGTTCTTAACACTGCTGCTTACTCTGTGCGGCGAGGACTTAGATGAAATCCAGACTTAGATCCTGCCTAGTCTTTGACTAAAGGAAATAGGGGATAAGCACTGAATGTGTTTATTTCCTTATGCTTGTTTGATATTCGGCTGTTCAAGAGGAAATTACTGCAGGCTTTTAAATATATCTTTGTGTATCGTTTTATCCTGCCTTATAGCATTCACAGAGATGTTTAATGGTGAGAGGGTTTGGATACCAGTCATATAAAGGGATTTATTTCACATTTACCAGCTTTATAAGGACTATTCATAAGTGTTTACGTGCAAATATGTATGATTCAGAGCAACAACAACTTTACAAAATATGGACTGAAAAGTGTGCAGGATCAGTAATCTTTGCACTTTGAATCTGGCAGAAGACTGGATTGAAAGAAAAGAAAATTTCTCATAACCTTCTAAACGCACACATGCTCGTCTCTTAATGGAAGACATTCACACAGCTCAAAGGTTCGAGCATGAAGGATGCATTGGTTAGTCAAGGGTAGAACGTCCATCAGCACTTGTGTGGCTTTTATGTTTGTTTTGTTGGTTTATGTTGTATTGCGTTGTTGAGAGAGATAGCAGGTGTCATTTGAATATTCTTTCAAGCAGAAATTCACTGTCACACAGCTCGCTTCTCTCTCTCCTCACAAAAATAGAAATGAGCGAGCGTTTCCCTTTTGACATTCCTCTGATAAGATAATCAATGAACCATGGTTGGTCATTGAGTGGAAGGTGTGTGTGTGTGCGCTTAATACTAAAAGCCTTCTGTCACTGACAAATTCATTGTATGAATTTGCTGTTCCTCATTTCACTGAAGAAGCTTTTACATAGGGAACCATTTTGACAGCTTAATTTTAACATTTTAAGACAGAATAGATGTGATTGCTGGATGGAATCACTAATGAGTTGTCAAGATATTTTCGGGGCCTTGATAGCAGCATGAAAGCATGCATTAGATTCCAAAACAATCAAAATAATTTTCCATTTGTACAAATTATAATTTGGGTTTATAATTAAGGGAGAGATGGATTCAGTCTTAATAGTATTTATTTGATTTCAGATGAGTACAATTAAATGGCCCCAAAAAGTATTTGGTCATTTTAAGCCATATTGAAGGCATTTATTGTAAGAAAGATGACTTTTCAAGCAAAACATGTCCAAAAGTTTTTTGTTTTTTAAATGAATGACCATTTAGATCAAGTATTATTACCAGAGTAAATCACAGACAGAATTCAGACAAAATTATCGAACGTAGGTAGTTACAGAAACTCAAGAAAAGCAAGTCTGAATTGAGCTTACATGCCTGAAAAAAAAAAAAAAAACTTTGAAGAGTCTCAAAATAATTGTCAGATGGAGAGAAGACATGAACAGTGATCTGCTGCTAAGTAACTGAAATAAAGCATATGCAAAAAAAGCAAATGACATTTCAAAAAGTAAGTGTTTAGTGGACCTGGTTTTCTTCTCTTAATTGATGAAGTTTGACAGTGTTTTTGACAGCGGCAGTGGTGAAGATCATCAGAGAAATGCAGTCAAATGTCTTTATTTGGATTCATCAGATCATTAATTGGCTTCATCAGTTTAAACATTCAAGCAATTTTTAAACCATTCGAGTGCAAAAAGACGCAAAAGAGAACTCAGTTCTGTTTTCTTCCTCGTCTATTTGTTCTTGACACATACACGCAAAGTTATGTTAAAGGGGTGGTTGATTATGATTTCACGTTTTTAACTTTAGTTAGTGTGTAATGTTGCTGTTTGAGCATAAACAACATCTGCAAAGTTACAACGCTCAAAGTTCAATGCAAAGAGAGATATTTTCTGTTTAAGGACTACAACAAACAGCTGGTAGGGACTACAACGAGCTTCTTCCTGGGTTACTGACATCACTAATACTAACATTTACATAAACCCCGCCCCCGAGAACACACAACAAAGGGGGCGAGGCCATGTTGGACTGCTTTAGAGAAGAGGAAGAATGACATGCCGTCATTTTACGCCAGACTGCTTCACAAACGAGGGTCAATTCAATTCAAAAGATTAACATGACGACACAAGCTAGTCGATGAGTTGAATCATCAATATTTCAGTTTTGTTATTATTTAGTTTAAGATTTATAAATTCATCCACTAACCATTCAGAAACGTCTAAAAGTTGTAACTTCTTCCTGAGTCTCTCCATCAGTGTCGACTCCGGTTTGAACAATGTAAGGCTGAACACCGTTCGTCATTTCGGCAGCGTGAGATTCTCCAGCTTTGTTGTTGTTGAGCAACCGAAGTGCGAGCTGTTAAAGCTCCGCCCTCTTCTGGAAAGGGGACCGGGAGCAGCAGCTCATTTGCATTTAAAGGGACACACACAAAAACAGCATGTTTTTGCTCACACCCAAATAGGGGCAAATTTGACAAGCTAAAATAAATGATCTGTGCGGTATTTTGAGCTGAAACTTCACACACACATTCTGGGGACACCAGAGACTTATATTACATCTTGTAAAAGGGGCATTATAGGTCCCCTTTAAAATGCTTGTCTCTGCGAGTATCCTCGTAAACAGTCGCTTATGGCTTACGGTATGTAAATAGTTGAGAAAGAAAATGGATGCGTATCATTATATTGGATCAGTGCATTCGGTCTTAAAGTAACAGCAGCCTAATATTCCTGCTGCCGTCTGTGCCATTAATGTTAATTCTTTAATTCTTTTCATTAATTAATTCTTTCCAAATAGCAAGCTTTCATATCGCAATATATATTGCAGAAAATCAAAATGTTGTGTAACCCTAAAATACATCTATGTAAAATAAATAAATAAAATCAATGAAGTGAAATATAAAACCTCAATGGCCCTTAAAGAAATTAAATTAAATTAAACTTAATTAAATTTAAATCTGGGCTGAAAATGTTCTTGACAGGTTTTGTGAGATTCCCCCTGTTACTGGTTGTTCTGCTAAAGACAAAAATGAAGAGGTGTTCTTTGACATATTGAAATGTTGTAGAGTAGATTTTACATTAAAATGACAATGTAAGATCTTTTGTAGTGCTGCAGTGTAAATGTCAGTCAGGCGACAGGGAATATTAATGAAAGCAGAGGTTTTACCGAGATGACACTTGTGCAAATATCTCTAATATGAGACATTTATGAGCAGACTGCAGCGGAAACACTCGGCCGGCCCTCTGACTCATTAAACACAATGAATCTACAGACATTCAGCTGTTACTGTGTTTGTTTTACCTTGATGCTGGATTGACCTTTTTTGATTGGTGAAAGGAATTACTTACTGGGCTATGAATTATAATATTTTTAAAATAGTAGGCCTCACAGATGTTGCATTTGTTAGTCCAAAAAAACAAAAAAGCACTTAGTTTGTGCATTTGTGTTTTCAAGTGGGGATTGCAAATTGCAGTGTAAAACATTGAAACATTACAGTTTGTTCCAGACGGTTGAAGATGCTGCTTTTTACTGCCGATCTGATTAAATTATGCATAGTGTCCATGTGTAATCAAGACTCCTTAAACAAATCAACTGATCTGTGCAATGTTAAGTTTTAGGGATTTATCCCAGCTGTGAGCCGGGATATCATATTACACCTTCATTTAGAGAATGAACATTTTTATTTGACCTAGTTTTTTGATGAATGTTTCTTCCCCTCCTAAAGCTTCTTTATTGTTGCATTTGTCTGTCTTTGCCACTGCCAATTAAAGTGCAAATCCGTAAGAAGAATTTGAGGAAATGTTAAAAAAGATGTCTCAGAAATATCGGCAAAATCAGGTGCCTGTCAATGAATGCAGGTCTGCTGGGACGCGTCGTTCCTCTGATGGAAGATTAACTGTGAAACGGCATTCTTACTACAAGTAATGGCCATGGCAGAAAGTCAGTCTGATGCCTGTGATCTTTCTCTGCTGCTGGCTGAATAGCCTTCATTTCCTGCTCTAAGATACAGCTAATAGTAAACTTCAGCTCTTTATTACTGGCTAAAAGAGGATGGTGGCAATTTAGTAATATGTAACTCGTTTCAAATGACAAGCTATGATGAATTGCAAAACAGTAGCAAATAGGGATGTATCTATATAGTGTCACAATATATTGCAATATAAAAATGTAACAATACGTATCATGGATAGTTCACACAAAATTAAAAATTTAAAGCGATTTAATTTAGCGTCAAATATAGGGCTGGGATACTATCAAAATACTTGGGTGTCGATACGATATGTATTGCGAATTATTTATTTATTTTTTTTTGCATAAGTATTGCAATTCGATATTGCAATGTATTGCTGTTTTAAGGGATGCACCGACATGAACATTTTGGCCGATACCGATAATTTTTTTTATATTTGAAAGCTGATAACCGTTATATTGGTTGATAAATCTAAATCAAAATATTTATATAATTTTTGAGAGCCTGACTACAAAAACAAAAGTTTCACCATTAAATCCATGTCCCAAGCACATGATTATAATGTTCTCATTATAATTTTATGTAGATTTCACTGCACATGTTGCACTTAACTGTATTTATCTTTTGAAGTGATTTCAATCATATTTCAAGCGATTCAAAACCATCATAGTGAATAATGAAGTGTCTCAGCTGAAGGAAATAATCCATTATTTATCGGCCTTAATATATTGGCCAAATTTTCTTATCTGGCTGATAACAATAACATTAAAAATGAACATATATCGGCCAATACAGACATGGTGGCCGATATATCGTGCATTCCTAGTGATTTTGCTTTGGGTTTTTTGTAATGCTAGACCGTTGAATCATACACTTATACAGACTGTACATGATGTATAAGATGTTATATTTACAAAAACAATTCATCACATCTTTGAGTTTTATTTTAGAAGCATTATACATTACAGGACTAAATGAATAAATGATTCAATGACACACACATTTTTAAGTCATTTGTCGCCACCTAGTGGCGAAACAATGTAAACGATACAGTCGTTATTTGAAGCGCCGTTTTAACTATTTTGATCGCTACCATAGACATCAGTGTTTATATTTGAACTATAAACATTTATCCAAGTACTTCTATGATAATTTGAACTATTGTGTCACAGAAATATAGTGTGAGGTTGAAATAACTGCTCTCTCTAGATCAGGGGCAACGCCAACACAGATTTGCATGTTGCAATATGGTTTTGTCAATGGTTTAGTAGACAGACCTTATTTAGAAATAAGATAGCATGTGTTTGTTTCGAGATGACAATCTTTTAAAGGTTAATCATGCAGCTCTACTGTCTTTGATATCTGAATCAAAGCGAGTAGCGCGAGGGCTTTTCAGTCCATTCATTACTATATAATATTCATGAAGTGAGACATCGCTATTTAAAGATTCAGCGCTTCTCCCACACATCCCACCAGAACCGTTTTCGGAACAGTTTAAATCTATTTGTTGATGTTGGAACAAAAGTGGGTAACTTATCTCCACCTCATCTACAAGCAAGGACTAAAATAAAATAATTTAATTTTAATTAATATCAATTCTGGAATAAAAAAAAAAATTTTAAAATTGCAATTTGCAATTCCAGCCCTAGTCAAATATAGTAATGGCGCATTAAATATACACAGAAGGTCACAAAATTAAGCTTCCATGTTTAATAGTTATTATTAATACATTAAAAATAAATTAATTTATTGTAGCCAATCACAGACATATCTGAAAATGCTACGAGGAAATAGTATCGTCACTTTTTTTTGTACGTTTTAAGTACCGAAGTCTGTATTTTTGACAACACTATTTTTAATTCTGTTTTGGCTTTGTTCAAAGTATTGTGAGATCAGTATCATGTATCGAACCAAATCCTGACGTGAGTGTTGTAGCATCCTTTTGTAGCAACGTTTTTTGGCATGAACTGTACTCTGTGCAATAACTCACATTAGTATGTACGATGAGATTTCGCTCGTGAATGCGTTGGCCAAGCATTTGCATTTGTATGCTCGTGCAGAGTGTTTCTGGCCTTAGTTTGAGAATATGACTGTCCAAGCAGACCAAAAAATCCAATCAGTGGGTGGAATAATGTGATGAGGTCCTTACTGCAGACTTGGACACATTTCATGCGGTCACGTCGAACATATGTGGTTGGTAGACTTTAAGGAGTATTTCCCCCGCAAACATGTCCTCTTTCTAAAGCTGTATTTTTTTCCCCTCCCATGATGATTTCAACGTCATTTCCATTACCTCCAGTGAGTGTCAGAGCCAAGGGATTTCAGTCTTAATCTCATCCCTATGAAAGCAGTGCCATGAGAGGTTTTCTTCCAGTAGTTTGAGAAGTGCACTATTTTGAATAATATAAATATAGATCTTTTAAATGTTGTTAAAGGACAGCATGACTCTGCTGAAGTGGGACTTTTTTTCCAGTTGTGTCTGCTACTGATAAGGATAAAAAAAACAGGCTGTTTTATTTTATTATTGTGAGTATTGCTATGCAGTTGGAAGGTTGTTCATGCTCAGATTGAATGTGCAAATATTGTGGTCTCTAGATGTGTTTTGTGTCCATTCTTCAATTTAAATGGGACATATCATGAAAATCTGACTTTTTCCGTGTTTAAGTGCTATAATCAGGTCCTCGGTGCATCTACCAACCCAGAAAACATGAAAAAGGACAACCAAGTAACTTTTGGAAAAAATATTAGACCATTCACAGCATTTAAAAGCGATACTAACAAACGTCATTTTGGCTGCGTGAGATTCTCCAGCTTTGTTGTTGTTGAGCAACCGAAGTGCGAGTTGTTAAAGCTCCGCCCTCTTCTGGAAAGGGGGCCGGGAGCAGCAGCTCATTTGCATTTAAAGGGACACACACAAAAACGGCGTGTTTTTGCTCACACCCAATTAGGGGCAAATTTGACAAGCTATAATAAATGATCTAATGAGCTGAAACTTCACAGACACATTCTGGAGACACCAGAGACTTATATTACATCTTGTAAAGGGGCATTATAGGTCCCCTTTAAATGGTAAGATGTTCAGTCCGTTTTAACATCCAATGGACAACAATTTTAAAGGGGGATATTTCAAATCCACTGTTTGGAAGTTAGTCAGGCAGAGTCCAACAACAAACGTTCAACCAATCAGCATTGGGGGGCGTATGACTGTCGAGGAGAGAGAACGAGCAAGAGGGACATTTGAAAAGAAGAAGAAGAAAAAACTGCAGAACGAGAAACGGGACACAATATAAAAGAGCTCGAAAGAATATCACTGGAATGAAGGTTTATCATGGACAAGCGCTTTAGGACCCAGTTTATATTAGAAAAGCTTTCCAGCGCTCCGATCCGCCTTTTTCGCTTCCGATACCTGGGATTCAGTATCGGCCGATACCGATCCGATATTCAAGTAATAATAAAAAAAGTGCTAAATTACAATAAACTGTATGTCTCACTGTGTGGAAGAAACTGGGATCATTCTTTTGTGCAAGGCATCAGGCTTGACTTAAACATTACTTTCCTAACTTTGTAAAACAAATTAACAAACAGACACAAATGTAGTGAATTATTTATTAAATAACTGTGCATCAGTGCAACAACTGTAAATAAACCAATAGCTTCTCTAGCTGGGTAGACATTCAAAATAAGAGTCCAGCTGATTCCTTCATCCATGGCTTGTTTTTCATGAATGTCATACATGACATAAACTAAATATATTTATATATAAATATAGGCTGTACTATAAAATGAAAAGACATTTCTTTTAAATTTGGCAGCAACATATGATAGATAGGACAGTACAAAAAATGCTATTAACAATCTTTCATTGCGCAAAAGTATTATAATATAAACAGCTCCCATAAAGAGCGACACAAAGCGCTTATGCGCATCCCGTGTGCAGAATGATGCGCTTGAAGCTTCATGGAGTCGCAGCGCTCCGCATTGAACAGTTCAAAGCACAAAGTGAAGATATAATGATGCGTATTGTATTACCGGTATCGTTGTCTACAGATGAAGTATAATAATAGAAACATTGATTCATCTTGAAGAGAGCTTCATTGTGTTAACCGAACGCGACACGCAGTTGAAATGCTGAATGGAGAATGACTGACAGCCGCAGCGGAGGGAGGCATTTACGTGAACTTTAATTTAACGACTTAAATATTTATCTGTACCTCAAATTAAACTATGGAATGGCTTCAGAACACTTGGAATATAGTGCACGGAAACTTTATGGTGCTTTTTAATGTTTTTGTGCCTTTTGTGGAGCTTAACAATAACACAGAATAGTACACGCACAATATCGGATTTGGATCGGTCCCATCCGGCCGATACCCGATCTGCTGTGCTGTTGTATTTAGTCGTGTGTACTGGATGTTAATTTTTTTGTGCTTTCTTGTCGTTTGTTCATCAGTTTTCGTGAAGCATTTTGTTGCGCGTGAGCTGTGATAAACAGACATTCAGAGAATGAGGTGTTTAGCGTCGTTGGTAGTGCATTCGCCTCGCATGCCAGCAGCGATCGGTCCAGGGTTTGAGGCCGACTCGGAGCAGGGTGGTTAGTATTGGAGTGTGAGTTTTGGAGGCGGAGCAATGAAGAGAGGGGTGGGTTTGTTTGGGTTGATCTTAAATATCAACAATGTCCAACAGCGTAGTTCAAATACCACTTACTGCACCTTTAAGTCAGATCGCCTGGTAAAGTAATAACACATCTCTCTAATTCGAGATATCATACATGTTTGTCAAAGACAGCAGCAGGGATATTAGGCTGCCGTCACTTTAAGACCTAATGCACTGATCCAATGTAATGATACGCATCCATTTTCTTTCTCAACTGTTTGCAACCACATTCCCAAGTAATGCATTTGAATTATTAATAAGCACATTTATATCTCATTCTCAGTCTTCTTAGTTAATCATGGGTTTTTAGTGTTTAGGGGGTGGTGTTGAGTTCCTGTGATATTGCTTTTTCCTGCTTTCACTGCTGTTGAAGTGCCTGACTTGAGAAAACATCACACCCTGACCTCAGTGGAACGTGTTTTAAAAGCCTTGGGCCACACTCACTGTCCTGTGCAGACATTGTTATAATGTTGCCCCATTTAGCAGACATTTATTTTCTGTCTTGGCTGCTGTTGTGTTTGTTCATCTTCTAGAAGGGCCAGTAGTGTCTCTCATCACAGAAGGTTGTTGACCCTCAAGGGGCAGTAAGAAAATAAGAGAAATGTAGATGGGAATTGATGTCAACGTCACCGACCAATAAGGCTGTTTGGTCTTCATGTGTCCATCAAAACAAGCTTTGCCTTTGACCATATTTCATATGGTTTTGAAAAACATTTATACAATTTTCTTAAAGTTCCAATTTAATGTCTCCTGAAAAAAATGACGTGGTGTAACCGGCAAGTAAAAAGTAATAACATATTTTCTTAACACTTGTGAAAATAATTTATTTACCTTTCAAATATTGTGAATTATTAAATCATAAATATTATACAGTTTGAGGAGTCGCACCACATGACATTTTACACATTGAACTAAATCAAATTAACTGATATTTTAAGAAATGTATTGATCTCGACAGTCATGAGGGTCTGAAGGGTCGTCTCTATGACATCATTTCCTGTTTGACTTTCTACATGTATTTGCATGTTATTTTGAGAACTTAACTTTGATTGATAGACAGAATATACCCCCCCCCCCCTCCCTCCCGCCCCCTAAGAAATAATAAAAGTTTATGCCAAACTGCTCAAAAATGGTTCTTTTGAAGTTCTTTGTCGTTCTTTTTATTGGGCCTGAATATATTCTTTAAAATTTCGGTTTTACCGAGTGACACTTTTGGTTATACCGAATGATGATATTTTCAAACAATGCTAACAGGCTGATATCTAGCTAGTTAGCTAGCAAAAGAACAATCAAACATTTAATATTTAGTGCAAGTTTTTAAAATATTACAACATTTTCCATGTTTTGTATTGAATGACCTGATGTTTCGGGACATGTGTATTAGCAAATGAAAACATGAATTTTTCAAATAGTTAAGAGAGAGTTAGTTACTTTGCTTCACAACCATGTGGTCCTTTGCAGGTGTTTGAATGATGTCACATCCTGTCACATGATACTGACCGCATGACTTGATCCAAAATGGTCCCTTTATATTGGTTACTCCGAACGACATTGATGAAATTCATTTTTCCGGACATTCTTTCTCATAACAAAGCAACGACTTCTACACATAGTGCAAAATGATATTAAAATTATGTTGACATATGATGTTATAAAATCATGCCAGAATAAAAAATATATACATTTATAACATTTTAAGGTATTTTAATCACAAATGAAATTTGTATTTGGCCTTTGGACTGTTTTGGACCTTCTGACACTTCAAAATCTTTAAAATACCTTTATATGTAGCAAAATATACTTAAGACCTTTTGGATTCAATAAAAGAGTTTTAGTTGTACTACCTTAAATATTTTGGATGTCATATCTTTTTATTATTTATCATTATTATTATTAATAAGGCCTTTGGACAGACAAATGACCCGTCATGTCATTGCCCCATGTATGACTTGCATTTTAAATGCATTTTTGAATAAATTATTGCATACAGAAAAAAGGAATGTCATGTCATTGACCCTATATGAGCAATACACTTGCGAATAGTGATGCTTGCCTTAGCAAGCACTAATAATGATATTTCATAAGAGTATCATATTCATTGAATTTCAATATTTGGACACTGCAGCTCATCAACACGCATATAGGCCGTGCTTTTTAATCAGGGATCTTTTCTCTCAAGAGTTGTACTTGAGAAGCTGATAATTTATGCATTATATAATATATTATCCGCAATAATCCTTATCAGGGTCTCAGAAAATCACCTGTCATCTCAAGCGAGAGCTCTGTGCTCTAATTGGCCTCCCACTGTTTATTGCAGAGGCGGCATGATTGAGCAACAGAGCGATGACTCTCACACCGTTCATTTAGCCACGACACCTGGAAGCCGGAGTGGTCAGGTAGCGCCATTATATTCACTTCAAGAAATTCATTAGAGTTCATCCTCGTCTGAAATTGAATCGTGCAGTTGATCTCGTAGGCATTCAGACATCTTTTGTAAAGTTTCAGATGCTTGATAAGATGTCATGAAGATCATACTATATGTAATATTGTTTTTATCAAGGCGCAATTTCACAGACTTGAAATAATCTGCATAAATCTCATGAGGTTTTTGCATAAAGCCATTCTGATTTGTTTGCATTGGCATTGTGGAAATATGTTCATGTGCAGATAAAGACGTTTAATCGGTCTGTATACCGCTCTTTCAGATCCTCTTAAAGTTGAACATGAGTAAACTTTTTTTTCTTTTGGATGAAACGGGAGTGAGGAGAGTGACTGTTGTCAATCCCTAGAGAGATATAAATATAGCAACGTAAAGACTCTTTCTTTCAGAGCCTGAAGGAGAAGTTCACGCAGATGCAACGTGTGGGTGCCTTTGCTATTTTTAACAATGTCATCTGAATCACAGGCCTATATCTTTATTCTCAGATATTAGTGTCTCGGATAACTTGAGTTGGTTTGATGTGTTTCATGATGTGGATTATCCAGGTTGATTGGGTCGAATACTCTGGAGTAATTGGGCGCGTTGTAATCGTTTTGTTAGGGAACTTGTTTTTGTCTGTTCCTGTTGTATGATGTCCTTTAAGCGCATATGTTTCTGCCTAACAGCTCCTGACTTAGGATCTTATCTATTATAGTTTTAAATAAGAGGGTTTCTTTGTCAAAAGAAATTATAATGGATGAAGTAGTGACCAAAAAAGAAAATGATACATTTAGTCCTAATTCACTTAGCATTCACACTGTCCTTTTTTAACACTGAACCTAAAGATAAAAAAAAACCAGGAAGGCTTGTCCTTTTTAGGGTCGCATCTGGTGAGATCATGTCCTGTTTTTGGTTCGTTTAGATGTCTTTGGTCCGTGTTGCGTTCATATTTCAGTCAAACCACACCAGAGTTCTTTGGAAGCAATTCAAATTCAGTCCGAACCCTGGAGCGCACCAAACAAGAGGAGGTCTCGATTCACTTGTTTGGTGCACTCCAGGGTTCGGATTGCATCATTCACGCTTATTCAAATGAACCGCACTAACAGAGCCATCTCACCAGAGTTCGTTTTAATCCAATCAACCCTGCTAAGTGTGAACACACCCTAAAGGTACTTGGACTGTGTAGAGCATAGACACATTCATTGTTAATCTATAAAGTGAATAAAGTGGTATAGCTCTGGTTTAAAGTGTTGTCTGTCAGCTAAATTTCAGATGTACTTTGGTTTGACTGTGTTTAATTGCCTTGAAACTACAGCAGATTGTAGAACATTATGCGTAAAAGACATTTGAATTTGTTGAAATCTCTGATCCATAAACCTGATTTAGAGGGCTCTCCTGCCAGTTTGTCTAGAGCCCTGCCAGAAATCTCCTGCCTTTTTTTGCTCAATGTTTTCTTTTTCATCGTGTTTTTGCTCAATACACACTATCCTTCAATTGTCTGGGGTCAGTAAGATTTTTTTTTTTTTTTTGGGGGGGGGAAGAAATTAATACTTTTATTCCTCAAGGATGCATTCAAAAGTGACAGTAAAGACATTCATAATGTTGCAAAAGATTTCTGTTTCTATTAATCAAAAGAATCCTGAGGGAGAAAAAAATATATATCAAGGTTTCCACAAAAATATTAAGCAGCACAACTATTGATAACATCAGGAAAATTCAGCTTTGACATCACAGGAATAAATTGCATTTTAAAAATATTAAAATAGAAAACGGTTATTTTAAAGGCACATTATGTAAGATTATTTGGATTAGACTAGAACAATGTTAGATATTTTGTTGGCTTGTGTACTTACATTGTCTCAAATGTTTAAACCCAGAGAAATAAGCAATTTTAACCAGGACATGGACCGTGTCCGTGCGTCGTCTATCAATGACATCATACCCATGTTACCCTCTGTTTTTATTTTGTCGAAACCATGGAAACACCAAGGTTTAATATAGATAGCTAGACATGTGAGCAACTGTTTGGATACATTAATCGACAGAAAACTAATCATGTTATATAGCTCAACACAGTAAGTCTTATTGTTTAAATCCAGCGAGTACCATGTTTTACCATGACTAATATCGATCTAGTTTACAGCAGTGTGCAACAAGTGTCTCATAGCAGCCGCCGAGTGAACGCAGAGTAGCACTATAACAACTTTCAACACACAAATGTATCTAATATGAGAAAACCGTTTACTCTCTATAAACGCTTAACCGGAAGAAGCGGACGTGGCGACTGCGGCATAATAAAAGTCCTGCCGCTCTCAATCCGTGTGTCGCACTCATTAGCAATCGCCTCGTTCCGCTCCAACAGCTTTCAGCCCCACCCTGCCTCATACTACAGTAATGTTAATGAATCTTTAATACATTAGCTCATCCATGAATATGATTTCTGCCCGAGTCTCGTCGGATTCTTTTCCACCGGCTGTAGACGTGAAGACAACAACTCCCATGATTCCACAAAGTCAAGGCGTCATCAAGCTACGCCTTTATTTTGAATAAGCGACCTCTAGTGGTAAAAATTACATATTGTGCTTTTAAAGTGAAATATTTTACAGTATTACTATTTTCACTGTATTTTTTTGATCAAATGAATGCAACCTTACTTTTAACTGCCTGAGGCTATAGTTTGAGGCTGAGACTAGCATATTATTTTTGCTCCATCTAAAGTTATTAAAAGAATACTCCACACAAAATTGAAAATTCTGCCCTAATTTTATTCATTCTCATGTTTCTCCTGTATTTCATGAAAATATTGTTTCAGATCAGTCTTGAGATCCTAGTTAGATGGAAGAACAGCGAATGCCTCCAGTGGCTCACATCGTAGTGAGAAAGAACGAGAAAACTTGTCTGCACAACCAACAAGTTCTCTGTCTTTAAAGGCCCACTGAAGAGTGTTGGAACGCGCAGCATTATTCAATGTGTTGACGTAGTTTCAACTGAAACAGGAAGACTGGGTGATATATCGAACAGACACGCCCCTTTTTTTAAATAGCCAATAGCGTTTCGTTTAATTTACAGCTCGCCCAGAGTAAAACCTCGGTTTCCTTCTAATCTCTAACCGTTTCTCCTCATAATGTCCTTTATATCGCTTATATACAGCATTCTGTGCAGAATTCAAATGGATCAGGTACCTTTTGTGGTCTGCGCGCATATGATCCGCTCTGTGCTCTCGTGTCTCTGGACCGGAGCAGACTGCTCACGTCAATGGAAAGCATATCTGAATCGTTCCCTATTCTCTATATAGTGCACTATGTGCCATTCACCATGTAGAAACTAGTAAATGTGTGAGCAAATGACCGATTTCAGCCGAGGCTTCAGCGTCTGTAAGAGTGCAGGAGGAGGCGGGACTTCACATTCTAGAGAGCATTTGATTGGACCGTAGATTTAACGAGAAACTGAAGTGTGATGTCATGAAAATCCGTGATCCATTTTAGCGGAAGTGAGAGACTGCAAGTTTTGAACGCTTATATCTCCTAAATGCGAATTTTGTCATTGTTTTGGAAACACACAAGCTTATTAATAACCTTAAGGCTAACATATTCAAACTAAAAGCTAAAAAACTTAAATTTTGATTTCAGGGGGGCTTAAAGATTCCAGTTAGGCATTGTTTTTTTTATGTATAATGGCGAATGAAAGAGTTTGAGCTCTGTGGAGTATACAGAAAGGCATCGTTATTACTATTTCTTATAAGCAAGCTTACTGATGAGCTAAATGAGTGTTTCATTTTTCTGCTCTATAATTAATATCCTTGATTGTGTCTTTTTTGAAGCTTGAAAGCTACATAAATCTAAAACAGATAAAATATCAGTGTATCATTGCTCTAGGTTTAAGTCATAACAACATCGGCCCGCAGAGTTCATTTCAGTTCGAAAATTGAATTACCAGCCTGCTCCTAACATGATTGAGGGGCTGTCCAAACTCCCCCACCCATAAACAACAAATATTTCTCATGGACAGTAAATCAATGTGAATATTAGTCACTGAGGGATCCAGACCATTATTTAGGTGATGAATTCTGAATGCAGTGACATGAAGCAACTATGATGACAGACGCCTGGTTTTCCTGCCTGCTCTTTTCATGATCTTGCCATGTGATGTGGATCAAAAAAGAAAGTACTACCACAACTATCCTAATCTTTCAGCTAAGCTTTTAAAGCTTGGCGCTCTTTAAAACACCTGGAAAATCAAATCCGGGCGGTTCTTTGAAAGATGGGAGGATATCTTTAGCCCCTGCTGACAGAACAGCTGGCTTCATTTACACATTCACAGGACTTTTATCACCCCTATGTTCATGTGAAGTATGAATTTCTTTCTTCTGTGGCAGAAAAATGTCTATATTTTTGTAAGAATCTCACTACTGTTCAGTACTATTAAGCTGACAAAAGATATACGCAAGTCTTCTGAAGCTTTGTGTAATTTAAAGGGGTGCTTGATTATGATTTCACTTTTTTAGCTTTAGTTAGTGTGTAATGTTGCTGTTTTAAGCATAAACAACATCTGTAAAGTTACGACGCTCAAAGTTCAGTGCGAAGGGAGATATTTTCTTTTACAGAATTCCCTGATTAAGGACTGGTAGGGGCTGCAACAAACTTCTTCCCGGGTTAGTGACATCACGAACCCTAAAATTTGCATAAACCCCGCCCCTGAGAACACACAACAAAGGGGGTGAGGCCATGTTGGGCTGCTTTAGAGAAGAGGAAGAGTTGTTGTAGTAGAGTGTTGTTGACATGCCGCCATTTTACACCGCTGGATTTGCACAAAAGATTAACATGACGGCACATGCTAGTCGATGAGTTGAATCAACTCCACAGCGACTACATAAATTTATCCACTAACCATTCAGAAACGTCTAAAAGTTGTAACTTCTTCCTGAGTCTCTCCATCAGTGTCGACTCCGGTTTGAACAATGTAAGGCTGAACACAAACATCATTTTGGCTGTGTGAGATTCTCCAGCTTTGTTGAGCAACTGAAGCACGAGCTGTTAAAGCTCCGCCCTCTTCTGGAAAGGGGGTCGGGAGCAGCAGCTCATTTGCATTTAAAGGGACACACACAAAATTGGTGTGTTTTTGCTCACACCATTACATAGGGCTGGACGATTCATCAAAAAGTAGTCGAAACCGAAAATCAGAACCTCTAACCGACATTTTTTTCCCCATGTCGGTTATTTCGGTTTTTTAATCTTGTTAATACTTCCCACTTAAAAACATACTACCGCGTATGTAGCCACGTCAACACGCAGAGATGGCGCGCGAGCGGTGAGCCTTGCGTCTTCACTAAACTTTGTCAGTTGTATGTGTTTTAAGGTTTGCCAGTTTGGACATTCAAGCAATTTAGACGATCGGATGTGTATTATTATATCGAGCTACCGCGCTCACACAGCTGCATTGTGGCACAAACACTCATACAAACAGTAGCTGCACAAAACGTGAAGATCGCGTGCACAGAGAGGAACGCAGAAACTAGTTGTCAGCGCTGTCCTGTGATTTATCACTAAAGTAGCTTAGAAACTCAAAAGTTATTAAGAAGTAACTCCTTACAACCCACAGTCTTTCAATAGGAAAAATTACCCACCTTCAATAGTCAAGCATATTTACAGTACAAACCTTGTAAGTGAACTATGAAAAAAAAAAAAAAAAGGAAACAAAATAATAGTTCACTAATCGTAAATGAGGTAAAATGTTCAATTAATCAAGGTTTTGATTTTAGGTCATAATCGTCCAGCCCTACCGTTACACCATTAGTACATATGACAGCATTGTTTTCCTTTAAAGTCATTTAAGTCACACGGTTGACACAAAAATGTGCCCATATCCAAGCATGGATGAGCTAAGATGGCAGCATGCAGGTTGCATACTACTAGGAGTATGGAACAGTGTCCATATTATATAACCAGAAGTGTATCCATCTGGAAAAGTAGTCTCACCTCAACAGGATGAAGCTGATTGCTCGAATAACATGCTTTTTATTGACCTGCTGTGCTCTGTATGTTGGAACAACCCTATTTATTCCTTTAAATAGTGTGTCATTTATCAAACCCACTCGACTAAACGTTATCTATTAGAGACATCAAGTTAGATCCTCCTTTGATCCTCTGGATAGTTTTTACCAGACAATGTTTCGATTTTCAATCTTCAATCTTGATCAAAGGAAACCAGTCAGTTCGGTGAAAAATCTTTCTAATATATCCGGACACTCTTTTTACTGGTGTCAAATCCGTTTGTTTGACATGTTGTAAATGTATTCACCCCTCACCCGTCTTGTGTGGATTTATTGGATTTTGGTATTTTCATTTGTGATGCATGTGTGGTCATCCGTAATATCCCCGCACGGCTAGGACTGTTGTCTCAGAGGGGCCAACTAATAGCGGCTGGGATCAGAGCTGAGGGACGGGGGATTGCAGTGATTTAGAGACGTCTCATTTTGCTCTGCTCTCTACAATGACTCTCTAAACTTTGTGGGATTAAATGGCTTGGGTTAAAAGCCCTGAAAAAGTAATTTAGCTGTTTTCTACAGGCCGTATGCTCTGGGGTCAGGAAGAATGTTCTTGTCATACCATTTTTATTATAGCAGCAGTTTCCTGTATTATTCAAACTGCGCCTGCACACATTGCAGCAGATTTTACTCTATAAGGTTTACACACCCCTGGTAAAACAGCTGTTTTTTGTGATGTAAAAAATGAAACAAAGATAAATCATATCAGCATTTGCAATGCTGGTCAAATCCAAAGTTGACATTTTCAGGGGGAAAAAAATTAGGGATGCACCGATATGAAAAATTTGGCCGATACGATAACCATCATGGTGAACAGTGTGCATCTGAAGTGTCTCAGGTGAAGGAAATAATCCATTATTTATTGGCTTTAATATATCGGCCAAATTTTACAAAAATGAGCATGTATCGGTCGAAACCGATATGGTGGCCGATATATCGTACATCCCTAAGAAAAAAACAACAACTTGGAGCATTTTGTCCGACACCGATAACCAATAATTCTTTATATTTGAAATCCGATAACCGATATATTGGTCGATAAATCTATATAAAAATTTTTATATAATTTTTGAGAGCCTGATTACAAAAACAAAATTCTCACCATTAAATCCATGTCCCTAACACACGACTATAATGTTCTCATTATAATTTTATGTATCTTATATGATACATGCGCTGTACATGTTGTACTTAACTTTATTTTCCTTTTTGAAGTGATTTCAATCATATTTTAAGCAATTCAAAACCATCATGGTGAACAGTGTGCATCTGAAGTGTCTCAGCTGACGGAAATAATCCATTATTTATCTGCTTTAATATATCGGCCAAATTTTCTTATTGGGCCAATAACAATAACATTAAGCCTGATTTATTATTTAAATTAACACACTCTCTACACTATGAAAACTGGTAAAACAAGAAACTTCTCTCAAAAATTAAAACACTGAGACCCCAATAATTACAAATTACAAAATTACGTTTATATATATATATATATATATATATATATATATATATATATATATATATTAAAAGAACAGCAAAAAAAAAAAGGCTTCGTATTGTCACAGTAAGTGCATTTATTCAGCAACCACAATCGCAAACAATACAGTTGACGTTTGGATCTATTACAGTTCATTATTGAGAAGGTTTGATTGCAGATTTAGTCGCAGCAAACAGTGCAAGCATCTCGTGACAACACAGACTGACTGTGACACTTTCATTTGAGCAGAATATCTCAGATGGAGATCAATAAACTCCAGCTTTCATGTTTGGTGGTGTTGTCAGATCATTCTTCCACAGTGTAAAAAAAAGCTTGCGTGCGCATGGTTGCCAGATTGCAAAGATTAAGTAAAACACCGGGCAGAAAATGTCGGCTATCCTTTTAACAGAAAAGCTCTGATTTAAACTCTTGACATCTGGCAACATGAAAGCTCATAGTAGAGGCTTCTACAGTATTTCGTCTTCTTTTTTTTAGACAAAAATAGAGATTTTGGTGTTTTTATTTTTTTTTACTCTCTTACTCTCGACTTTTTTTTGGTCAATGATATTGTATTTTGATTTACAATTTGTCGAAATTATTGTAAATTATTGTAAAGGAAGTTAAAAATTGGACATGTATGCCCTCTGAAGTCGTATTTACCACTGGGAAGCTCGGGGGTAATTTTGATACCCGAGTTCAGTGTTGCCAAGTCTACTTTTAAGTTGTTGCCGCAGGTCAAATTTTTTTCTGCAGGTTGATTTCCACTAGGGGTGTTTGATTCCAGGTTTTTTGCGACTCCCGACTCCCACTCGACTCCATTTACTTTACATCAAAACAGGGTCATAAATAAGGCAAGATGGCAGTCCTTACACACTTGATTAGTTTATCTTTCCCCAACGCGAAGCTTTAAAATCCCCTCATTAAAACAACACTTGTTTAGCGAGACTGTCCAAATTAGTCCAATTTAGCGATGACTTGATGAGTATCAATGTTGCTACCTAGCTAATTGCAGATACCTAATTTTACAGAGAGAAAAGTCACAAAACACATCTGTGGTCGAATATTATGTCAGAATTAAATAAACGAGAAAGAAAGGATTCTTTTAACGAATTATTCTCATTATAATGGCGCTAAATACACATGATCATTGTCTTAAAAGTGCTTGGACAGGAGAGTTAAAAGATAATAAAATTATTACAATACATACAAAAATGCATACAATAATGTACACTTATTAATGTGTTTATTGCTGATGTGAGTTTTTTTTTTATTTTTTATTATGTATGGTTAGTTTGATGATTATGAACACGGTTAACCATGGAAAATCAAATCTATAATTATTGCATTATAAGCTACCATCAATACTAAAGCTGGCCTGGAGATATGTATAATTAACTAAAGTCACTATGACTGTTATCTATTTCTAAAGTAAGCTACATGTAGGATAAATGTATGTCACAAAGTTTCTGCGACAGCTCTCTAACGCGATTCGTCAGTGTCCGAATTGCTCGCTTCATTTCGTTCACTCCTTACTTTATATAGGCTATGGATTCGAGAATCAGTAAACAAGTGAGTGATTTCGGACATAGCAACACCGGAGTTGACTCCCCATCACTAATTTCCACCCCCATACGTATGATTTCGGTTCTCCAACAACCCCAAAACACCCCCCAGACATAAAAATTCAGTGGAGAATTCAGTCACCCAGTGGAGAAAATTGCATTGGGCTACTTTTGACTGGCCGTTGGGCTACTTTTGCTGCACAGACCTGGCAACCCTGCCAGAGTTCCCGAGATGGGAGGGACATAAAAGAGAACGATTGCTGTTCTGACTGCGATTCTTTATTAGTTTTTTCCACATCCTCTACATCGCCTTGTCTTGTCGACAAACATTTTTCATCAGTTTTTGTTAATTAAATTAGTGTGTGTTTATTAAATACATTTTATTTGCATGACTTGGTAGACTTCAGTCAGAATAATCAGTGAATCATACTGTTGTGCGAATTTTTAAAACGGTACGATTTATTAAACTTCCTGCACTTTAAACCCACGCAGCCCCTTTTCCATCTGCATCAAATTAAATGTGCTTTTGATTCTGTATGTTCCAGTATGCAGTGGCTGTATTAATCCATTTAACCTGCTATAAATCACGCTGGCTGGAACACTAAAGGTAAATTGAAGGGCTGTGTGAAGCAGTTCCTTGTAAATCAACACCCAGTAATCAATGTTTAACCTTTACGTTTGATCCATGACATAAATTAACAGTGATTACATAGTAGCTTGAAAGGCGTGTGGGGATAAGATTAGCTGCACCGGTAAGATCCAACACAATACGAGTATAACTTAGCATTGTCTCATTAAACTAGTGTCAATCTGATATTGATGTGAGTGTAATTAGGACCGTTGCTAGATGCTCTTGGGTTGTAAATGATCAACGCCAAAATTTGCATAGTTACAGGATTTTCTGTCATAAATTGTTCAGACTCAATCAATTTTGATTAACAGGCTTGCATAAAAATGAAAATCCTGCAGCCTCTTTAAAATGCACTTAGAAACTATAAGCATGGCCATTATTGCCTTTCTCATTATTTTGGCTGCAATAAATAAATGCTGTATGTGTTAGCAGGCTATAGAACCCCATTACATTACAGCCCTGGGTGCTAATTAATTAGCATGTACGTGGGAGAATTTGTTTGTTAAGTCACAACGGGTGTGCAGTTTTCTCCCCTCCTGGGTTACATATGCATAACTTTGGCTCTAGTGCTTATTTTCAAAGAGAAGTGTCTTTTTTTGCCTCTGGCTGATTATGAAGTATCCATATAAAACGTAGCAGCGCTGAAGCTCCAGGAAGTTCATCGCAGAGAAACGTGAGGGAAGCTCATGAAAGACGAGTGTAATATCCCAGCAGACTCTGAGCCCTGAGTTCCCTGCTTCACACTAATAAATTGTGAATAAGTTTTCCTGAAACCGAGCTTGTTCAGCAAGCAGCCTAAAATTCATTTCAAGTCTTTGTGCCTAGCTCGCAAGTTTCCTTATGAAATTGCATTTCCGCCATCCTAATTCAAGTGATCAGGGTGTTTGAGGCTTGTAATTGTGATGTCACTGAACTCAGTTTCCAATTCAGCTGGTCTGTGCAGTATTCAGGACTTTTTTTTTTTACCATACTTGAACTGATTTATTTTAAAGGAGACCTATTCACTTTCATGGCTATAAATGTGTGTTGGCAGTGTGTGTACACAACCACCCTGTAATGATAAAAATCCTTTTTTAATCCCCATAAATCATAAGCAGTGTCTCAGAACAAGCCGTTTCCAGATCCCTGGCAATGTGACGTCACATTAGCCACAGGCCCCGCCTACGAATGTTGAATGACACTGCCGTTTTAACATAGAACCGCCCTGAGCGAGTTCACAGCGAGTTGTACAGTCTGCCATTACTGTCTCCCAAGCGTTTTAGTTGTTCTGTAGCTGGATGGATTAATCCACATAGCTCTCTCCATTTACTCCCGAAATCTGAGCCGCTGAAGACGAGGTGGATTCATTTTGTTTTTGAAGACAATGCTCCCTCAACTCTACCAAAAATTGTTTATGTCTGCGTGAATCATTTCACACCGGACTGTTATGTGAAGAATGTCAATACAAAGGGACAATACAAAACATACAGTCTCCAGAGTGATGCTGGATATGGCAGTAATGAAGGTGAGAGCACTTTATTACAGTTCATTAGAGCTGATTTACGGATGTAAAGTTTACCAGTTTTTTAAGCACCACCCGAAAAGGCTGTATATATTTGTTTACTGTTAGTTGTAAGGAGTGTTTCTGTGTACTTCACTGTGTATGTTGATGATAATGCAAGGGAGAGAGAGAGAGAGAGTTTATGGATAATTTTTAATGCCCACTTGCACTGTGTTTTATTAAGCTCTTACAGAGATTTTCTAGAGGGAAAACAGACGCTTCATATTTTGTGTGAAGTACAATAAACGTTATAAATCTCATCAGTAAACTGGCTTGTACTAATATAGTGGATAAAAACAAGAAGACAATATAAGTTATAATCGTAATTAAACTAAACTATACCTGCTCTATCTCCATGCAGCATATATTCACAGTTTCTGTCATTATAGTGCATCCTGACTGAATCCTGACAGGGGAGAACGAGCTCTTGAAGCTCCGCCCTCTTAGGCCGAGCGCAGCAGCTCATTTGCATTTAAAGGGCACACACTGAAACGGCGCGTTTTTGCTCAACCCCAAAAAGTGGCAATTTTAACATGCTATAAAAAATTATCTGTGGGGTATTTTGAGCTGAAACTTCACATACAGACTCTGGGGACATTAGGGACTTATTTTATTAGCAAAATTAACAAATACAATACATCATCAATTAGGCTTGGACGACAAAACGGTACCTGTATTTATCAACGGTATACCTTTATCGATAACAATATTAAAAAAAGTTTGATTTGGACCTTTTCAACGCTGCGCTCGTTGTGTTCTGTCTTCTGGTTTGTATTTCCACAGCATGAAGGTAAGGTACCGATTTATGAATGAATGCTCATTTTAAAATCTTCCCGGTCTGCTGACATTTGTTATGACATCCGCTTCAAACATGAACATATTCATCTGCACAGTCAAGCAGAACCGAAGCACAGCCAAAACAATGTTCTCATGAAAAATGCATGCAGTTTTTTTTTCAGGTCTAAAAATTACATAGTGTACCTTTTTAAAGGATTAGTTCACCCAAAAAAATAAAATTATCCCATAATTTATTCACCCTCAAGCCATCCTATGTGTGTATCTTCTTACAGACAAACACAATCGGAGATACATAAAAAAATTATCCAAGCTTTATAATGGGAGTGAATAGTAACCAAGATTTTGAAGCTCAAAAAAGTGCATCCATCCATAAAAGTAAACCTATACGGCTCCAGGGGGTTAATAAAGGCGTTCTGAAGCGAAGCAAAGCGTTTTTGTAAGAAAAATATCCATATTTATAACTTTATAAACTAGAATCACTGGCTTCTGTATGTGAGTTGACCTGGCGCATGACGTATTGATGAACGCGGAAGCGCAGAGGATAGAGCAAAACATGAATTGGAAGTCTAAAATGAGAATTTGTAAAGAGAAATGTGGGAGGAGCTTGAGTTTGTTTGACCACGAGAGCATCTACTCTTACCTACCCCTACATCCTACTAGGGCTGGGACGATACGTCGATTCTCGATCGATACAATGAATCTGGATCGATCCTGATATTATCGATTCTGAGCTTAGTTTTAACAGCAGATGGCGCTCTAGGCTCGTTTTTAACCGCACAATCTCAAACGCTCACGAAGAAGACTGCTGGACGACGCTCGCGCGTTCGGCTGAGTCATGCAAGTGGTTAAATATACTTGCACCTCAGCTCAGATGCGAAATCTGTAATTCGCTTCAACCTTTATGAATTATTATTTTTGGTTTAAGTGGTGTGTGTAAAGGAACTGGAAGCAGGCAGAGTAAAGCACTAAAGCACATATAGTAGTGCCATCTGCTGTTTAAAAACTAAGCTCAGAATCGATTCGAGAGAGAATCGCAATACATCAGATAATATCAGAATCGCTCCAGATTCTTTGTATCGCGAATCGAGATTCGATGTATTGTCCCAGCCCTACATCCTATGTCATACGCTGGAACTCGACTCTCTCGCGAACGAGCAGACGGACGTTACCGGAAGCTAGTGATTATAGTCCATAAAGTTATAAATATGGATATTTTTCTTACAAAAATGTCGTTTCAGAAGGCCTTTATTAACCCACTGGAGCCGTATGGATTACTTTTATGATGGATGGATGCACTTTTTTTGGGCTTTATAACTCCAGTTGTGTTTGACTGAAAGAAGAAAGTCATATACACCTAGAATGCCTTGAAGGTGAGTAAATTATGGGATAAAACCTGACAGTGTGTGTTGGGTTTCCTTATTCTCGCTTGAATAAAATATTAATATTATATGCGTCTTTGGAGGCGATAATCTTGATGTCAGGGAGAGTTTTAGTTTGAAATGTGTTTGAAATGTGGAAAAAGTTCAGAATAATTTTGTTCAATTATTAATTGAACTTGACATGACACAATGCAATTATTTATCACTTAGCCTGGTAGAATGGTTAAAATGTTTTCTAATGAATTAAGTCATTTAATATTTTAATTTGCTAATATTTGTATTGATATTTAACCTTTAAAAACACGGAGTAAGTTCAACTGCGTGCTGTGATATTTAAAATTTTACCAAACCTACAGTGCATATTACCAACTAATGGTAGTGCGTACAGTATTAAATTAATCCAGTGTTAAAAATGACCTTTGGTTCAGTTAAGAAAAGCCCATTTATCCCTTACAATTGATTGAAATTTATTATATCTGCACAATATGGTGTTTTTCACAGGTGATAGTAAATTGCTTCTTGCTGTATAAGTCATTCATAATGCTGAATAGTGTGTGGGCTTTTCAGGAAGCCCCTGTCCTCTATTTGAGCTGTTTTCTTCAACACGCCTATGCAGAGTATTACAATTCACAGAATAATTACTCCCGCTGCAGATAAACCATCAACACACACACACACACACCAAGATTATTATATTTAATGCTCATCAGGATGGTGTAAAGGCAATTTCTTTGCTTTGCTCTGATTATAACAAAGCTCTTTTGTAGTTATATAGGACAGTGTTGTGTAATTATGGTCTACTTTCGCCTCTATTTTGTGTTGTAGCCAATTGGAGTTGAGGAATAAAATCCTGTGTCAGACAGGCATGCAAATTGCTGATTAAAGCCGCATTATAAGGAAATGCACAGAGACATAAATTATCTGCCTATTATATCTATTAAATACAGCCGTTATAAATATTCTTCAGATGCTGCACAAATTAGCCCTAATGTCTATTAAAGTTTGGCGCTATTGCTCATTTGTGTTATGTCATAAATTAGAAGCATGTTAAAGCAGCAGTCTCAGCATCCAAATAAATTCATCACTCATCTGTTGATAATCGATGCGCTGTGTCGTACAATCCCTCATTCTGACCAACTTTCATTGCTGTATGTGTCATAGTTTCTGGCAGGTCATTTATATAAAAGTTGTCAATGACAAGTAATGCTACTTTTTGTTATTAACACAAAAAAATGTTTCTGTCGAACAGAACAAGCTGTTTAATTGCATGCTGTCAGTGTTTACCAGCCTCCAGTTTCCTCTCAGGTTAAAAATACATTGATCTAAGAATTATTCAAGAAAGTTGACTATTGAATAACCTCAAGTCGTATTACCTAAAGCACAAGAGAAGAGCTTTCTTTCAGAAACATTCCCCTAGTGGACGATAAAATGCTTGGTAAAAAATAGAAAATGTATATAGCAGTGCATTAATAGCAACACATTAGCATCGACACTAACATTTTTCTCATATTTGTACATTTCTGGTTTTATATTTGGGACACCTAAGATATTTACCTGAGCTGTCCCGACGACACCACCCTTCTTTATTCAGTAATCGACTTTCTCCACGTCTCCCAGATGTTTTGGTCCATTTCAATTAGATTGTGTTTGATTGCTTTTTCATAGCAGACCGCGTCCAAGAGGATTACAATTAAACTTGTCAGTCAGGAGCCAAACAGCTTTGTTTACTGAGATTAACATTAGCCCTCTGTCTGAGGCCGAGTTAGACCAACCATTCTGAAACTGTGCTTGTGGGTGTCACAGAGGCTTAAATGGCATTAAGCGGGGTATCAGGCCAAAAGCTAGAGGGAGAGAAATGAACCTGACAAGTGCTCAAGTGTAAGGTATTAGTAACATGCTCTGAATCGTTCTCTCTTTTACACAAGCACTCGACCCCACATACTTAAAACAGCTGTTCTTATGACTCAAACTGACATGCAGTGCTTGACAGCTGGGTTGCTAGGAGAACGAGCTATGTGTGTTCATTGGAAAACATACGGTAGCACTTTAGTTTAGGGTCTAGTTCTCACTATTAGCTTATTAGCATGCATATTACTAGGATACTGGCTGTTTATTAGTGCTTATAAAGTACATATTCTGCATGACCATATTCTACATCCCTTGATCCTACCCAATACCTAAACTTAACAACTACCTTAATAACTATTAATAAGCAGTAATTAGGAATTTATTGAGGCAAAAGTCGTAGTTAATAGTTAGTTAAAGGTCACCTATAATGCCCTTTTCACAAGATGTAATATAAGTCTCTGGTGTCCCCAGAATGTGTTTGTGAAGTTTCAGCTCAAAATACCCCACAGATCATTTATTATAGCTTGACAAATTTGCCTATTTGGGTGTTTTGTGTGTGTCCCTTTAAATGCAAATGAGCTGCTGCTCCCGGCCCCCTTTCCAGAAGAGGGCGGAGCTTTAACAGCTCACGCTTTGGTTGCTCAACAACAACAAAGCTGGAGAATCTCACGCAGCCAAAATGAGGATTGTCAGTAACGGTGTTCAGCCTTACATTGTTCAAACAGGAGTCGACACTGATGGAGAGACTCAGGAAGAAGTTACAACTTTTAGACGTTTCTGAATGGTTGGTGGATAAATTTATGTAGTTGCTGTGGAGTTGATTCAACTCATCGACTAGCTTGTGCCGTCATATTAATCTTTTGAATTGAATTGACCCTCGTTTGTGAAGCAGTCCGGCGTAAAATGACGGCATGTCAACAACACTCTACTACAACAACTCTTCCTCTTCTCTAAAGCAGCCCAACATGGCCCCGCCCCCTTTGTTATATGTTCTCGGGGGCGGGGTTTATGTAAATTTTAGTGTTAGTGATGTCACTAGCCCAGGAAGAAGCTTGTTGTAGTCCCTACCAGCCGTTTGTTGTAGTCTCTAAACAGAGAATTCTTTAAAAGTAAATATCTCTCTTTGCATTGAACTTTGAGCGTTGTAACTTTGCAGATGTTGTTTATGATCAAACAGCAACATTACACACTAACTAAAGTTAAAAAAATGAAATTATAATCAACCACCCATTTAATAAAACTAAAGTGTGATCAGAAATACTTAAATTTAGATGAATTTTAGACTTCTTAAATCAGAAATCTGCTGTTGTTTATGAGTCAATGATGTGATGGGTCTTTTTTTTTTTTTGGTCCAAAGGCCTTAATGATTATGAAAAACAAAGATATAACATCCAAAGTATGTAAGGTAGTACAACTAGATCTCTTTTATTAAATCTTTTATTGAAGATCTCTTTTATTGAAAAGGTTTTAGTTATATTTTGCTACATATAAAGGTATTTTAAAGATTTTGAAGTGTCAGAAGGTCCAAAACCGTCCAAATGTATATATATTTTATTCTGGCATGATTTTATAACCTCATATATCAACATAGTGCAAATGGTATTAAAATTATGCGTATTCGTTGTTTTGTTATGAGAAATAATGTATAGAAAAATGAATTTCATTGATGTCGTTCGGAGTAACCAATATAAAGGGACCATTTTGGATCAAGTCATGCGGTCAGTATCATGTGACAGGATGTGACATCATTCAGACACCTGCAAAGGACCACATGGTCGTGAAGCAAAGTAACTAACTCTCTTTTAACTATTTGATAAAATCATGTTGTCACTTGCTAATACGCATGTCCCGAAACATCAGGTAATTCGGTACAACCGCTATAAAACATGGAAAATGTTGTAATATTTTAAAAACTTGTACTAAATATAAAATGTTTGATTGTCCTTTTGTTAGCTACCTAGCTAGATATCAGCCTGTTAGCATTGTTTGAAAATATCGTCATTCGGTAAAACCAAAATTTTGGTTGAACCGAATGACTTTTGGTGAAAAATGTTTGTAAAAAATGACAAAAGCAGTGTTAATTGATTACAAAAACCACATAATCTCATTGTTAACACTTCATAAAACTTCAAAATTAATTATATCTCCATTATGTTTTTTTTACACTTTTAAAAACCTTATTTGTCAATGACCCATATACAAAATTTTAGTATAACCTCCTATTCAGCCAATGGTACGTTAATAAATACATTTCGCTTTTGACATTTTTGTATGAGGGTTGCACCAATAATAACATTCTGACTGATAAGTCCGTTATTTTCATGTTATGACATGTATTTTCTTTTTACTATTTTGTCTTAATAAATAATAATCATAAAAACAAAACCTATAATTCAACCATTTTAAATTGGTAATTTAGGCATCACATTATAATGTACATTATGACAAATGGAGATTCATTATGAGATTTGCTAAAGATTACATTTAACATTAGTATTACATTTTAAAGATTAACTTTAGTCACCATTAGATGACAAGATGAAAAGAAATGGAGCATGAACACTGAAATATATCCAATATCAGTCATTACACGACAATCTAATATTGACATGTAAACAATATGGCACCTCTATATTGTGCATCCCTATAAGAGTTTTGGTTCTGTATTTATATCAAGTATAAATTCTGAGTTCTGAAACAAAACAACAGCTTTAAACCAACATATATCTTGTTGCCAGCGCTTCCTGTCAGTGCTGTCTTTTCATCAGACTGTTAGCTGTTTCAACAACTGAACGCAAGAAAAGATTTCATTTGCGTGCACAAAGCGAAACTCATGAAAAGACGTCAGCCCACCAGAATGCGTTTCTTGTTTGTTTACAGCCGACAGCAGATCTCCTTCAAAGCATCTTAGTTTACCTGCACTTTTATGTGAAGCTACCTGGCACAAATAACTGGTGTGAAGAAACTCCATTCCTCATTTAAAGTGAAATACTGAATAAGGTCACCGCTGCGTCCATTAGTGCTTGTCTTTTTCTCACGGCTCATATGTAGAGGCGGCCCCTTTTTAGAGCCCGGTCTCCAGCTCGCCAGCAGTAATTTATTGTCATGGGTATAAATAGTATGGCAGGATTGTTGAGGCAGGTGGTCTAATCTGCAAACTCAGCTCACTTATCCCGCTGCGCTGCAGAGGTTGCTGGGAGTCTCTGTGACTCCAGCGAAAGCTGGGAAAAGTAGACCACAGGAAGGGGGCCATTCTAGCTTGCTGACTGTCATGAGCTTTCTGAAAAATAGTCTGCATGAGTACTGAGTGAGTTTGTGTGTAATTATTCAGTCGCAAGGAATGACTGTTAAGGCCCCGAAGGTGAAAAAAATTCAGATGTGCTTTCCTCTCAGTAACAGGGCTGGGTGTCAATACAGATTCGATTCAATTTGATTCTGATTAAATTAATTGAGTTAAATGATTACATTTTCACTGGCCCCACCACCAAAAATGATAATAAATGAATAAAATAGTTACTGTTTTTGACCCATGTATCCTTGTATTGTAATAAATAAGGCTATGACACTAAATTTTTAGATACCAGTGAAATTTAACAATACACAATACCAGTTTCGATACCATAGCTAAAACTATCAACTAATAAAAATGTCAAAGATATGTAAACAGTCATTAAATAAAAAAGAACAAATAATTAAACTACAAGCAATAGCACAAAAAAGATACAAATGAAATAATCAGTGCTTTTAAGGTTTTTCAGGTACAGAAACGGAATAAAGTAATCAAATGTAAAATAGCACTGCATATAATCTTCACTGTACAAATTAAATAAAGGTTAATCCTTATTAAAGTTACAAAAAAGTTTTTCAGCGAGTGATTTATTTGTCATTTGTGGTTTGATTAACATTAAAAACAAGAATATTAGGCTGCTGTCACTTTAAGAGCTGCACGGATCCAATATACTGATACACATGCGTTCTTTCTCCACTGTTACGTACACTTAAGCCATAACCGAATGTTTACTAGGATACTCGCTAATGCTGGCATTTTGGAAGAGAATGAAATTGAAAGAGAATTAATTTTATTATTTGTACGCTGTCTGAGACGTGCGGCTTTCTGTGTGCACTTCGGATGTTTGCGCACACAAATCTTCTCATACAGTGCGCAAGTTCTCCATTTTTGTGCTTGAATGCTTAAATTGGCAAGGCTTGAAAACACAATTGATGAACTTTAGTGACTATGCAGCACTGGCCTGATCGGGACACTGACAATTCCTTCAACTGTCCAGAACATCTTTCAACATCCGCCATGTTAAGCACTGAATGAATGACAGGGTAAATAAGAAGATGCCATCTAGTGGAGAAGACTTGTAATAAGATTAACATCAATCAGATATTATGTTTACGTATAATACGTTTGGAAAAAACGATTGATTCGTGGCTTTTGAGAATCGGTATCGAATCTGTAGTTGACTCGCATCTGACCTTAACAAACTGAACAGAAGAAATGAACTAAAAAATGTCTAAAATCTGCCAGTAACCAATATGGTACAGATATATTGTGTTTCTCTAGATTTTATTGATCAAGAATTGGTTGGGTTGGAAAATTCCCAAACAAGTGGAGCAAGAGCTGCTCCTCACCAGCACCTGGGAAGGATAATGCTGACTTTTTTGTTGCCTTGTAAAGGGTATTCACAGTGACGAAGCTGAAGTCTTTCATTATAAGTGAGTGTTGAGGACGGAGCAACATCTTCACATGTGCCTGAGTCTCCACCCACTCACTGTGCCAGTGTTACTGAATGAGGGTGGCCGGCCCTTCCCAGCATCACTCTGGCTGCTAATCACGGTGGAAGCGGCCTGTGCAATGCCAGCAGCAAAGCGAGGGCCAGGAGAGCATCACAGACTACAGAGGAGTTGTTTATCTTGGGAGGCAGGCGCTCTCTCCATCATCCTGCCAATAAAGACAGTACAGTCCAGCACGTTCCTCAGCAAGATAAGGTGCCTGGACACTGCCGGCCCTGACAGCCTACAGCTTATACAGGACTAGGGATGAAATGGTTACCGGTTTGATGATAAACCACAATATAATTCTCAATGGTTGGTATTTCCATTTCATATGTGAGTTATCATTAAAACCGCATTTTATTACTGTGATTTAATGTAAATATTGTCCAGCATTAAAGTCGCCATGATTAAAGTATTGCAGTGTTTATTATAAATGATTAATTGGTGCACATCATCATTGTTGTTTTAAATTCACGTGTCTCGTAATCTTCAAGCAGAAAACTTCCCCTCGCTCTTGCAGCAGCATCTCTTCTCTTCTCTGATGATGAGGGCGGGGCAACCTGTCACTCACATGAGATCCACCAATAGCAAACCACAACCATCCAACCAATTCCCCATGGACAAAATCAAGCCCCAGCCTACATTTGTTCTTGTTCAGCAAGCTGCTACGCTCCGATATACATCACAATAGGGAATAAAAGACTTTCGTAACTTTAGCGTTTCATGCAGACGTTACGCAAAGTTAGTAACAGTCTCACACATCCAGCGTAGTTTTTGTTTTGCGTGAAAACATGGTGGAAACAGTGAGGATTTATGAGAAATTATCTTCAGAAAAGTTTAAATGGCAATTTTCTTTTCATCTTACCTCATGTAGTGCCTAATAAAGCACTATTCATAAAAGTGCTGCTGCGCCACCTACAGTCAGAGAGTAACATTTTCATTCAGCTTTTTTTTTTTTTTTTCAGACCAATGCGAAAATCTGACCGAATATTTATGCGCTGTCGTAAATTTTAACTGGCTTCAAAAAAATCTCAACATTTCGGATAACAATTATGTTATTAAAAGAGCAAATAAAATACCTTTTATCGTTTTGACTTAAACATGGTTTAAAGGCTAAAATTTGAGGAGGGGGGGTTATGTAAAACTTTTTTTGTCAACTTTGTTTGAACATGTAGTGCATTTTAGTAAACTAGAAGCTAAAGTTTGTAAACAAACTTTGATGTTGGCTTGAGAAAGCCTAAATGAGCAGCCTGAGAAAAAGAGCACACAAAAAAAACCAAATAAATAAGGTTTAAATAGCATTTCAATATATTGGTTTTCTCAAGCCAACATAATAACGCGTTATGCTGTAAGTCATGCAGTCAACCTTTTCGTTCATTTAAATTCCGTCCATCATTGTTAATGTTATTATTTTAATGTTTATGTAAATAAAAAGTGCATAATTCTGCTAATTGTATTTATTGTTTGTTGGTTTGCAATATAAAACTTGGTGAAATTATTTCATTAATCAGTTTGTAATCAGTAGTTTTTGAACATTTCCAGCACATTTTGGGTTACTATAATCGTGTTATATACCGTTTCTCATCTCTAGGTGGGACACAAGGAAGCTGCAGCCGAAAGAATCTGAGGTGTTCAATCTTTTGCTGTTGTATTTTTCCACCTAGTTATGCTAATGTTTACACATGGATCACATCTGGGGAAGGAACGCTTATTCGCTACATATTGTGATTGGATAATGTGATTTATTTCAGTCTCTTGAAGAAAGAGCGAGTCAATGTCTGTGGGTTTGGTTTCACTAAATTTGACTGTTTTGTTATATTTTCTTACAGCGAATTTTTTTTGGGAACGTTTGTGCTTTTTGTGTCTTGGACAGTGATTTGGCTCTGTGTTAGCCCAACCATGACAGTCCCCTTAAGGCACAGACATCCGGAAAATATCTGGGTCAGCCAGACTGTCTTCATGAATAAAAAGAGAGGTATTATTTTATTATACTGAGGTGTGAGTATGAATAATGTGCAGATCCTTGAAAAGACGGGATTTCTTTAGTTCCCAATCATTTTTTTCTCTCACTGTTCAGATCTCGTTATCACTCTTCGCTTTTGGTCGGCGGGGGGATTGGAAACATTTTTATGTAGGATATGAGGCAATTTTCTCCATCAGGAGATGAGTCCTTGTTTAAGAGTTCTCCAGAGCACAGTTGGAAGATTTAGTGTCTTTGTCTGTTGATCTTGTGTTGATTTGTTGTCTTGGCTTTTTAAGTAGAAGATCCAAATATTATCATACTAAAGATGGAGTAGCCACTTTCTTTATCTGACATCACATGGCCATCTTCAAGGAAGAATTGGGGTCTGTGAAAAAAAAAAAAAAAAAAAAAAAAATCAGATTTTTTAAAACTAATAATTATAATAAAAGTTACACTGCAAAATGACTGCTTCATTCTGGTCAGAAATTATGAGACAATCACTTTATTTTTCTGTTCTGTTCTATTCTATTTTTTTCTGTTGACTGATTTTCCAATTAATATTTTGCACATATTTTTAATATTTTAGTTTTTACAGTATATATGGCTTGTTATATGTGAAAATAAAAAATTGCCTTATTTTAGAATGAAGGTCCTTTGCAAAAAGGTCATCAAGTTTGGGGATGATAGCCCTGCATCATATTACCATAAATGTGGTGATCAGCATCTCACTAAACAGAAAAATCGTTTATGACCACTTGGCAGTCGTGAAGAATCCCAGAGTTCCAGAGTGTTTTGGCATTGGATTCTAAGTAGGGATGCACCGATCACGCTTTTTAATGGTTGATTCCGATTTTTTTTTTTTTTTCACAAGCAAATGGGCCTATTCTGATACTGGTTGCCTTTTTTTTTTTTTTTTCTTTGTTTAAAGGGTTAGTTCACCCAAAAATTAAAATTCGGTCATTAATTACTCTTCCTCATGTCGTTCCAAACCCATAAGACTTTCGTTCATCTTCGGAACACAAATGAAAATCTTTTTGATAATGTGTGAGCTTTCTGTCCCTCCATTGAAGTGTAAATTTTGACAGCAAATTTTGATTTAGTTTTAGTCATAGTCTTTTATAAGATTTTAGATTCTACTGTAGATTTAGTCGACTAAAATCGAATTTAGTTAAATTGTAATGCATTAAGCATGCATTTCTCTAACAATACACAGATCCAATACACTGATATAGCCTACATCTGATATTCTCCAAACTTTTTATGTTCACTTAAGACAATCAACTGTACTTTACTCGCCAAAGAGGACGGTTTTTGACCGTTCAAGTGCAAAAAGACAAGAAAGAGAGCTTAATTCAGAGCTGACACACTTATTATTGAGGTACTATTATAGTTTTTGTTTAAAATTCTGATTAGTTTTCATTTTTAGTTTTTCTGCTTTCATTGTAATTTTAGTTAAACATTTTAGCCTGCAGTCAGCACTGTAGCAGGCTGCTCATTTAAGTTCAGACGAGGGAGATAAAATATGCATTCTTACAACTGTCTAAAATATATAACCATATAAACATTGTGTAGTAAACATTGTGATAATTCATCAACATTAGTTAATAAGCAATCACTTGGCATAAATGTGCGCTATTCATTAATTGGGAAGCAGTTTGAAAAGCCTGCGCGAGCCTGTAGAGCGTGCAACAGCACCGCGGTTAGATCAGCACGTTACACATGACAGCAGTCCTGACTGGATATGTTCCCAAATCGTCCCTCTCTATCATGTTCATCTCGTTTTTATCCGTTTTCGAAAATTAGAGTAGATTTTAGTCATAGTTTTATTTAGTCATCGTCTCGTTTTCATCCGTGAAAAAATGTAGTTTACAAAAATTATGACAAATTAATCGTCAACGAAACTAACACTGCTCCATTGACAGCCACGTAACTGACACTTTGGCGCTTCAAAACGTTCATAAAGAGATCGTAAAACTAATCCATATGAATTGAGCAGTCCAAATTTTCTGAAGAGACAAGATCACTTTATATGATGAATATATTGAATTTCATGCTTTTGGAACAGACTCAGATCTTTGAGTCTCGTTCAGCAAAATTAACTTCTCTCTCTTTTTTAAGGAATTTCATTCATTTCATTCACTTCAGCAAAATATAATTGAAATGTTACATGTTAATAACCAAATTCCCCAACACATTTAGAATAAGAAAAAAAACTATAATGCAGCCAAGGCCAAATTATGAGAAACAAATGTTTATTTCATTGCTTAGCTGGTTCTTCAGGTAACGCAGTCTGTTAGATCACCTCACCTCACGATCCGAATCGTTCGTTCTTTTGTAACGTCACATCCCCATAAACTGAATCTATGCAGTCTGTACCCAATAAATTTATCCACTAACCGTTCAGAAACGTCTAAAAGTTGTAACTTCTTCCTGAGTCTCTCCATCAGTGTCGACTCCGGTTTGAACAATGTAAGGCTGAACATCGTTCGTCATTTTGGCTGCGTGAGATTCTCCAGCTTTGTTGTTGTTGAGCAACCGAAACGTGAGCTGTTAAAGCTCCGCCCTCTTCTGGAAAGGGGGCCGGGAGCAGCAGCTACATTACATTTAAAGGGACACACACAATAACTGTGTGTTTTTGCTCACACCCAAATAGGGGCAAATTTGACAAGCTATAATAAATGATCTGTGGGGTATTTTGAGGTGAAATTCACAGACACATTCTGACTTGTATTACATCTTGTAAAAGGGGTATTATAGGTCCCCTTTAATATCCCGTTTACAGATTTAGTAATATTTCCACACTATTGACATTTTGGGAAATGATTGCAATGCAGTTTGTGTACAAGTCAGAGATCAGCCAAAAAACCAAAAAATGGTGCATCAGTGCATCTCCAATCCCCTCTAAATTAAACAACTGCAACAGTTAATCTGAGACATTTGTTGTCCCGTCCTTGCTTGAAGTTTGTACCGATAAGACATGACAAAAGCTAACAGTGCTGGCTCATGCATCTAGTGGGACTTCTTTCATTTTCGGTTTTTATTTATTGCTTATTTTTCAGTCGAGTGTTTTTTCCCACAGGAAATTAATTTAGTCGCAGTGTTATGGGACAATAGTTGGCAGAAATCGCTGATCCAATTGCACTACCCAGGGACCAGCAGAGCCATTTTTCTTCGGCAGGTCATTTAATGGCTCATGGTGATGCAGGGGGTTGAAACCCAACAGTCAATTGGATCAGACAGAGATCAGCGGTGTGCTCAGTGCCATGTCCAATGTGTTAGGGGCCTCCTCAGTCTGTCAGCTGAAGATACCATACCTAGCGTCCCATACCGGAATCATCCATTGTGCACAAGAGAATAGATTTACTTGGTCCAGACCAGCATGCTCCAGGCAGCATAATCTATATACATTCATAAAAAAAAATGAAAAAAAATTTAGTAGCAGACAGGAAATGAATCATGTTCAAAGTTTACTCTGTGAACATATTTTCAAAGGATGCCCAAGCTCTTTCTGTGACCTTCCTAAAGTTAGGCGGCTTGTAGCACCTGCTGTCTGGCTTCAGATTCCTCAGGGAATGTCAACACAGCTGGAGGGATATAAATTGCCATGGAGGTTATTGTTCTAGCGGTATTTAACCTGCAAAAAGCTTCAGATTTCAGGCAACTTACATCTTTTAGCAGGGTTATTGTTATGCCCTAGACATTCAGGCTATTGGGGAATATTTGATTTCATTTATTGCACTGCTATTTCAGGTAATAATTTCAGTGTTGCCATGGTACCTCGCTGGGAACGGGGCCATCGTGAATGCACATCGTGAATGTTTCCTTTTTACTGGGGCGAAAGCCATAATTCATGTTTTTCACAGAGCGAAGGAGCCAAACGAATAATAAACGGAAGGAGCGCGCAATGTAATTTCCCTCTTCCCCTCATCTGGCCGGCAGAGGTTTAGATGGACCGACTAACAGGTTGAAGCGTAACCTTGGTGTCAGCAGCCTTCGACGGCCATTTACATTCGTGGGCACGTCACCCAGGATGAAGTTAATGACCTTAGGTGCTGCAATCAGCCTTGATGATGGTGCCTTGCAATATGAAGGAATTGGTATTCACAGTGTCCGCCGAAAACAATGAATTATTAATGCCGAGATTCAAGCAAACGCTCTGCTCTCTGAAGACACAGGAAGGACGGCTATGGGATAAATGGTGGCTAGATAACAGAATATAGAGGTGGCATGAAACCGGTCAGAGGTGAGAACTTCAGCATGCTGGGAATTTGATTCACAGTTAGCCCACCTACGTTTTGGTGGTTCGTTAGAGATTCTGCATTGCATCAAAGGTAAGTTTAGTACAATTTGAGTGACACGAGTTTATTTTTCTAGCCGCTCTTAAAGTTCAGCATGCATTAATTGGAACTGATGGTGCGTTTGATTGATTCCTCCACACTGAAGTCTACCCGGTGCGGTTTTTAAGTTTGTTTTCTTGTCCAACTTCAATTGAGATGTATTTATTTTCTTTGTTGAAGTTAAACTGTTGCCAGATTCTCAACCTGCCAAAATCTGAGGATGAGCCATCAGAGACAGCTGTGAATGATTTCTCCATATTGGCACATTTTCCTCTCCAACATGTGGCCAGTGCAGTTAAACGAAGTACCTTTGGCCTTCTGCCTGGGAATTCATAACAACTTTACATCCAGTGGAAGCTGAACATTTTAGTGCCAGCCCTCATATTGTTTAGTGGCCGAAACTTTTATTCAGCAATGGTGCATTAAATTGATCAAAAGTTACAGAAAAACATTTATAATGTTACAAAAGTTTTTTGTTTCAAAGAAATACTGTTCTATATGTATCACGGTTAATGTATCACAACAATATTTAGTTGTTTTCAACATTGATAATAATAAGAAATGTTTCTTGAGCAGTGAATCATCACGATAATGAAATTTCAGCTTTTCCATCACAGGAATATATATTATATGTTATTTTAAATTGTAATAATATTTCACAGTATTACTGTTTACTGTTCTTTTTGATCAAATAAATTAAAGCCTTCATGAGCATAAGAGAAAAAATCTTACCAACCCCAAACTTTCGAATGGTAGTGCATGTTGTCTACATTGTTAAATTGAAAGGATTACCCCATGATTTACTCATCCTCAAACCATCCTAGGTGTATATGAACACAATCGGAGATATATTTAAAAATATCATGACGCATCCAAGCTTTATAATGGCAGTGAACGGGGAAACAACGAGTATGAAGCTCAAGAAAGTGCATCCATCCATCATAAACGTACTTATAACTTGATAAATATGGATATTTTCTTACACAAACGCATCGCTTCGCTTCAGAAGGCCTTTATTAACCCCTAGGAGCCGTGTGGAGTACGTTTATGATGGATGGATGCACTTTCTTGAGTTTCATACCCGTTGGACACGTTCACTGCCATTATAAGGCTTGGATGCGTCAGGATATGTATTAATATATCTCTGATTGTGTTCATCAGGAAGAAGAAAGTCATATACACCTAGGATGGCTTGAGGGTGAGTAAAGCTTGGGCTAATTTTCATTTCAAAGTGAACTAATCCTTTAATCTTTAGCAAATCTCTAAATGATATTCATTTTCATACTGTGCATTATAATTTGATGCCTTATAACTAAATTATGTATACAATAGTATTTTAATATCAACGATATATCAGTTATCAGACATTACATAAATAACATTTCTAGAATAATATTTTAATATTGCATCCCTCATTTCCAGTTCTTTCTTCCATATTGTCTTTTAATCCCTACTTGACCTTCTGAAAACCGAACAGATGCCCTGGCTAGTTTTGTAGGCCAGGGGATAATTGATTTGCTAGTTACCCACCATCAAGTGCTAATGTTTCCTAAAATGGCTTTTATAGAGCAGTGTCCTGTGTGGCGCGGCCTTTAGGTGAAGCATGTCACGGCACAAGCACTATTACTCAGGAAGTCAGATATCATCAACACGTCTGGAGTCCCACTGAGCTGCAGGCTGGATTCAATTGACCACAGTTCAAAGGAAGATAAAGGCTAATACAGAGGCCATTTACTGTCCGAAGTGACAGTGCTGGTGATTTGAGCAATGTTGTGGTTTGAATGTATAGAATTGCTTTAGATAAAGCTTTAAAAAAAACAAATTAAATATATTTAAAACATCCACATGGATGGCAGGACCCAAGGTTTCCCAGCAGAACATTGCCTAAAGCATCACACTGCCTCCGCCGGCTTGCCTTCTTCCCATAGCGCATCCTGGTGCATTATCTTCTTGAGCAATTTGAGCTTCAGTAGCTCGTCTGTTGCATTGGACCACACGGGCCAGTCTTCGCTGAGTCTTGGCCGCCCATGACCCTGTCTCCGGTTCACCACTGTTCCTTCCTTGGAGCACTTTTGATAGATACTGACCACTGCAGACCGGGAACACCCCACAAGAGCTGCAGTTTTGGAGATGCTCTGACCCAGTCGTCTAGCCATCACAATTTGGTCCTTGTCAAACTCACTCAAATCCTTACGCTTGCCCATTTTTCCTGCTTCTAACACATCAACTTTGAGGACAAAATGTCCACTTGCTGCCTAATATATCCACCCACTAACAGGAGCCGTGATGAAGAGATAATCAGTGTTATTCACTTCACCTGTCAGTGCTCATAATGTTATGCCTGATCGGTGTGTATATATATATATATATAGTATATAATGCATATAAATGCCCATGTCGCATTCTATTTTATTTCAATACATATTCACTAAAATCCCAATTAGTTCTATTTATTTTGCGCTGCCATTATGTCCATACCATTATCTTTTATGATTGCTATAATCTCAGGCGTCATATTACTGCAGGCAGAATATCTCCCACTCTACCACGAGCTTTATTTTCATGTGGCTCTTCAATCCTGTTTTGTAGTCATGTTAATTGGCTAATATTTGTTCTTTTAATAGAAACTCAAAACACATTTAACAGCACAAATGGTGTTGACTTTATAGTTGTGGCTGGACCTTGGATACACACTGAACACATCCTCCTCCTGAAGATTTTTATGTTAGTTGTTCTGGCTTGTATTCATCATCTTAAAAATAAAAAAACAGCAGGGAGCATTTTTACTGACCCCTGTTAGTGTGGATGCTTGTAGTTGTTGTATATTGGCTAATAAACAAATCCTACTAAATATGGCTGGTTGTCTCAAGATGGCAGCTGCCACAGGAGGGTTCAATGAGTCCACACTTTGTTGACAAATAGACTATTTGTGGTACTTCGCTGTGATGTCTACATTGGTTTATTCTTTGCAAAAAAGGGTGCTTGTGAGTATATTGTTGAATAAAGTCGTTATTTTTGTTTTGTTTTTGTGCGCAAAAAGCTTCATAACATTAAAGTTGAACCACTGCAGTCACATCGACTGTCTTTAGTACCTTTCTGGACCTTGAAAGTGTTGATTATATTGCTGTCTAAGGAGTCATAAACCTCTCGGATTTCATCGAAAATATCTTAATTTGTGTTTTGAAGATGAACGAAGGTCTTACTTTTGTGGAACGACATGAGGGTGAGTGATTAATGACAGTATTTTTGGGTGAACTAACCCTTTAAGTGCGGCATTTGGGAGGTGTATCTTTTTTCTAAGTCTACATCATTATTCAAGTGAAGTCATTTTAAATATATTGTTCAAAATAGCATTTATTTAAAGTTGGCATGAAACGGAAGTTGTGATAGTCAAAACAATGAGCTTATGCTGCATTCATGCCATATCTAACCGTAATTACAAGATGGCAACCCATGGCGTTTGTACCCAGAGCTGTTCACATCCTCAGACTTGGATTTATGTGTTTCTATATCAACACTATTAACGGCGAAATGAATGTGCAGCAGTCAGGTGGTACAACTAGAGCTCTGCAGGTTGTTTATGTTCATTATTATTGTAATTTTATGTGCTTTGAGGCATGAGGTGATTTAACGCCGTTTCTCGTGACGCTTTGCAGAATCTGCTGTGCGCTTTCATGTGTTTTGAAGGAGGCGTGGCTTTGGTGATGCTCTGAAGGGAGGGCGGGATCTCATGCTGTCAAAGCTAGCTTGCTATTAGTCTCGCGTAGCCAGACCTTCAGACTGACGGCAGAAGGTCTGGACTCTATCCCAGCTTTCATTGGCTAAGGACCGCCCAAGAGGGCGTTTGACTGACATGTAAAGCAACCAATCAGAGTTCGTTTTGTTCCACTTCATGTTTAGGGGCGAGCAATTGAAAGTCGATGTCCGGCGTGCATCTATAAATGATTCATTCAAGAACGTTGTGCAAGTTTACTGCAACAATGAAGCCGCGAACTTGAAAATCCAGCGTTTATTTGATCCCCGATAAGGGCTCGTTGTCACAGTTGTAAACATGACAGCATTCTTCTACGAGTGGGTTTGGCGTCACGACGTTTGTTTCCAAGCGGACCATTAATGAATGCAACACACATGTCTCCCGGACATCCTGTAGAATTCCACCAACCAGATGACGACTTTGATACTGCTAAAATGTTTCAGATAAGTGTGTCATATGCATCAGACGTTCAGCCAATGGTACGTGGGCGTGGGCCTATCAGTGTCCGACTCTGGTTTGAACAATGTAAGGCTGAACACTGTTACTGACAATCCTCATTTTGGCTGCGTGAGATTCTCCAGCTTTGTTGTTGTTGAGCAACTGAAGCGTGAGCTGTTAAAGCTCCACCCTCTTCTGGAAAGGGGGCCGGGAGCAGCAGCTCATTTCCATTTAAAGGGTTAGTTCACCCAAAAATGAAAATCCTGTCATTAATTACTCACCCTCATGTCGTTCCACACCCGTAAGACCTTCGTTCATCTTCGGAACACAAATTAAGATATTTTTTAAAATATGTTGGCTCAGTAAGGCCTGCATTGCCAGCAAGACAATTAACTCTTACGTTGCCCAGAAAGGTACTAAAGCTATATTTAAATGTGACTACAGTGGTTCAACCTTTGTTATGAAGCGACAAGAATACTTTTTGTGATGATTTGCTGCTCAAGTAACATTTATTATTATTTTTATTATCAATGTTGGAATTGTTGTGATTTTATATTTGTATACTTTTTTGCCTCATGCATCTTTAAAATATATAAATAATTGAATAATTAAATATATACATAACTGTTTGTAGTGATTTTTTAGAACCGATAATTTGTGTTTATGTGCCCGAGAACCGATATTTATTTACTGTTATACTTCTGTTTTTGACATGATTACAACACCACTGAACTGAACAAACCATTTTATTTATAACAATCCCTCCTTGCATAGAAAACAAATTGTATTTATATACCAATACATTTTGTTAATTTTAATCTATAAAATTAAGTTTACTAATTACAGCAAAGCAGGTAAGTATACTTTACCTGTGCACGCCGTTGTCTCGTCTCCCCTCAGATGCGCTGTAATGGCGATCGTGTGCGTTTATCGGTAAATCTGATATTACAAAACCGATATCCGATTATGGTAAAAGGCTTAAATATCGGGGAAAATATCGGTAAATCGATATATCGGTTGATCTCTAATTGTTTGTTTTGCCATCAAAATGTTGTGATGTGTATTTAGTTTGCAGCAGGGCTGCAGCATGTCAGTTCTTTATGTAGTTTAATGCAAACTTGAACAAGTTATGACAGTAATAGACCCCGGTTTCTCACTTGAAAGCTGTATATTAGCTCTGAACTGTATAAATGTGGTGCTCAGTGTTGTGTTGTTGAGATCAGGACTCTCTCTAGAGACGTCTTCCATTCCGCACAATTGGAAAGCACATTGCAGGTGATAATCGGCGCTCTAAACAATATTCTGATACGCCGCGTGCCCTTTCTGTCACTGCGCTGTGTTGTTTCTATGACAGTGACATATGAGGATAATAACTGCAGATAAAAAGGCCATTTTGGAGGCACTTCCACATCAGAGGCCAGGCCGTGGGTTGTTTCCTATGGTAACAAATGCTGCAGAGAATCGAGCACCAATTCTGTTAAAATAATGCTCATCATTATAATGATTTGCTCCAGAGGCAAAGCACTTTTTGCCAATGTAGCGTTCAGTCAGAAATGCTTATTTTTTCAAACGCAATATAAAGAATTGCATCTCGTATACTTAACTACCTTATTATGTTTGAATAGAGCCATTTTATTCAGAACATTAAACATTATATTGTCGAATGTTTTTGTTTATGAATTCAGCTGTTGGTTTGTTGATCTTCACGGCGGAGGTTGTAGCTGTGGATCTTGTGGTTGTTTTGAACTGCTTGTCGTGTCGGAGATGAATGGTGTTAGATGGGCTGATTCGTAATCTCCTCATCTCCTGATGGTGGTCCATTGGCGCTGTCTGATAAGGCCGTGTTCATCAGAGGAGGTCCACTGATCTGCCGTAATGCCAGTCTCAGGAAGAATAATGTTCGCAAAAATCACATCGAAAAATCTGTTTGTATGACTGTCCGATATTTTGAAGAATGGAACAAATCCATTTTGAAGAATATCCTGGCCACTATTTTCATTTTACATTCATGCATTTGACAGATGCTTTTATCCAAAGCAACTTACATTGCATTCAAGGTATACAGTTTTATCAGTTCATGCATTCCCTGGGAATCAAGTCAAGTCACCTTTATTTATATAGCGCTTTTTACAATGCAGATTGTGTCAAAGCAGCTTTACAGTGATAACTGGTATATCATTTTGTCTGCACAGCAGCTCTTAAAGAAAATGGTGTTAGTATCCATCTTAAGTAAATTCAGTACTGGAGTAAACAGTGATGTCATCGTCCAGCTCAGTTCAGTTCGCATACAATGGTGTCAGTGCAGGCAGATCAAAGCACTGTTGCATATCAAATGTCAAGTGTCCCCAACTAAGCAAGCCAAAGGCGACAGCGGCAAGGAACCCAAACTCCAACAGGTGACATCAGGTGGCAAACAAGTGTTAAAATGGAGAATCCAGGCTTTGTCGGGGGGCCAGTTCTCCTCTGGCGAACAGTGCTTTGTTACGATTCAGGTAGCTATCATAAGTCAGATGGGATCGCACAGTCAAAGTATTTATTCCAGTTCCATCCAGTTGAGGATCGTATTTATCAAGCTGTGCCACCAGCTGTCGTGTCGATGAGGCCTTCACAGTGGATGATCTAGTTGACTCAATCTCTGCTGACACTTCAGGGCTGCGTTGTGGTTGTGTCAAGGCGCAGGTCCTCGAACTCACCTGGATACGGCCCGGATCCGACTGACTACGGTAAACCTCGGGATAAACAGAGAGACTAATATTAGCGTAGATGCCATTCTTCTTCTGATGTAACGAGTGTTATAGGAAGTGTTCCCGGTTCCGGCTGACCTAATTTATGCAGCCTAACAATGTCTTTGGTGTTTGAGCCACAGGAATATTTTCAATATGTGACCCTGGACCACAAAACCAGTCATAAGGGTCAATTTGAAAAAAATCTGGAATCTGAGGGTGCAAAAAATATTGAGAAAATCCAAAATGAATCCAAAATGTCCAAATGAATACATATCCTCTCACAAAAATACATTTTTGATATATTTATGGTAGGAAATTTACAAAATATCTTCATGAAACATGATCTTCATGTGACTCGTGCACTTTATTCCAAGTCTTCTAAAGCCAAACAGTAGCTCTGTGCAAGGAACAGATCGAAATTTAAGTCATCATTTGTGATTCCGTGATTGCCGAATGCAACACGAAATCAACAGAATGTCGCATTTTTTTTCCAATACTGCATAATTCGCACTTTCACCGTGAAAGAATCGCAAAAACTAAATCACAAAAAATAAATCATGGAAATTATCACTTAATTAAAGTTGTAATGCATTATTTTCACAAGGAAACGGATGTCATGCATCGTTATGTTAGTGAGTGGCCTGTGTGAAAATGAACATATCTCACTTGCCATTTCACATAAGTGCCAAGGATCGGGCAAAGCGGTTAAGGAACATGGATGAATGACCAAATAAGAAGTATTACATGCTTGATAGCACTAAAAAGAGTTATTAAAGCGCTGTATAATGTGAAAGAGAACTTAATTCGGTACATACTGACCGATTTCAGACTGGCTGCGGATTTCTGTGCGTATGCTTGTGTCCTGTCAGCGTGTGAGTACTGAATTCTGTTCTCTTTCTAGGCTTATTGCACGTGATCGGTCAAATACACACAAAATTATTTCAAAATGTCCATCTTGGCGATTATGTCTTAAGTGAACAAACAGTTTTGGATGTGTGCCAGTATTGGATGCGCACGTTAATTTGGATCTTAAAGTGATAGCAACATAATTTACACAGGAGAAGGAAAAAAAAAAAAAAAAACGCAATTAAAGAACTGTTTGTATCTGCATCTTTGTTGTGGGTTGCTTATGATTTTGGTCATATTGCCCACCCTAAGTGATAGATATATATAGATATATACTGTATAGATATATATGGCCATGTTATAAAAGAGAATTAGGTAAGAGACCAAAATAAACAATATTAATACATTTTGTTTGTCCTTTGTGTCATGTAAATGCACTATCCTAATTATTAAAAAATTTTAAAAAAATTGAATTTTTTAATGCAAATGTCTGGGTATTTTATGCAGCTTTAAAGCCACTTGTTATTTATTTATTTTTTGTTAAATGGAAAACAGCAGCTTGGTCATTCTTCAAAGTCTTCCTTTTTCATGTTCCAACAAGAAAGAAAGTAAATCAGGCGGGTTTGGAACTACATGAGGGTGAGGAAATAATGACAGTTTTCATTTTTGGGAACCAATAATTAAAAAATGTCAAAATTCCACTGTAAACAAGGCTCTTCACTAATTTTAGCCTGCAGTTCTTTTTGATCCTTTTAGATGCTTGCAATTTGAAAGCCTTTTAATTTGTTCTTATACCATTGTAAGCCTATGCCATAAAACACAAATGCAAGCACCACTTATGAAACATTACTTCCAGCAACACTTTTTTTTCTGAAAGGAATGTTTGAGAGAGGCTAAAAGCTTTCCTTTCTGCACATTACAGAGGAAAATTCATTGAAAAAGCTTCCAGTCTTACAGTAAAAGCCTCTAATGTCGGTTCTCTTCGGTTCTGAAGACCAAGCGGGCATTTGAGGTTTGGTCTTTATGGAGGACTTGGTACGTCTGGGCCACAATTTATGGTATCTTCTCAGACCATGAATAGTATGATAATTTGCCTCTCGCTGTAGAGCACAGGAGATTTCTTCCGCACCCGAGCCAGGATTTCTACAGCACAGAGAGAAAGAACATTTAACAGACTTGGCCTAAAGTTCAGCTTCTCTGCATTTTGTCTCTTGGTACTGCAAACAGGGTACATTCAGCTGAAGAAGATGGGAACTGTCCAGAGGTTTTCAAATGATACATATAAAAGATTATACTTTTTTCTATGTGTTTCATGTGTATTGCGCTGGTTTGGTGAATTCTTGAACATTATATGTAGAGATGTTCCCCCGTTATACCCTGTCACTCAAAATCTGATCTCAAATGAGCTGCATCGCTGGAAAAAATAAGACATCATTCTGTTTAGAGAACTAATCTGTTTTCTTGTTGCTAAAAATGGAGAGGAAAGAGTTTGTGTAACCATAGCAGTGCATTATGCATCTTATTATGAAGAAGATGAACTATTGTCAGTGCATGAATCAGTCATTCAGAATGCCAACAATTATTATTTCCCGCATTATAAGCACAGAGCTTATGATAAAATAATGCACAATCGTGAGCCGAAATTCAGGCACTGAAATAATTGATACTTGGCATCCGTGTGTTGGTTCAGTATCCCCACACACAATATCACAATACTATGCTGTATCCTCCCCTAGGAAATGGATCATGTGAGCTCCACTGCCTATTGGTATTTTTGACATACATGTGCATGTCGGCAGTCGTTTAGTTGTTTAGTTGTTATCTGTAAAATTTACAGATAAGGATATGTCTGTAAGATCTATACATTTCAGCTTATTCAACTACAGACACTGTATCAACCACCATGTTTTCTCACTGACACGACTCCAACTCGGAAACTCTGAGCTCGAAGAAGTTTCCCCACTCGTAATTGCAACCTTGTGGTGGTGTTCATGTGCGCTCAACTTGTAAATACTAATGAAAAAATCTTTACAAGACTTGAACGCACCAATATACCAAAATTTTCACTGGCTCCACCACAGTAATAAAGGATTTGTTTACTTTCAAATGAAAATTAGCCCAAGCTTTACTCACCCTCAAGCCATCCTAGGTGTATATGACTTTCTTCTTTCTGATGAACACAATCTGAGTTATATTAATAAATATCCTGACGCATCAGAGCTTTATAATGGCAGTGAACGGGACCAACGAGTATGAAGCTCAAGAAAGTGCATCCATCCAAAGCAAAACGTACTCCACATGGCTCCAGGGGGTTAATAAAGGCCTTCTGAAGCGAAGCAATACGTTTGTGTATGAAAAATATCCATATTTAACAATTTATAAAGTAAAATATCTAGCTTCCGCCAGACTGCCTTCTGTATTCAACTTATGAAGAAAGTGTAACGCCTCTCGCAGTTCAAATTGCTTACGCTATGTCCTACGCCTTCCCTATTCAACTTACAGAAAAAGCTTAACTGACGTGATGTCGTTATTATTATATACTATTATAAAGCTTAGATGCGTCTTAGATGAGTTATTAATATAACTCTGATTGTGTTCATCAGAAAGAAGAAGGTCATATACACCTAGGATGGCTTGAGTGTGAGTAAAGCTTGGGCTAATTTTCATTTGAAAGTGGACTAATGCTTCAGATAATATATATAAAAAATGGCCTAGTTATTGTTTTCATTGTTTTTGACCCATGTCAAACTCATATAAATTTTAAATATTGTTAAAGAAAAGTAGACGGTAATAAAATAAGAACAAATAATAAAATTATGAGCAACAGCACAAATAAATACAATAGAACAAATATATAAATGAAATTATCAGTGCTTTTCAGGTAGGTCTAACAGTAGTTTTTAGGTACAGAAATTGTATAAAGTGATCAAATGTACTGTAAAATAACACTGCAATCTTCACTATATAAATGAAATGTAGATTAATCCTTATTAAAGTTACAAAAGTTAGTCAGTCAGGAGCAGTGAGTGAGTTTTTTTCTTCTTTGTACTTGTTTGATTAACATTAGTGACAGACAGCAGCAGGTTTATTAGGCTACTGTCACTTTAAGAGCTGCACAGATCCAATATAATGAGACACACATGTTTTTTTTCTCTACTGTTTACGATCACTTAAGACAGAACCGATTATGTTTACTACGATACTCGCCAATACGGGCATTTTCACATAATTCTGTGTGAATCTGTCCGTTGGAAGTGTAAGCAGAATTGAAAGAGAACTAAATTCAGTATTTGCACGCCGTCTGTTGCGTGGCTTTATGTGAGCGCACTTCAGGTGCGTGTTGTGCACACAAAACTTCTCACACAGCATGTGAGTACTGAACTGAGTTCTCTTTCGTGTCTTGTTTGCTTGAATATTCAAATTGTCAAGGCTTAAAAACATGTGCAAGTGATAAACTTTAGTGACAATGCAGCACTGACCCAATAATTTCCATCTGCTGTCCCAAGCATCTTTCACGCCTGCAGATTTTGTCAATTTTTCCATCCATCAATCCATTCATCCGATGCAAAATGTCATCTGCAAAATGGTGCAGAATCCTGCTGTCATTTGTGGGCACTTGTTATATCCAGTCAGTATGAATGAGTTTAAATTTAGCAAAAAATGCAATAGTTTAGTTGAATGTAGGTTGTTTTATCAACAGGTTGTGTTGGACAACAATGTGCTTGTTGTATTATCTACCCATTTAAAGCCCCCCAATGTTCCATTATGTTGCTACCTGCTGAACTGCCTACATACACAGTACTTCTGGGAATCATATAGGCTTGAAATACACTAATGATGTGCCTTGGTTTTGAGACGCAGTCATTGCCGTAATGGGATCATTAGTGCTTCCATAACAAAAACCTGGACAAATCTGTAAGTACAAATCCCAGTGTCTGCTCTACTGTAGATAGCATGTACAATGATTTAATAGTTTGTGTATTTATTGTTTTTCCAGTTTTGTACTTAAGGTGGTTCAAGAGACATGCCTTATTGTTATGTTACATGTTATTTCTTGGCAATTCCAATCTCGTTGACTAAATATACCCTCATATGAGATGCATTCTCCGCTTGATAGGAGGGAATATGATGTCTGTTTCATGCTGGCCAGTGCCATTACTGAATCATTTTCATTGGGCCACTGACTGAAATCTAACCTCGTATGAATTCAAATGCATTTTTAATGTCCATTTTGCCAAAATGCAGTCTTATATGCCTCATAAGTTCAAACACGTTGCTAACAGCCCTGCAAGCTACAGTCGAGTTTGAGGAATAGACATTGTATAGTGGTGTTCATCATAAGGAAGGATTTTTTGCTAACGTTTTTCTGTCAGTTATGACGGCTGCGACCAATCACGTTCCTCTCCCTGCAGGCTCAACCTCAGACTGAAGACTGAACCATGCTCGTTTGTTTTGGACACTTGACTACACTTGCTGCGTTTGAGCCACAAGATTAAATGCACACATTTGATGCAGCACAGATAAAGACTGTGTAAGCAGTTTTAGGTTAACTGCCACTATACCGATGGGAATTAAACGTTTGTGCTTCTGTTATGATTCCATTAACAATAAGATCTTACTCTGAGCAGTTAATCCATGCATACGTTTCATTTTTTCTGACCTCATAATCAAGACTTTTCTCTGGTGATGTATGCAGGACGTTTAGGGGCCACCATTTTCAACTAAAAACTGAAAACCTTTAATGCGTTTTGGGCGTTCATTTACACGACAACTGCATTTTGTGGGTCTGAAATGGCAAGCTTTTGAAAAAGGGTTTCAAAGTGCACGTTTTTGATGTCATGCGCATACATATTACATGTTCAGTCTATAGGTGTAGTTTTTCTTTACAAAGTGACATCGCCATCTACTGGCCTGGCATGAATAATACAGCATTCTTAGATCCGTGTGAACGAGTATCATTTCGACAACGTTGTTGTCTGTATGTGAAAAACGCAAAGGAAAAACGTTCCCGTTTTTAGTACATCATTGTCATGTAAACGTACCATAAATTCACAGACTGGACAAAGATGTCATGCTAATTAATATGTGCACTCGCCACCAACTGGACAGGGGTGGTAATTACAGTTACTAGCTACAATAGATCACCCTCAGTGTAATCTGTCAAAATGATTCGAGTCACATTTTAGTACATAATCCAATTTTAATACATGTACTTATTGAATAAAACATGCCTAAAGTATTTTAAACTTGCATTTAACTTGTTTTGCAGTTGTATGTGTGCCCCAGACTGTTAAATTAGAGATCTGAGATGCATTCTGTATGCAGGTCTTTGAATGGCCTTAAAATCTTAGATTTGATTTTTAAAACTCTGCAGATACCCAGTTGTATATATTATTCCATTTACACATTCATTTGCGCGTTCTCATCTGTTTTATTCTCACTTTCTTCTCATGTTTTTTGAGTTAAAATCTGTGTCTTTAGGTCTGGCCAGCTAAAGACTCTGGGTCAATGGTGACTGGGAAAAATGTCAAGAGGTTAGAGTTCATTATTACCATGTTGAGGACAAAGGGTCAAAGAAGTGACAGGTGGCTCTTGGACATACTGCTATTTGAGGAAGACAAACCTCCACAAACTCTCTGAAGGCAGCGCTTCTGTACTAAAACCATTTCTGTCTAAAGAAAGGTTATTTTTTGATTGCATTATTGACTGACTCTTGATTTCATAACAGAATGATGCTCACTTTCTTAATCTGTGTATCAAAGCATTCACAAACAAAAGTGATGAAAGAGGGCGCTCATGATTTCTGACATTTCAATTATAGATCTAAATGAAACCTAGTTGTGCGATTACAGTTTTGAAACTGAAAAAGATAGTCAGAATGCACAGGGTGGGTGGTTAATTTATATCTTATATATTTTATGCATTTTATTTCATAGTTTTAAAAAGTAAATGTAGAACAGTTCAACATTTACACTCACCAAGCTTTCAGCAAGTTACTCGCCAGTTGGTCATTAGCTTAACGAGGAACTGCAGATTCACAAAAATGTTCTTTGAAAAGAATTTAAGACATTTCTTAAGATAAATGCTAAGAAGTTTGTAAGAATATCCCTATGTACAATTCTTGAGAGGTTCTCTAATAAGACAATTACAGGCTTTGGAGTTTCTGACTTTATGGCATTTCATGCCAAATACCCACTGATCAACTCAATAAAAACACACTATTATTTTGCTCTGCCTGCAGATTACTGTAATAATCATAATAAGCATGCACACTATTTTTGTATCAAATAGCTTGACAGAAGTTCAGCACTTCCTAAGTTTTTTTCCCCCCCCCTTTTTTTAGAACAATATAATAAGATATACAAGATATAATACAAGTTTCTGGTGTCTCCAGAATGTGTCTGTGAAGATTCAGCTCAAAATACCCCACAGATCACTTATTATAGCTTGTCAAATTTGATGAAGAGAAACTTTTAGGATGTTTCTGAATGGTTAGTGGATAAATTTATGTAGTTGCTGTGGAGTTGATTCAACTCATCGACTAGCATGTGCAAAAACCCGTATGGACGCCCACTATACATAGCGTACCTGTTTGCCAAACAGATCCATACACACCAGGCCAACGTTTATGATTGCTATCAAATGCTGTGAATGGTCTTAATATTTTTCCCAAAATATCGCTTGGACAGAAACGCTCCTTTTTTAGCAATCGAGCTTGTCAGGGTCAACTTAAGCTAACGAGACTCTAAATAGTGTTCAGTGCTCGTCTGTGCAGCCAACGACAAAACAGTTAGCATGCTTTGCTCGAACTGGTACACCGTTTGTGCTTGCAAAAACGAAATGACGGCGCCGTGGGTGGAAACGTGCAGATTAAGGGGCGGTAATCTTTTAATAAGATCCACTTCCTACGTCACTAGGGGAGCGAAAACTGAGCAGCTCGTTTTTTCACAAGCTTGCAGAGAAAGGCTTGCCAAAACAAAGTTACTGGGTTGTCCTTTTCACGCTTTCTAGGTTGGTAGATGCACCGATTATAGTTAAACACGGAAAAAGTCATGTCCCATTTAAACGGAAAACAGCACTTAAGAATAATTGTATTCTTAAGAATGTTTTGTGAATCTGTCTCCAGATGTTTAAAGTTTCTTCAGAACACCATTTGGCATCACATATTGTGGAATATTCTTCATTTTAAGCTACTGATGCAAAAATATGACGAACAAAATGACAATTCATCTTTTGTGACAGGTGCTGTTTAACTGGAAGACTGGATAAATGTATTTTGGCTATTGAATATGTTTCTTGGTGAATTTAGATGGCCTTCTCCAAGACATTTACTATGCTGTTGGAAAGTCATCTGTGGTTTCTCACTGATCATTTCTCACTAATGATAAGATGGAAAACCTGAGCTGTTTCATGGAGATATCTCAGTCTCCCTTAATATCCAAATGCAGCTAAGTCTGTATTGTTTTCTTCGCAGGGTGCCGTCACCTGGAGATTGAGTGTCTGGTTAACACATGATGTTCAAGGACTACAGATCTGGCCGAACTGTAGGTGAGTTGATATGCATTCTGCTGATGGAGGTTCTGTCTGCTTGATGTACCATCAGAGACACTTTAAGCTTCTCATTCACAGGCAGTGTAGATCTCACGGGCAGGAAAAGGATTTGTTGGCAAGATCTCTGCTGCACACCTGATAAGACTGTCAGTGAAAGGCTGCTTCTCAATAATAAGGGGTTTCTCCTCGAGTTCTTTGGCATTTATTTTGTCACGAACAGGTGGAAATGTCTGTTGGATCGTCTCCATCACTTTTCTGTTCTTGTTTGCGCTTTCTAAATGACAGGAAGTTTAGATTTCAGAGCTCGCCGGAACCTTTTATCAAGTTTTGGGAGATTAAGCTGAAAGGTGAGGCTGATACTGCTTCAGATGTGTTTTGCGAGCCAAGAGAAAAGTATAGGGTTTAATCTGATATTAAAGTGTATAAATAGCCCAAATGTTTTTATGCCAGTGGAGGACTAGTGCATTTTAGAGGATAAATCATAAAAGCAGTTTTGCTAGGTAGCCAGATGGACATTTTGTTCAATCTCTTGTGTAAACCCTATTTGAACCCTGTCCTTTTGAGCTTTTTCTGTGAGATAAAAGCTTTGTGCTTTTTTAAACCAACCAATCAGGTTTTTGCTAAATGCATTCAAAAATGTCTTAACTCAATTTTGAGATCTGACATTTAGCGTGACGGACAGGTCTACAATCACACAGGAGAATAAATGTTAGAATTCAATTCTTGATGGCAGAATTGCCAGGTGACTGTGAGGAAATTAATTTCTTGAACACATGAGGAAGATGAATGTGTCCTTTCTTATTAGGCTCTGTGTGGGCCGTGCAGGTCGGCTGGCTAACGTTGAGGCAGGTGTCTGGGCCGTCACACGGCTCTGCCCTCCCCATAGGTGTCTGGTTTACGCCGCACAGTCCTGCTGCAGCTGTATGAAGGCAGATTGCCCAGCACACAGAAACTGTTGACTGATGACTTCCTCTTTTCCACAATCAAGGACAGTCGATCCAGGAATGTATTTTAGTGGTAATGCCAACTATACTATATGCCATCACAAAAAGAGAACCAATTGTACAAAGTTTAAAAATATTAAAGTCAACATGAAGTCCGAAGTGTACTTAACGGGGACATATCATAAAAATCTGACTTTTTCTGTGTTTAAGTGCTATAATCGTGTCCCCGGTGCATCTACCAACCCAGAAAACGTGAAAAAGGACAACCCAGTAACTTTGTTTTAGCAAGCCTTTCTCTGCAAGCTTGTGAAAAAACGAGCCGCTCAGATTTCGCTCCCCTAGTGATGTAGGAAGTGGATCTTATTATAAGATTACCGCCCCTTAATCTGCACGTTTCCACCCACGGTGCCGCCATTTGCAAGTTGCAAGTTGACCCTGGCAAGCTCGATTGCTAAAAAAGGAGGCACATGCTAATTGATGAGTTGAATCAACTCCACAGCAACTACATAAATTCATCCACTAACCATTCAGAAACGTCTAAAAGTTGTAACTTCTTCCTGAGTCTCTCCATCAGTGTCCGACTCCGGTTTGAACAATGTAAGGCTGAACACAAATATCATTTTGGCTGCGTGAGATTCTCCAGCTTTGTTGTTGTTGAGCAACTGAAGCGTGAGCTGTTAAAGCTCCGCCCTCTTCTGGAAAGCGGGTTGTGAGCAGCAGCTCATTTGCATTTAAAGGGACGCACACAAAAACGGCATGTTTTTGCTCACACCCACATAGTCTTGCTTTGCATTATTTCGTTAAAAGAAGTTGAAGGTCTGCAATTAATTTAGTGCTTCTTTGCCTTAACGTTAAAGCCCCATTGCAGTGAGTTCTAAAAGTTCACAAAAACAAAATCTGATTCAGTCCTTTAATTTGCCTCTTGAAAATATGAGCTAAATCTGCCAAAACACCAAATGGCACAGATTTACAACTCAGCCTGCCAAATTCAAACCCCGAAGCCGTTAAAATAGCCGTTAACTCACTTTCGCCACAAAACCTCTACAGTCCAGAAGCCGCCCTCACCGGTACCAGCATTGTGAACTGGAACACAGTGTCCTGAAGTCCTTGAGTGATAAAGTGAGGATTTCTGCTGCCATTCAGGTCCTTTGGAGAAGTTCACTCCAGGTGTTTTTTCTGGTATAGGTCCTAATGCAGTTTTAATATTGACATTCTCTCATCTTATCCACCACCGCCCCCCACCCTTGCCTCCTTAAAGCCAAGACACACCAAGCCAACATCGGACATATGTATATTTTTACGCAACTAAAACAGCTTTTTTATTTCCCTAATTGCATAGAAATGATGTGCCAAATACATAAGAATGCTCATTTTACCTCTGAAAAATCATCTTGACAGCTGTTCGTAATGTATCCCCTTCAGCTTTTGAATAGTCAGAGCTTATTGTCAAGAAAGGCAAAAGAAATGCCCTAAAAATGACAGTGACTGAATGACTCCAAACCGACAGTGAGCTTTAACTCAGTTACTGTGTCATTAGTGCTGCTGAACGGGCCAAATATTAAAATGTAAGTGAAAATTATATAAGAAAAACTATCCATTATCTTAATAACAACTTAAAATAACAGCTGCTCCAAACATCTGTTTGTTTATTCTGAAACAGCTTTGATGAATCGCTAAGTTTTTTAAATGTTCACATTGCAATATTTACATGTTATATTTTTAAAACCTTTATATACTTTTTATGTTGTTGTCTTTTCATCCAGCCATTTTTGCATTTTTATTTTAGTTTTAAATTAATGCATTTAGTAATTACTTTTATCCAAAGCGAACTACATTGCATCAGTCCATGCATTCCCTGGGAAGTGCCATGCTCTACTGTGCATACAGGAAAGCCTGTATTTTTTATGATTTCTGTGCAGTGAATTGCCCGTAATGTATTTGAAATTCTCTTTTTGTCTGATTTTCAAGGCCTTCAGGATTTATATTTAGGTGCAACACTTTTCAGATATGAGTTGGACCAAATAATGGGCAGAATTCCAGTTTAGCTCTTGGGATTTTAATTGCTTTAGTGACGCAGTGATTGAGGCTTGAGCAGTTTTTTCCCCTTCCATTTACCCCGTTTTTTCCCCATTGAAAGGAAGACGTCCTATAAAGTAAAGAGATTCATGGCTTCCTTTTAATTAAATGTGTGGCTTTCTTGACTAGAACCTAGGTAATTTGCTCCCAGCTAATGCAATATTTTTTTTTTTTTTTTTCCAGTGCTCATAAAATAAGCAACTTACAGAAAGCACATGGTTGTTTAAAATCAGGACAAAAGGAGTAGAGTCAGTCCCTCAACTTGCCATAAATTAAATAAGAGCACAGACCAGCTTTTAATCATTCTCTGTGAAGTGAGAGAATTCATTAGATACTGCCTTGAGAAGCTTTGGCCTGTTTTTATTGTGTTCGTGTTATTAAAACATGAACGCCATATTTGTGACTAACAGAAAATGGGTAATAAACAAACACACTTCCAAAGACCGAAGAGAGGCATCTGTCTCGCACAACAAGTCACATTGTTGTGGAGAATCAGGATGAAAATGCAAGTTACTGTATTTGCTGTTTTTCAGCCAAAGGCGAACCGCTCCAGCCAGGGGCATCGCTGGTGTCCGTGAGAGGAGGGAACTAGCTCACCTTTGTAAAGGTGAATCATCTGTCAAACACCTACAGCTCCATTACCACCAAATAAATGATAGCCGCAGATGGGAACGAGGCAACATGGTTAGATCTTCTTTTCTGTCTTTTTCCCAAAGTGTGAATTTAAACAGAAAAAAGCCAGATTCTATCAAAATATTAGTGATAATTGTACCTGTTGGCAGTGGTTTAATACATGATGTGGTACGCTGAAATTTTGAGGGGAAAAAGCCTGTTCGCTTCGAGTAAATGAAAGGAAAGTGCACTGCTCAGACAGACTTTGATTGCTCTTATTGAGCTAATTTACAGATAAGAGCCGTGACATGCAAGAAAGCTCTTATGTGAAACCCTCTCTTTAAAGAACTATTGTTTTTCACTTAGGCTTAATAACATATTATAGTAACATATCAAAGTCCATGTTTCCAGTGCTTTTAATGTGTCACTTTGATGCTGTGATATGTAATTGCCTTGCAGCACAAATGACTCAGACGCAGCAATGGAATATTTTTACGCGACTAAAACAGCGCCATGCCACATTTATTTCCCTAATTGCATGAAAGATGTTTAAAATGAGTGCCGAAAACATAAAAATGCTCATTTTACCTCTGAAAAATCATCTTGACAGCTGTTTGTATCCCCTTCGGCTTTTGAATTGTCAGAGCTAATTGTTAAGAATGGCAAAATAAACAGTTCATAATGAATATGCCAATGCTTGCACTCATGCACATCAAATTTTCCGTAAGAAAAGCAGCTGCCAAAAACGATGGCCAATGTCGACTCCCGCGAAACCGAAGGAATAAGGCAACTTTGTAAATGGAGTGCCAAAACAAGCTAATTATATTTGCATCCAACATCAAAGTATATAAATACATTTAATCTACTGTAGATATTTAAACTACCCATCTACATTCTTGACTTTGTTTTCGTATGCTAATGCGCCCCAAATTATATAAAGTCTTGACTCTTTTCCCCTGAGGTTGTTGGTCTGCAGTGTTCATCAGGTTTAGCAGCTGTAGCAGGCCGCGGTTTCCACCCACACTCTTATCATGCTTTTATAAGAGCGTTGTAATGTCAAAAGCTGTGCTCACAACACCGTTCTCCACCGCTCTCCTCCTAACCGCGACGCACAGTAGAACTGTAAATTCCTGCTGAATGTGTTAGGACATCTGCTAAATGTCTTTAGCTCTGGCTATGCCGCACAGTTAAGGCTTGAGATTCTGAGTTGTAAACATGGAGGTGTTAAAGTTCTTCTGGGATTCCAGCAAGCCAAAGGATTATTTAACCTCTCCTGAACCCCCAGCATGCTGCCAGTCATATGTTCTGCTCATAACACATTGTTGCACTCAGATTGTTATGAGGAAAATAGAAATCGTATTTAAGAAAAACAGCTCAGGTGTTTATTTGGTTATTTTCTGGTCGCCAACATTGCTTTGTTGGTTGGATATATTTTGTGACGGTGAAGGTCACCCAAAAATCAAAATTATGTCATGATATCCCTTTAGATTTTCATAAAGTGTGCTTGCTTTGATGCTTGTATGTGTGTGTGTGTATATATATATATACATATATATATATATATATATATATATATGCATATATATAATTTCTGGCACAACAGCAGATTAGTTTAGCAATTCCCTTGTCTACTGCAATGAATGGTCTGTATACGTGTGTATTATTTAAGAGGCCTTGGGGTCTTAGTGTGGATCCTGTTATAGTTTATACTGTATGGCAATTAGCCCTTGAGTTTAACTGTTGCTCTGCTCCCTCTACTGGTACATACTCTTAACAATATAGGTGCACTTAAAGGGATAATTCCCCCAAAAATGAAAATTCAGTACTCATTTACTCATCCTCAAGTTGTTTCAAATCTGTATTCATTTCTTTGTTCTGCTGTACACAAAGGAAGATATTTGGAAGAATGCTTATAGGCAGATCTCGCCCCCCATTGACAACATTTTTTTTCCTACGCTCTAAAAAATGCTGGGTTAAAAAACAACCCAAATTGGGTTGAAAATGGACAAACCCAGTGGTTGGGTTAAATGTTCGACCAACCAGTTTTATTTAACTCAACTATTGTTTAAAAATTACTATATTGGTCACCTAAAATGAACCCAAAGTATGTTGGTAATTAACATTTATTAATATGTTTAATAAATGTTCATTTATTAAACATATTAATAAAGTTTAATAATAAGTTAACAATAAACATTTATTAAATTGCTTATTACTAAATGTTCTCCTTTTGATTATTATTGTTGCCTCTAGTAATTATGTGTCTCATTTTTAATTTCCAACCTATTTTGTATTCATTTTAAGTCAGCCATATAGTAATTTTTAAACAATAGTTGGGTTAAATAAAACTGCCTAGCATGTTGGGTAAACATTTAACACAACCGCTGGGTTTCTTCATTTCTAACCCAACTTGGGTTGTTTTTAACCCAGGATTTTTGGGGGGCAAGATCTGCTTAGTTACAAGTATTCTTCCAAATATCTTCCTTTGTGTACAGCAGAACAAAGAAATGAATACAGATTTGAAACAACTCAAGGGGGAGTAAATGATGACAGAATTTTCATTTTTGGTTGAACTATCGCTTTAATTATCAGTGATAAAGAAAACATACAGGAATCCCTTATTATACCGACATGTCTTATTTTACTAACCATTACAACAGAGTTTCCTGCAAAAATAATAATTTTTAAAACCAATTTTAGTAGGCTAATACCAAGTTATTGCTAACATTTTTCAAAAAATAATACCAAGTTGCCACAAATTTTTACCGTCGTAACAAGAAGTAACTATTTTGGCAGAAAATACGTTAAATTCGTTAAGTTAATTTTTCATTATGGAAAAATTTAACAACTGGGTTGTCATTATTTTGAACAATATCATATTGTCAGCCATTTGAAGTCTAACATTTCACATATTTCAATTTTTTTGTATGAGTTTCCCGCGCGCAGTAATTTGAACGCTACTGCTTTCAAACCAGTCAACCGTCAATCGAGCGTGTGAGAGACGTCGTTCACTTTCTAGATTTGTCGCGTCGCGCGGTCAGTGTAGTCGTTGTGTTGAGCGTGACTGTGTGGATCCTCCTTTCTCTCTCTCTCTCTCTCTCTCTCTCTCTCTCTCTCTCTCTCTCTCTCTCTCTCTCTCTCGCTGTGGTCTGCTCTATCTTTAAAGCAGTTATAAGCGCAGCAGACCCACAGACACCAGCAAGCAAAGCTCCTAGCGCGGAATAACGTCCACTACCAGAGCCCTACGGGACTTTATCTGGCGTCTTTTTGAACCGAATCCCTAGGACGATGTTCCTTGTGCAGTATACAGGTACGCTGTCTTGAGTTTAACTTTATTTTATAGATTAGAGACATTAAATGTGGTCAGTCCCGTTTATGTGGGTCTATAATAGCTATAGTATAGGGAGCCGCCCGTTAGGAACGGGCGTTACGGACAGAAAAATGAATGAAAACTCCGCTAAAAAAGGGTTTTCCACACAAATGACTGAAATGACATCGCGCAACACTTTAAAGGCACATCTTAGCGATGTTTCGGCGTTGTATGGCCTGTGTTTTAATACATAATAAGCCGTATACAAAGACAGCACATTTTTGAGAATCATAGACGCGAGTTCACTCGGAATCTCCAAGTGCTGTTTAGTTAGGCAGCTCACTAGGGTTTGAGATTGAGACACAGCCATTGTCGTCCAGACATTAGAGCGCAGTCACTGACAGCTCCGGTGATTAAAACAACTGTTATGCACTCGTTATAATGAGATTATAATTACATTATATTTGTGTTCCTGCGTGTGTTACTGTTCCTGCAACATCTTGTCAATGCATCAAGACATTACAGTGGGCACTGGAAACCCAATCCGCATGTGGACTAGTGAGATGCCATATCATTTTTAAAGCATGCTGACTAGTGTCATTTATTGCCTGACTTGGTAGGGATTATTCCACGTAAGAGTTCAGAATACAGACTGTAAGATATGTTGTCAGTATCAATGCAAAACATGATTTAAATATTAGTACACTGTAAAAAAGAATTGTTGGTCTAACTTAAAGTAAGTTACCTGGTTGCCTTAAAATGTTGAGTTCATTGAAATTAAAAAAATTGAGTTAATACAATGAAGACGATTGATTTAACTCAAAATACTATGTTATCTGAACCACATTAATCACCTAAGTTGATTTAATGTTTAATGAAAATAAATGTATTGTATAAAGTGTCCATGCACTTGTTGTATTTGAAATGATTTACAAAGAAGATTTCCTATAGCATAATTATCACTTAGATGTGATTCATTATGAAGCTTGTGTTCTCGTTCTTTCATGAATGCATGCTGAATACTTCATTGTCAGTGAGAGGAATGAACTATTGTCGTCTATCTTTTTACTCAGCCTTACTGTCACATTCAAAAAGAAGAAGAAAAAAAAATCAATCAAGGTTGCTTGTGATTATTTAGTGTACGTGTGTGTTGATAAGATACTAATATATTTCTCTAGGCATTGTTTTCTTTTCCTCCCTTCTGCTTACTTTGAAATGTGTCCAGCATTTGTCTGAGTAAACCCACTCATCCTAACCTCAAGTGTGGAGGAAAAAGCCTCTTATTGCTCTCTGATAGCCATGAACTTTCTTGCACATAGCTCTTTTGGTGGGTAAGGAGTGGCCATTTAAATTGCACATAATGGATAGTCTCATGCTCTCATGAGAGCCCAAAGAACCGAAATGAAAAAAGGGGAGGGCGGCACTGAAGAAGTGTAAAATGCATTTGTGACAGAGGTTACTTACATAAAATGAAGCAAGAAATGACATATTTTTTCAAGACTTGAGTGAGAGCAATAGTTTGTGGGCAGATGTCTGTGTTTTTGGTGAATGCCAAGAGGATTTAATGCACAGAAAAATAATGTTTAATCCAAAGATAACAACAGTAAATAACAGTCAGCGTTGTATAAACCTGACAAGCTCTAAAGTACTACAGTAGTTGCGATTGTTCAGTGTCAGAATGAGTTAAACTTATGATTAAAAAGACACAAGTCCATGTCCAGTAGATTGAAATTCTGATAGATTAGAACTGTTATGTATTAGGCTCTCTTGAGTATCTTTAATATTAAGAAAAAAGGCAGTGGCTGAAGTATGATGCTTTCTGAGATGAACAGCACAGCTGTTCCTAAATTAACAACAGTGTTAAGCAGACAAAACAAAAGTCTTTTTTGAAAAAGTACTGTACTGTAAATGTTACCATAGAGAGATATATAAATGATAGAGTGGCCTGGCAAACCTGTTGCTTTGTAAAACCAGCATATGCTGTTTGATTTTAATTGAAGGTTACGATATGTCTAAATGTGCTTCACTGTGAACTGTTTGCTATAATAATTTGTGTGAATCATTTTTTTAAAACCCTGAGTGGTTTTAGCCAAGGTTTATTTATAATGCAGACCTTTTCTTGTTAGAGATATTCAGATAATATCGTTTCACTGGAGTTGCAGTATGAAGCACATGAACGAATTGAAATGTGCGTACGCAATTTTCCATATTGGGATTCATAAAAAAAATAACCTTAGCGTAAATATGTTTTAACTCTAGACTGTGCGCTAGGGGTGGGCATTTGCCAAAATATTGTATTTGAATATTTGGGCTCGTAAAAAAACCCAGAATATTTGAATATTTGTTTATTTAAATGAAGTTACTTTTTTTTTTTTTTAATTATTCATCAAGATTTTGTAACTATTTCTGAAATTAGGCAATATACACAACAAGCTTACATTATATCTTAAAGGTTTTCTTTTAGTTCAAAGCATTAAACAATATGTATAAACAAAAAATATAAAGAACAAAAGCATTTAAGCAGCGCGAACAGGAAAAACGCTAATAAAGCAGACAGCGCCAGTTATCGTACAGAACGTACATAATACGCTCGAGTCAGTATTTCAGAAACTGATGCCAAATCAAAATAAAATGACATCAGTGACATTAATTTTTCAAAAGCTACGGCCAGTTGCACAATAATATTAGGCCATTCAGCAGCAAAGACTAGCAACAGTGACCTGCCTTTCTCTGAAAAATTGCTGTTAACAGGGCTCCAGACAAAAAAATTCATGAAGGAGCCATCGACTCCTATAGGGGGAAAAAACAGGCGCCAAATAATTTTTTTAAGAGCCACACAACAATGAACTTAAAATTTTAAATCACTTACTTTTAGTCGTCCTATTGTGTTTATATATTTCCTCTTTACAGTTTCAGCATTTTCGTTTTGTGATTTTGTTATTATTTTCACTTAATACTATTATAGTTTTTGTTGATATTTTAAATCTGATTAGATTTTTATATTTTTTGCTTTAATTTTTTGTTGTTTTTAAACATGTTTGTTTAGATTTTTATTTCAGTATTAACATTTATTTCAAGCAATAATCATTTTTTTAATGGTTTTAGTTAACTATAATTGCCCTGATGCTACTAAATATTTATATTGAATAATATGTGTCAAATAATGTTCTTAGTCTTTCCTTCTTTGCTGCTCATTCAAGTTCAGATGAGGAAGATAAAAAAAACACAATGTAATAAATAATATAAAGTAAACTTTGTCATAATTGATCAGCATTAGTTCATGAGCAATCGGTTGACAAATGTGCGCTAATCATTGTTAGCGAGCTGCTCTGAAGCGCTGTTGCGAGAGCCTGAAGAAAGCGCAACAGCGCCATCTTTTGACTTTAAAACATGCAGTGCTCATATTTATCGTGATTTGTTTTTCCATCCACAAAATGTAAGACGCCTTGAAATGATCATTAATATTCTTGTTATACCATTTAAGGTACTGAAGACTTTGTATGACCTTAAATTTATTTGAGTGGAATAATGAAAATGATCAGCATGATTGATATTCAAAGCATGCGATGCATTGTGTGTGTATCTGCAGTCTGTAGAGCCGGTTTCCCCTTTTGAATGTCGAATATAGACGAATTTATATGAAGAATGGCAATTGTCTTCTTTATGCAGGGGCAGAACGGTGTGTTCAAACGCAGGCGACACGAGGTGACAACATAGCTGGCTTTCATCAGCTCTAGTTCTTTGGCGTCTGTTTGGTGTGTGAAATTTTTCCCTACCTGTTCATATTTTGGCGCTCTAACTCAGTGAAACATTCACACGCAGCATCTCATTTAATTACGTCAGCACAGCAAATGATGTTATACTGGTCACAGAACATGCAAATTTTACAGTCAAAAAATATCACTCGCAAATTAATATTTTTAGTCGCAAATGCGACCGTTTCAGGCGCAGCCCTGTGTTAGTGTGAATGATACATCCAGATGGTCAGAATTAACGTTCAACACTATAACTGACTGCGTAAATACATAATCATATTGTAAATATTGTAAATGCATAATCATATTGCTTTTCCAAGCAAAACTCTTTTAGGATTTACAATTTTACAAATCTCTTGGTGATTGAAAACAGCTTGATTTATTGTTTGCTGATTATCTTTCAGTTCTGGATGTCACTCATTTCAGCCCCGTGCATGAAATGTGTCCTCTGCTCACAGTCTTATTTAGGCTCGTGAGGCTTTTCACGTGTGCTTCGAGCCTCATTTCAATGCATGTGCAGTATTTTGGCCGTAATTGAGTTTGTTGTACTCTCACGGCTCTCCACATGGCAGTCGCTCCAGCAGTTTGCACAGATCTGCGTCTTTCTGTGCTTTGCTAATTAAAAGCTGTGGTATCCAGCGCTAAGGAACGGTGTACCTGATAACTGACGCTGCAACAAATGCTCGTATGTGTTGGATAATGAAGAAGCACATTGTGCCGAATCCTGCTGGGTAAGCGTTATCAGCTGCATTTTTATTCAGTGTTTTCTTTTCCGTCATTACAAGAAACTAATTGAAGTGCCTAATGAGAGGCTAGTTATAAATATTTACTCTATTTGACAGTTGTAGCTCCAAAAAGAAAACAATGGTGATTTTTATGGTATTGTTTAATTGGCCACTTTTTAACTATGCAGACTAAACTTAGCCTGAAGTATTCTACGAAGATATTGTCTGTTTTAATGACATCCATAAAAGCTCTCACACTATCTCAAATCCTAATGAGATATGCATGTGAGAATTTTTTTTAGCCTAATTGTTGTTTATAAGGCCCTTTGAGTATTTGTTTGGTTCTCTCCTCTCAGACGTGCCAGAGCACAACAAGGCAGTTGGGTCTCTCTCCATCTGCTAATGCTAAACATTCTGTCCCAACACATTTCAATTGTACAACAATTAATTATCCCTAAATCTGTTTCCACTATGATAATGTATTGGTAACATTTAATTGGTAGTTTATTTGTATACTGTGTCAGTGTTTCCTGCACCACTAAAAATCATTTGAATTGTGAATTTGTGTTTGCAGTCTGTATCGGATGTGATGCACTGCTCCCTTAAAGTTGCAGTCCGGCATTTTTCCTCTTTGTCGCCATCTTGCAATTGCAGTCATATGCGGAATTGTTATCGTTACGTGCGTTGTGCCTCGGCACGGCTCAGCGCGGATAGATCTAATGTTTGCTGTCAGTCACCGCACCGCTATGGTTACTGTACTTTAGAATCACAGATTCTACGTCTTGGAAGTATGACCAATATAAGAATTTTTTACCGGAAAATTTAACATTTCTGTCACTTTTGTTCTGACCAACTGAGGGAAAAAGCATTAGGCCTACAATAAATTGTGCTGCCAATGGTGATTTAAATCTAACGATCGCTTAGCCTGGATTATTATTACTGCGCTACAAATTATTATAACTGTTATACTTTGTTCTCAAATTGTTAATGTTAACAACATCAGCATTGTGTATTTAGCGTATATTAGCGTTACCTGTAGATTTCAATTTCTGTAACCACTCTGCCGTCTGAAGTCTTTTGCTTTTGACTACGGGTGAATCTCCAGTTGTCACTGATGATCGTCAGTGTCAGATTGACGTTTAAATTATTTCAGAGAACAGGCTATAAATGATCCCATACCAGCAGCATCCTCACATGATTAAGTCGACTAGCCTTGACTCCTTTCTGTTTACAGACGTGACGTAATGACGCAAAGACGAACTGCTGCATGCTCGAATTTCCCGTGGAAATCCACCAGGTCGCTCTTATTATAAAACATTATTACAAGCTTACCGTTGTGAATCGAGCTAAGATAAGGAGATAGTTTTTGAACGCTGGCTGGATATGTACTTGTTAAAAAATTGATTTTGGATCATTTTTAACCAAAAAAAGTTACGGACAGCAGCTTTAATGATTATATTCAGTATTAAAGATACAACATATATTATCCCTGTCCAGGGTTTGATAATAAGAACTGCCTGATGGTCCAACGCTCGGGATAGTTGACAGAATAGTCACTTACCCGATCGTGCCAGTGCTGCATAGTCACGGACTTTAATAATTTGCACGTTTTTAAGTCTTGCCAACTTAAATATTCCAGCGCAAAATGCCCGTCTTGTCGAGTTTCCTCATAAACACAGTCGGTTATGTCTTAAATGAACATAATCCTGTAAGAAAATGTGTGTGTTTCAGTATATTGGATCCGTGCATTCGGTCTTAAAGTGACAGCTGCCTAATAATCCTGCTGTGTTGCTTTGTTTTACTGTTAATCAAACAACAAAAGACAAATTGCTAACTGCTCTTGACTGAATAACTTTAATAAGGGTTCATCTGTTTTTATACAGTAAAGACTATACAGTGTTATTCTACATTTGATTACAATTTCTGTACCTGAAAATCTGTTTATGTATTTATTTGTGCTATTGCTCATAATTCGATTATTTATTCTTATTAAGGCCCAATGATAACTATAAAGATAACTGTAACGATATTAGCGTCCACACCAGAGGATTATATAATTCTGTTTATTATAAGCGCACTGCAGTTTTGTCGTCTGTCACTTTAAATCCCAAGGTCTTTAAAGCAGGGTGAATTCTGATTGGCTGTCAGTGTTTTTATTGTTCATCATCTGGAAAAATCGTTCTGAAAACGTTTCCAATGATATAGTTTCTCTGTGCTGTTATCATTATACTTGTAGTGTGTCGCTATTCTTTTATATTTAGAACTATATCTTTAGGCTGGTTTTTGGTGTCATAACCTTATTTATTGAGGTTGCATGAATCAAAAACAGCAAGGCCTATTTTATTTGTATTTATTTATTCTTTTTTTGTGTGTGTGTGGTGGGGCCACAGTAAAAATTTGAACCAGAAATAGAAAAAATCCTTAGCGTTGAGCCCTTCTGTCCATCCTTCACTTTTTAGAAATTGGATGCATGTGTGAATTTGTGAAGGAGTGCTCTGATCATCCAGGCGGTTGGGCAAAAAAATAAAACAAACAGCCTGCTGGGCTCCCAAGCAAGGGAGGAGGTTTAGGTTCAAGTGTCCATAACAGCAGCCCCTCTGACTCAAATGTTTCCTGAAGTGGAAGTGCGATAGTATGCAAGAAGATTCAGCCCAAGCCCCCAGCTACTAACAAGGTCTTACCACTTCAAGTTTAAGGAAGCAGGCATAATGGCCGAGAGGATTCCGCTTTCCCCTTGCAGTGATAAATAATGGCCTTAAATCTTACAGGAGCAAAGAAGTTGTGATCCGAGGGCCTAAAACATTGCAAGAACTAGCTTGCTGCTCATTATTGACTACCATCTTCCGGAAAACAAGAGGCGTCTAATTTAACCTCGCCATTCACAAACAGGGGCAACATGTCATGTTTCTGAGAGGCAGTCTAATTTAACCCCCAAGGTTGTCATCAGTGAGCTCAGGCAGCAGAGCATATTGGCTCGCCAAGGGCCAAACGCAGCCACTGGAGAAGCACTAAGCCTCGGTCTGCATTCCAGTTTGTGATGGAGCAGATTGGTGGCTTAAGGATTGCCATGCTCTGCTGAGATGACAGCCAAAGCGGTGAGGCACTAGTAATATCGTACAATGTTGCTGCCACACACAACGGTGTGATAGATAAAGCGAACCAGAGTTTTTGTTGTTACTATGGTATTTTTTTCTCTTTCCTTCCCGGCGCTGCCAGGAAAAACAATTGGAAGCAGCACAGCATATAGCATGATGGATCGTCCAGAAGATGCAGAATACTACATCTCTCAAGTGGGCCTGTGAACGCTAAGGCCCCTGAGAACGTGCTGAGATGCAACCACTAGCTCACTGTAGATAATGGAAAAAATCACGTCCCCCCTATTTTTCATTTAATACTAGAAATCTGCGCTGAAATTGCTTTTTTCATTTAAGCCTGAGTCACTAGGTAACTCGACTATATGCGCAGCCTCGAGTAAAGAAGAACTTCTCGCTGGAACCTTTCTTCACCTTGTGTCCTTTTTCATTGAACTCTGAAGCACTGTGTGTTTTCCTTTATTCGTTTTTTTGTTTGTTTGTTTTCCTGTTTTCAGTATGGAACAGTGAGTCTAGTTTAGTCCAGTTTTAACTCAGTGATTTTCCGCCTTCAACATGTTTTTGAGGTGGAGCTCGTCAGCTGCTATTTTTGCTAGTTTTGCATAAACACACAAACCTCTAAGACCATCTCCTTTCATTAGGAATCTAAAACACTTTTAAAAAAAGCTCAAATGCAACCCACGATTTGTAGGATGAATGAATGTCTCAGTGTGTGATTTGAGGTCAGCCGTCAAAGGAAAGGCTGTAACTGTTAGTCTGATGTTGCCATTGACCAGCCTTCACGCAGTTAAAAACAAGAACGCTGAATCTTTTAAAGAGGCTTTTGATTTGTTCAAAAATTTCTAGATCTTGAGTTTTGTCTATTTCCTAACCATAGGATTGGTTTTGCACACTCGAAGATGACATATCACAAGTTGGGATGATTTACAGACCTCCTGTTTTCGTCACTAACTTTATTGCTATCTCTATTTTTATCGTTGGAAAGCATGCTATGGAGATGACCCAGTAAATCTCTCTACGCTTGTAAGAGAGGTCAGCGTTGGTATACAGCTTGAGATCTCTCATTACGTTTTTGTATGTGTTTTGACCTCTTCTCAACCTTTATGGTCCGCAGTGCTGCAAATCTGCAAACTTCCAAAACCAAATTCTGTTTATTTAGCAAGTTAAGCTCTTTCGTTTGTTCACAAGGGAAATTATACGGAATTCAATTGTTTTCATTCACTTTGTGCTTCAGTTTGTCTTTTTTATCTGAAATGTTCAAAAGAACTTTACACTGTGTCCTAACCAGACGCAATGCCGCGACACACGATAAAAGATATCTTTTCCATGTTATTCTGAGTTTTTGTCCTAACCAGCTGAAACAGCAACACAAAGTATGGCAATGATAATATCAGGTACTGTTTATTTATTTGTATTCTGTGTATTCTGTGACAAAGATTGGTTCAGTCACTCCGTATGTACTTTAAACAATGTTTAAATTATGTAATATTTATGAATTTTACTATGTACTTGCCCGTTTCATTGTGTTTGCCATGCTCTTGTCGAGAAAGCCCGCCCACGCTCTCTTCTGATTTTATCGCTTCTCATTGTCACGTCGCGTCTAGTGTGGACAGTCGAATCGCTCGTCGCTAGAATCATATTGCATCGCGTCTGGTTAGGACACAGTGTTAGAGGTGAACCAGGGATTGTCTACACTCTAAAAAATGCTGGGTTAAAGACAACCCAAGTCAGGTTGAAAATGGACAAACCCAGCGGTTGGGTTAAATGTTTGCCCAATGTGCTGGGCAGTTTTATTTAACCCAACTATTGTTTAAAAATTACTATATGACTGACTTAAAATGAACCCAGAATAGGTTGGAAATTTAAAATCAGATACATAATTACTAGAAGCAACAACAATAATCAAAAGTTGAACATTTATTAATAAGCAATTTAATAAATGTTTATTGTTTAATTATTATTCATTAAACTTATTAATAAATGTTCATTTATTAAACATATTAATACATGTTAATTTCCAACATACTTTGGGTTAATTTTAAGCGAGCAATACAGTAATTTTTAAACAATTGTTGGGTTAAATAAAACTACCTAGCACGTCGGGCAAACATTTAACCCAACCACTGGATTAAAACAACCCAATTGCTGGGTTAGTCCATTTTCAACCCAACTTGGGTTGTTTCAAGGGTACAGGGTAACCAGGAACGTCTCTCCCTGAGGTTGAGATCATTTACCTTTAGATGATGTCTAATATCATGTAGGAAAAGGGTAATGTTTTCAATAAACATCTGCCTCTTTATGAAGTTTAATTAATTGATTTGTTATTTTGGCACCATAATGAACTCTAGCTCTCAGGGTTTTCCTGGACTTACAACCCACGGTGCTAAAATGTCTCGGAGAGACTTAAAACAGCCAGCTTGCTCTCATATTCATGGAGCCGCAACGGGATGTGGCTATTCACAGTCAGTAGCTTCACACCAGCAGAAACAAGGTGCCAGTGCCAGGATTTTGGAGGGGACACACCTGGTGTTTGGATGTGCAGCGGCTGTGATTGGTTTACTCTGGTCTGCCAGTTCGACTCTCGCAGAAGCCAGGACCACCGCTGGCCCTGAAGATAATCCATCTGTCGGCACAAGTCAGCTGGCTCCCCTGTGCCCCTGTACCCACATGGCCGTGTTGACAGGGGGATTCAGCACGCATCTGGGTTATATCACTGAGGGCCACTCAACTGAAACCACTGCAGGTGTAAGCATCCCCTCTTCGATAAATGTGGAATGTCAATGCCATTCTTGAGCTATTGACAAAATGACTGACCTCTTTCATTTCCTGTGGCTCGGCATCCGACAGTTGAAGGCACATGATGGGTACTTTTCTTGTGGCATGGTCCGAAACGGTGACCGTTGAGGTCAGTGACAAGTAGAAACTGAGGAGCTGCCAGCGATTGACTGAACATCATGGCACTGAACATGGCCATTACAGAAAGAAAGTAATTGGATCCACAAATCAGCAGATGGGTACAGGTTTATAGTGGCACACAGTTTTATGGCCTTATATTTCAGGACTTGGAAGGAGGGCGTCACGGCCATTTTGACATTGCGGGTAGGTTTTGACAGTGGGCAGCATGCTCATGCCTCTTAGCCCTCAAGGGACTTGTTGGCGAGAAGATTGAATTTCAGCTTAGTCAACAAAAAGGGCATGAATTGCACAATTTGTGTTCTGATTTGATTTAAAAAGTGTGGGTTTCATTACATCTGTCCATACATTAACTTCTCCACCTAAATCAGTCAAGTCACATTTTTACAATACAGATTGTTTCAAAGCAGCTTCACAGGAAAATTTATGCAACAAAGTTTGTTTCGGCTGCACAGCAGAAGAAAATAGTGTCATTATTTAGCTTGAGTCAGTTCAGTGTTGATTTAGTTCCGTTGTAAAAATCATCAGTTATTAATTTAGTGCAATTTCATCTATATATACACCAATCAGGTATAACATTATGACCACTGATACCTTCATCTTCATCACGGCACCTGTTAGTGGGTGGATATATTAGGCAGCAAGTGAACATTTTGTCCTCAAAGTTGATGTGTTAGAAGCAGGAAAAATGGGCAAGCGTAAGGATTTGAGTGAGTTTGACAAGGACCAAATTGTGATGGCTGGGTCAGAGCATCTCCAAAACTGCAGCTCTTGTGGGGTGTTCCCGGTCTGCAGTGGTCAGTATCTATCAAAAGTGCTCCAAGGAAGGAACAGTGGTGAACCGGAGACAGGGTCATGGGCGGCCAAGACTCAGCGAAGACTGGCCCGTGTGGTCCGATCCAACAGACGAGCTACTGAAGCTCAAATTGCTCAAGAAGTTAATGCTGGTTCTGATAGAAAGATGTCAGAATACACAGAGCATCACAGTTTGTTTCGTATGTGGCTGCATAACCGCAGACCAGTCAGGGTGCCCATGCTGACCCCTGTCCACCGCAGAAAGGGCCAACAGTGGGCACGTAAGCATCAGAACTGGACCACGGGAAGCAATGGAAGAAGGTCTGGTCTGATGAATCACGTTTTCTTTTACATCACGTGGATGGCCGGGAAAAAGTACGTAGAACTGGTGATGTCAGCCAGGAAGGACATGGCAGAGTAAGGGCTCGTTCACACAGAATGTGTTTTTGCTTTGAAAAATGCGAGACACGGGCAGTGAAATGGGGAAAAAAACACAAGTTGAACTGATTTGAACTTGAGCGCCACATTTTTAGAACACTGTGTCATGCACGAGACGCTGCAAAAGACGCAAGACGTGAGCGCAGTGGTCATACACGTCCGTCAAGCGCGTGTTTACATAGAAAAACAATGGAAAAGTAGCACGTTGGAATGGAAAAACGCATGGACCCTAAGTTGTCTACAAAGCAAGAAGGTCCTGATTTTTGAATGTCCGGACCGTATTGGAATGGGTTTCTGCCAGGTGCTCCGGATAGGATCCAAGCAACCCTATACAGAGCAAGCGGTTTGGAGCGTGGGTGAATGGATATTTTGTTTAGAATAATTTGCACCCATTAAGAAATGAAAATGAGGCCAGTTTTTATTTGGTTTTGACATTAGATAAGTATGGTAACCAAATCCTGCTACATCTGGATTACTTTTTAGTCCTTGAAAGATCTGCAAGTGTACAAGGTGATTCATGTATTTTACATTGACTGCTGAGATCCGCCATCCAAAGATACTTTTTCTCCTGTTCTTGCTGTTATTTGTGTGTTTGTTTATAGCAGAGCAGTCAGTCTCCTGTATACACTCAGCCAGAGAAAGTAGGAAGGGTCAGGGAAAGGTCAGTAAAGAGGAAACCGCGTGATGTGACTGAAAAGCAGAAACACGTCAGCACACCATCTTTAGTCAATTTTTAAAACTCTCCCATCTCTCTCTGTCTTGCTCTCCCTTCACTCCCCCCCATCTTGTTGCCCCTCGTTCTGCACCATTGTCAGTGAGAAAGAGGGAAAAGGTAGATTAATTGTTTTCTACAGGTAAGAGAGGCATCTCCAATGGTCTGCTTATTTGAATCCTGGCGAGGTCCCATATGCCCTGTGAAATCTGTTCCTCTTCTCTGCGAGTGTTAGCGTGTTCAGTGAAGCGGCACTGCATTAAGACAGGCCTGGGCTGGGTTCCAGAAATACCACGGTTACCACCAGCTGATCCTCAGCATCCACAACACATTCATCTTGTATGTGGAGCCGTGTCTAAAATACCTTCCCCAGCGAGACTTTCTGTGCCCTTGGCCAAAGGGTTTGTTCCTTATGTAATTAAAAGTCAGATAAAAAGACTGAATCCCAATACTGTTTTTACAAGTTCCACAAACACTCAGTTTCTGTGTTTATACTTTTGTCCCTAAAGTAAGCATAAGGTTATGTTTGTGCCACTGTGCTCTGGAGCTCTTTACTAAAATATTATTGTTCTGTCCTCTACTTTAAATAATCTCTATACTTCATAATCATCATACCCAGAGACCTACTGCACCAGGAGAGAAATCAAGCAGTAGAAATTTATATTGATTTGCAAAGTCTATGGAAAGGCAAAGCCCAACCTGGTTACTGCTTGTATCGAAGCGTCCTTGTCCGTGAATGTCTAGTAGGGACCTGCGACAAGGACCTTATCTCATCACGCACATACGCAGTTCATTACAATAGACTTTTGCTTCAACACGGAATGCACCGTGTTAGGGGCCGTTCACATGTCGCGTCCAAATACGCGTGGAAAGCGCGGCCGCGCCACTTTCTCCTCCTTTCTGTGGCGTCTGTCGTGCTATGCAACCATGAACTGCGCTCTGCAAGATGACGAGGAAGTATCAGCAAAGGATTAATTGATTTCTAGCCCTTGCATTTGTTTTACTAGATATATTTATGGAGATGAGAAATAAAACCCAGCTGAGCTTTTGATGTTGTTACGGAAAGGCCGAAGCTGATCGGTTTGTTCTAGTCACATGACCTGCGGTACGCTTGAGGCATTCTGAAAAGCATATAGGCGCGCCTGGAAACATTTGAAATAATGAACTGTGAACTCTAACCCAGCCGCGAGTCCTACAGCACATACAGCTTAGCAATAGCAGCGTCTCACACAAAACAGTTACAGCCTACTGGTTATAGCCTAAATGTGGCAAGAATAAAAGGTAAAAACATTATTCTTGAAGTATTTGCTCTTTTTTTCTCTCCATAAAAAAAAGATTGGAATCGAGAATTGATAAGAACCGGATTCAATAAGCAGAACCGGAATCGGAATCATTAAAATTAAAACGATGCCCAACCCTAATGTCTAGTGGAGCCAATCCAGTTGAACTGGAAAAACTTGAAGCAAGATATTCTTTCCTTTCTGTAAAGTTTATCATCCTAAAGAACTCATTCTGTCTTGATTATATGTAGGGCTGCCCCCTAATATTTGACGAGAAGAGGCTTAGTCAACCAATTGGTTAGTTGCAGAAAAAAGTTTGCAGTTTGTCTATCATCCATCGTCCTCTAATATGGCTTATTTGAAACATGTAATTAATAAATGATGATAAATGTGCACTATTATATATCCAAGTGTTTGTGTGGAGTGTGAAAGCTGATGGCTTAAATGAACGTCGGGGGCAACCCTAATTATATGAGCATGTCACACATAATTATGAGTTAAATCCTAAAAATCAAATCCTGGGATGTCGTTGTTTGTTATGTGGCCTAAACGCAGTGATTTATCATGGGATGATTGAATTACGGAGCAGTTCTTTGACGAATGTTGCCAACACATACTGACAGATGTCTGGGGCTGATGTCACCCCCGGGGCTGATGGGTCTGTCAGATCGGAGGGGTGAGAATGCTGATGAAAACATCACAGAAAAATGCTAGGTAAACCCACAGTCAGGAATTTTGCTTAATGCTAAACATTAGTCACAAAACTTCAATCTAGACTAAAACCTTGTTTGTTTTCAGAGAGCACAATTTCATGTAGCAGAATGCATGTCAAGTGTACGCAGTACCCATCATATCCATATCTTGAGTGATCTTTCTGGTAGTACTAAGCCAGTTAGAGTGGAGTGAGGCACAATTTCAGCAGTAAAGGAATCAAGGAGCACATTAAAAAGACTTGAGTCTGATTAGTTCTTAACTACATGGATCTGTAGCACCCTAGACCATTTACCCATGTTTGGGTAACAGTTGGTCAGTAATGGACACTATAATTGTGCATTTTAGGAGTGGGACATTAGCATAAATAAGCCATGTTTTTCCTTTAATGAGAAAATTGTAATCGAGCCAGTTTAAAATGGCAAGACTTGGAGGTGAAAGTAAGGGTAAACAGAATTTTTTTCATGCTCCTGTGAGACTGACATTGCTCATATCTCTGGGGTGTCATTAGCTGTGTCATTGACAGATCCATTTTTCTTTTCACCTGCTGTGTAGGATGGGATGCCTTGTGGATGCTGAACAAAATGCCTGTGGTTTCGAGTGCCTCAATCAATTCAGTTCTTTCTGTCTATTCGGGAATTGCTTGCTATTGTAATCCATATGAATTTTCCAGGATAGCTGCTGTTTTGATCCCTTGCTTAGTATATTGTCATAGTAACATCTGCTAACTACGTTTCTTAAAAAAAGTGCATTTATTTAAAGGAATAGTCATAATTTACTCACCCCCAAGTTACCAAATCTGTATGAGTTTGAAGAATGTTTGTAACCAAACAGTTGACAGGCCCCATTGACTTCCATAGTATTTTTTCCACATACTTTTGGAAGTCAGTGGGGTCCGTCAACTGTTTGGTTACTCGTATTCTTCAAAATATCTTTTTGAAGAATACAGGTTCAAATTCATACAGGTTTGGAACAACTTGAGAGTGTGTTTAAATGACAGAATTTTCATATTTGGGTGAGCTATCCTATCATCCTATCAGGGTTTTTAGCTTTATACAAGCTAGTTTTTCTCATATTTTGGTTGCCTGTGGGGAGGGTATGAGCAAACAAATGTAATTTTGCATAATGTAGTGTGAATCTTTTTCTTTCTTCAGATTTCTGGAGGATTCAGCTTAATTCATGGTTTAAGTCTTATGCATCTAAGTACAGAAAGCCGTTCTTGATTTCACTTTTAAGAAATGGCTTTAACCATATTTACAGCTGCAAATTGTCATTGACTAATCAGAGATTATTTGATACCAATAAAATGGCATTTACTGTATATTTTGTGTTCAAAAACTCAGATTTCATGGTGTAATGTCATTACACCTGAGCTTAATGGCATTTTATTCTATTTTATTTCTTTTAATGTTGTTTTTATTAGCCTTTGTTTACTTGCAATGTAGAATACAATGTTTATACAGTAATTGCCTCATATAAGCAGGCATCATTGCCATCTTTGGCAACCACTTGCTCAAGAAAAGCTTGTTGCGTAATGTGAAATATGCCATTGTTATTCGTTAGTGAACTAGGTTCATTTTTGCATGTAGCCAATGAAGACAACACAAAACAAAGATGTGTTGTCTTTGTGTTCTTTCATGCTACCCAAACTTTTTATTTTCACCTATTCAATTCAGACTGCAGTTCCTTACAACTCAATTGTAATATAATTTCCTGTGCCATTCTGCTGTCGATTCAGTAACGGCGCAGCGCCACAGCTTAATTGTGTTTCAGGAAACACTGATTTGAATATAACCTAGTCTCCGGAATATCATTCATTTATTTATTTATTTTTTAAGTTTCACAAGTCATCTGTTTTTTGCTGTCCTGCAGTTATCAGAATGAAGCAAATAACCTCTGAACAACTGATCTCGCATTTTGCGTCTTGGGGGGAGGCAGATGACCTTCAGGCGTTTCTCTGTGTGTATGTGTGGGCGACTTCAAGCATTAGCAGACTGTTTGTGAATATAAACCGCAGAAGCAATGACAGCTTCACATCAGTCTCTGTGCCTCCAGTCAAATGTTTGCTTTAGCTCACTTTGAGGGATTACATTTTAATAGTGGTGAGTGCTGAAGATATTCCCTTAGTCTCATCAGCCTGGAAACCGTGGGAGGGGCCTACTAAACAGACAGCAGCAGATCGGAGTGTGTGTTTCCTTGTCGGACGTCCATCCCCCCCACCGCACGCACAGCTGCCCCCGCTTTGCGCTGAAGAAAGAGAAGAATGAGGGAGGAAGCTATGTCAGTGCTCAAGTGACGCTGACCCATGCCATGCGCATTAGTCTTCCTGCTCTGTTTACTTTGGACGGGTAATTATACTAGCGAGGCATGGCCGAGTCTTGTAGTGTTGTTTTCCGTTTTTTTTACCGTGTCCTAATCTTCTTGTAAAGCCAGATAATTAATAGGAGGTCAGCAGGCGAGCCTTTGGTTGTCATGTTAATGGATCGGATTCAGCTTGTTGAAGCAACTTCTCTTTGTTGCGTAGTAGACGTTGAAACTCGACAACTGACTGCCTACTGCCTGATAACTCAGTATAGAAATAAAGGTAATACTTTAGTATAGGGAACACATATTCACTATTAACTACAGCTTTTTTCTCAGTAAATTAATTTACTGCTTATTAATAGTTAGTAATTTAGTTGTTAAGTTTAGGTGTTGGGTAGGAATAAGGGCCCTATTATACACCCGGCGTCTGGCGCGACGCAAGTGTTTTCTTGCTAGTTTCAGCTAGACGCAGTTATCATTTTCATGTCCTGCGCCACGTTGTTTAAATCGCGAATGCATTTGCGCCCATTTGTGCGCCCAGGGGCATGCTGGTCTGAAAACGAGGTGTGTTCAGGTGCATTGTTGGCATGTTGCTATTTTGAGGCAACTGAAAACGACTGCGCCATTGACCAACAAAAACCTGCTCTAAAGTGTTTGTTTTGTTATTATTATTGTTAATATGCACCTATAGGCGGGTGCATAACACGCTTGTTACACACACAGGGATGCGCAGAAGCACACAAACATGCCAAATATTAAAAATAAAAGAATTACAATGTAAAAGATTATTGTTGTGTGCATAAAGATAAAATGTTTTGGTGGAATCCGGCTTGTCCCGTAGATGGTCTGCTGACGCTTTAACCTCGTGCACGAGCAGATCCGTTTCCTCGCTAGAGAAGCATTCAGGTTTTCCTCTTGCAAATTCCACCATGTAAATAGCGAATCCATCATGGCGCGAACGCAACTGGCTTTTAAAGGGAATGGGAGATGCGCCGTGTGCTTTTGACCATGTGCTTAGATCGTTAAAATAGGGCCCTAAGAATGTAGAATATGGTCATGCAGAATAAGGCATTAATATGTGCTTTATAAGTACTAATAAACAGCCAATATCCTAGTAATATACATGCTAATAAGCAACTAGTTAAAAGACCCTAAAATAAAGTGTTACCGAAATAAAAAAATAAGTCTATAGTAACAAAATAAACTTTAATGCTGGACGCACCTATCTGCAGTTATTTGTTGGTGCCGTGACCCGGTTTTCATAAGTTGTTTGTTTATACAGTGTTGAAGTAAACTAGAAATGTATTCTTCTTTAATTACAGCCATCTGTACATCAAATTAACTGCATCATATTTGTCATTAAAGGCTTTATATGAGCAGCACTGGCTTGCTGTTATAGATGCAATGAGTCACTCAGCACAGTGGCAATGCAGTTTTTTTTCTTACGGAAATCTAGTCTTTTGCTACGAATCAGTTTACATCACATTTGATGTGTAAAAGTTGACACTTTGCCCAAAGGTATAAGACTCGCTGTCAGATTTAAGGGATATACTGTGTAGCTATTGGTCAGCACAGAGTGTAATGCTTAAAAAGCCCCTTGGGCACACTTAAAAAGGTCTTTCACGATCTGTCACATATAGGCACAAAGCCAGACCTTCATTAGCTCACAGCAGTGCAGCCAGATTGAGAAAAGGGATTTAGGCCCGCTGTTCATTTTAGATCCAGTCTACTGAATGTTGAAGAAGTAAAGGAGTTCTATTTGGCTGATAGAAGAAAGGAGCCAAGTGCATTGGTATTGAGTGCAAACTCTTTAGCCTCTTGTAGACCAAAATCTTATATAACAAACCATATTATCATATATATATAATCATATATGTAAGTAATAGTGTTTTTTTTTTTTTTTTGCTGGAAATTTGACATGAAATGTTTGATAATCTTAAAGGGATAGTTAACCCAAAAATGAGTAAATCCCATGGTTTACTCACCCTCAAGCCATCGTAGGTGTAAATGACTATCCTCTTTCAGATAAACACAATCAGAGTCTCTTCCAAGCTTTATAATGGTAGTGAATGGCACTCAAAAAAGTGGATCCATCCATCATAAAAGTAATCCATATGGCTCCAGGGGGTTAATAAAGACCTTCTGAAGCGAAGCGAAGCATTTTTCCAAGACAAATATCCATATTTAAAACTATATGTAATATAATCACTAGCTTCCGGCAAACAATCATACACATCCAGTTACGGCGAAAGAGTAGCTTCTGACGTGACGAATTATAAAGCACTCCCATTTTAAAGGTTGGAAGATCCAGGATATATTTTTAATATAACTCTGATTGTGTTCGTCTGTAAGAAGAAAGTCATATACACCTAGGATGGCTTGAGGGTGAGTAAATCATGGAATAATGTTCATTTTTGGGTGAACTAACCCTTTAAGTAAATGCATATTTGTACACAATCTAGTGAATTAAAGTGTTATTTTCAATAATTATTTGTCTCTTCTTAATGTGAACTTGAAGGATTGCAAACCAAAAGATCAGCTTATAACAGATGAATGATGTCTTGCATCTGTGCAATAACAGCTTCACTTTATGTAAGACATCAGTTGAACACATCAGTTGAGTTCAGTATTAATGAGGCAAGTTATGTTGCTCAGAAACTGTAAAGAACTAAACTCACATTCACAGTGTTAATGACAAGTTCTACCTCATCTTGACTTGTTTGTGACATGTCTCTCCCTGTATTTTTGCATTAATCCATGTTTCTTTGTCACTTCTACATATTAATTTCAGCACAGCACAAAGTTGAGGTTCGGCACTGAGCCGTATGAAAATGCAAACCTATTTATTAATACTTTTTAAAATGCTTTTATGAAACGTTACCATTTCACACACACCTTTTATTCAGGACAGAATCCAGACGATTTAAGCAATTATTTTGCACTTGAGGTTTAGGCGCCATTCCATTTAGATTAATTAGCACTTGGATATAAATGTGAGTATCCTCATCATGCAAATTAGATTTCAGAACAATCAAGTTTGCAATAATTTTCAATGGCCAACTCCTGAAAACTATTTAATCATTTTTGAGCACAAGGAAATAATGTAGCATCTGAAAAAAATCACATTTTTATTTTCTATGTGGAGCCGCAGGTCTGTTGTGCAGCAGAAACGCTGTCAGGGTGAAAGTGTTATCCCCGTTTGCCATCGCAGTTTCGCAACCACGCTGCTCATGGCCTGATGATGCAGTGGGTGTGAAACAGAAGTGCTTTGGTACCTCAAATCAGATTATGCTGAAAATGAAATAAAACATTCTGACTGTTCTGTAGTGTTTTAGAGTGTCAGGTAATGTGGTTGAGTGTTCTTTGCATGTTGGATGCTACGTACTTTGCAAACCTATTCGCTCTAAATGTTCCTTATGCAACACTTGTTTATTTCTTGCTGTAATTCTCTGTGACTTGAATCAAAGCGCTCCACTAAGAAGACTTCATATGTCATCGCTGGTCTTGGAGCATAATGGCTAGGACACCCGAGAGCCATCATCACGATGTGACACCAGAACGTGAGGGGAAGTTAGGCAGTATTACACTAAACAAAGTTCACGTAAACCTGACAGGCTTTCTGTGCCATATTCTATTTTTACAAGATTTTTGTCATTGCTAATTATTCTAGATTTGACCCATTGTCACTACCGAGGAACAGAAAACGAGGACTTGACACCAGCTGCTGCCGTTTCCTTGTTTTGTCACAGCAGGTTCCAGGGTCCAGGGCAGACTTTTGTCCATTGGCTTTACCTTCAAATTGAGTAATCCAATGTTAATTTTGACAGCAGAGTTTAATTTAGTTTTAGTCTTTTGACTAAAATGCAATTTTAGTTTTAGTCATACTTGGTCATCTGCTTTGTTTTAGTTTTAGTCTAGGTTTAGTCGACTACTGTAGATTTAGTTGACTAAAATATATTGGGTTTAATTTAAGTGTTATTTAAGCTATTATAATATGCAATATATTTTTAACTTAAAATTAAATAAAACCAAGTCTCATTAGAAATATGGAATATAGCCTTTCCATAAAAGACCAAAAATGATGTATGCATTGTTTATAACTTGCATATGACATTCTTAATTCTTTAAAGCAAAAGTGCAACTCCAAAATATTAAAAAGAAAAACTGTATTTGACAGTAATTCCATTTCAAATACTGACCTGAAAAAATGACCTGAATCAACAGTTCTCTTAATAATAAAGAGTTTATTTATATATAAGGAATATGTGAAACAGCAAATGTACTGAAACAGCCCCTTCCTTCTTACACCTCAACAAAACATTATTTTGGTGCTAATTCAATATTACAATAAAATCTACTAGGCTAAAATGCCAACAATGCATGGAACTAAAAATCAACTCATCTTATTTTCAGCTTTGACAGTAGAGGTCAATATCAAACACACCTGTAAACATTCAAGGAGAATGTGCATATTGTTGCTATAAGAAGTGATATCAGTTCTATTTGGTTCGATTCATTTTAAGGAAAGCACTTTGTGCCAATGTGACTCTTGCTTTATTTCGCCGACCTCTAGTGCAGTCACCTGTGACACTGAAAACCCTTTCAGCAAAGGCTTGAGAAGCTGGCATAGCCAGCAGGTCTAAAGCAAGAGGTTTCAACTTGTGATAAAAAGTGTTAATTTTTGCCAACCAAAAGAGTCTATTCCTGTTTCTTCAGTGATGGGTTCCTTTGAAAGCTCTTCCTTATGCTTTCTGATCTGCTTCCTCATGCTGGTCGTTGAGGTCCTCTGTTTAGGCCTTCTGTGACATTTTGAAAGAACTTCTGCATCTTCTGGTTTCTCAGGATTTTCCTCTTCTGCATCATGAATGATTTTTTTGATCACATACTCCTCTGCATGTTTAAGAAGTTCCTCAATATTGTCATCAGCCACATCAGCTAGAGTTTCACAGACAGTAGGGTTGACAAGGCAGGCAGCTGCTGCGAGTGGTGAGAACACAAAACGCTGGTTCACACTGGTTTTCATTTTATGTGCAAGAGTGGAAAGGTCTCTGTATGTAGTGTTCTTTTCAAAGTCAGCAAGGTTGCTGAGTACATCGTAGAGGGCTGGAACCACCAGAGACATTGACATAGTGTCACTCTGGAGGGTTTCTGTATGTTCTGCAAAAGGCAGCGGTTGCTCATGCAAAGATGTCAGCTTTTGCCACTCACTTGGAAGTAAGCTGTCCCAACCCGTGCTGTTTGCAATTTGTGAGACTGAGCCTTGCACTTTGAGAAGTCGTGCAACCATGTTGAATGTGCTTGACCAGCGTGTGGGGCAGTCATTTACAACAGTGAGGCCACACATGTCCAACATCCTCTGTGTTGCAATAGATGACTTACGAAACAGCTTTACCACTGACCTTGCCTTATCAAGGATTCTTTTGACACATAATGATACCTAACAAGAGAAATACAACCAAATAAGTTTCTGTTTAACCCACAAATTTAGATCTTAATGATCCTTTTATATGACATTACAAATACATGGTAAAAATTAAAAGATACACCACTAGAGCACACAGTATCAATATTTCATTATCACATATTCATTGAGTATTATGTAAAACAATAACAAATACAACACGCTCACCGCTGGTCATCATCTGTTTCCAAATCAGAGTAATTTTCCACCACGGGGGAGTCTTCAGAGTCAGAGCTGCTTTCTTCTGCTGTGGTCTGACTTCTGCTGAATGCCGCCACCATATTACTTCCATTATCTGTTATAATTGTAAGGACCTTTTCCTTTGATATTTCCCACTCCTGCAAACATTTGTCCACACATGCCTTGATTGACTGTGCAGTGTGTGGGTGGGCTACTTGTTGCAGGTTTAATAATATGTGTTTAGGTTTATTTTGTTCAACACAAAAGTAGCATGAACTTATTGCAAGGAATGAAGCTGACAGTCCTTTTTTTGTCCACAAGTCAGTGCCTATAGATATCCTCCTGACAGCAGACAGTCTCTTTTTGAATTTTTTTGTTTTTCGTCTTCATAATGTTTGTCAGTCAGATTGCTTATTTTACTTTTCTTTGGAACAGTCAGCCTCCTATCTACTGTCTCCATCATTAAGATAAAGACCTCATCTTCAGTTGTCGTGACAGGTAATCCTGTGCACACAATCCATTTTGCTATGGCGTCCTCCTTAGTCTGCTGTTCTTTAGAGTCACTTTTGTACTTGCGTTAAAATACTCTGTTGGGATGTATTAATTTTATTTGAACGTGGTGGCCCATCCTTCTCATTTGAGGTCTTTCATCATCAATTCAACAATCTCAGTCGCAACATCTGGATCAACACGCACATTCCCAAATTTCTATATATCCTAATTATTGTTAATATGTAATTCATTTTTCCAGGAGCTCATTGCTTCTACCTTCAATTAAATTGCTAACAGTGATTGTAAATAAATTGCCTAAATTATTACATTATTAGCTAACTGCATTCTCTAAATTGTAATGTTGACATGCACTCTCTGTAAAGCTGCTTTGAAACGATATGTATCGTGATAAGCGCTATACAAATAATTGAACAATCCTTAAAACTTCAACCAAGACACCAATAAAATCATGCCTAAAAACACAGAACAGCTTTTGCATTTAGAAATAACATTTACTGTAATTTTACACACATAAATCTGTGGTTATGTTAAATGTGGGGCTGTCTTCAATGATCTTTGTATTGCACCTGATTACTGTCCTTGCTAAACAAAACTGATGCATTTTTTAATGACCGATTCACTCATTTCCTTCACGAACGAGCCAGCTGATTCGCTTTTTATTATTATTATTATCATAAATGAACAAGATGTTTCAGTTTATTCACGAATGAGAGCGCTCTCTCTCTCGTTCAGAATCAAATCACAGTGAAAGGCGTATTTGTTCAGTACTTTCAACCAATCTTGTGCTCTGTTACAGCTCACACTTGAACGCTATTGACAGGTCCTGCGTCTCAATCAGCTCCCTAGCTTCCTAGGTCGTGAATCAGTATATCGTGACTCCCTAATCAGTGCTTTGACTACTGAACTAGGGAGCTGATTGAGACGTACACCCTGATTAGTGAACGACAAATATGAGTCAATGCATTAAGTGAACGAGATCGTTTACATAAAACGTTTATTAAAAAGGCAGATTTGTTCACAAACGTAACATCACTATCTTACATTAAATAAAAATGAAATTTTTTTTTTTCAAACGTGCACTCTTCATTTTGTTACATAACCGATTCAATTTGAGGACAGCAACACATAACATTTATTTAGCATGTCAATCACTTTTAATGTACGATCTAACGGAGTCACTTCTCTAGTTAGTAGTTAGTACTGGTCAGCGAGAGGCTATACTGTTTTCAGTTAAGCAAAAGCACACCGACTCGGGTAAGCTGATAAAGTAGCATTAGCAAAAAAGTCGTGCTTAACTTTGCGTGAATTTCAGGATAATTCCCTTGCAGATGTCGCTTTAGGTTTATTGTGTTTTTACCAGCGATTTCCGTTCCACACGGTTTACACAAGGTCTTGTTTGTCTTGACATCAAACATGAAATTGGCTCATATATCTTCTCTTCTTTTTCTCCCAGCTGTTTAGACAGACACCCAACGTATGTAAGGTGATGTCATGTACTCACATCTCACGTCGCCAGATGGATCAGTTACTTTTCAAATGCATCTTACCATGCACCAAGATAATTCTGATTGGATCTTTTCCAAAAATGTCCCTCACTCACATTTTCGATTTTCAGTTAACGAAAATGTCAATATAATTTAATTATAGTTTTCGTCACCATCACCTAATTTTTATTTAGTTATCGTCTCGTTTTCGTCAGTGAAAACTTGTCGTTGATGAAAATTATGACGTCAACGAAATTAACACTGGAGTAATCTTGACTTTTGGCTCAATTGGGCCCAGCTGGAAAAATGTGAAATGAAGCAGAACTTCTTGCCTGAATTTTAAGGTTTGTGTCACAAAACGTGGTTGTTCTTCTTCAGTAATCTACAATAAGACAAATAGGTTTTCTGTTCTAAAGCTGATGGCCAAATTAAATCTGTTCCCTTGGTTTAATTAATTTTGCTAACTCTTTAAGGATTAGTTCACTTCAGAATTAAAATTTCCCGATAAGTTACTCACCTCCATGTCATCCAAGATCCAAAGGTCCTAGACGAGGAATAAGGGTCTTATCTAGTGAAACGATTGGCCATTTTGTAAAAAAAAAAAAAAAAAAAAACTTTTTAACCACAAATGCTCGTCTTGCACTGCTCTGCGATGTGCCATGCATTTGAGGTTAAAAAGTATCATTTTTATTTATTTTTTTAGAAAATGGCCGATGGTTTCTCTGGATAAGACTCTTATTCCTCGTCTGGGATTGTGAAGCTGCACTGAAACTGACATTTGGACCTTCAACCCGTTGAACCCCAGTGAAGTCCACTATATGGAGAACAATCCTGGACTGTTTTCCTCAAAAACCTTAATTTCTTTTCGACTGAAGAAAGACATGAACATCTTGGATGACATGGAGGTGAGTAAATTATCAGGAAATTTTAATTCTGAAGGGAACTAATCCTTTAATGTGGTGTACGTGATAGGCTGTGAGTTTTCACCTTTTGTTCATGCTATCCCATGGATTCGGCCATCCATTTGAAAGGTATTTACCAGGCAGATTGGCAGGCATTTTCATTTCTGGTTTTGTAATTAACTCTAATGATTGAGTCCTGAAATAGATGAGGTTTATAGTCAGAGTTAAATAATATTCCATGACACGGGCTGAGGATAAACGTATCTCTCTGTGCCCTAAATAGAAAGCTGATTTGTTTGTGTATCTGGCAGTGTGCATGCATGTGGACTGGTTCCTGGAGGCCCAGAACCAGAGCTGGGGAAATCAATTTAAAACAAGTCAGGCCGTCCCTCATGCACTACATCTTAATGCACTTGTTATTTCCTCATAGGGTATATTGCAAAGGTGGATGTCAGTCTGTTATGATACTAATAAAGCAGCCGCACAGAACACAAAGCATGAGTCATGTCACATGTTTATTTACATTAGTTAACTACTTAAATTAACATGAACTAAATATTAACAATACTTCTACAGCTAAGTTAATGTTAATTTCAATATTTACTAATACATTATTAAAATCAAATTTGTTAACATTAGTTCTAATGCACTGTGAACTAACATCAATTTTATTAAATAACATTAACAAAGATTAATAAATACTGTAACAAATGTATTGCTCATTGTTAGTTCATGTTAGTTAATACTTTAACTAGTACACAGTACTAACAAGTAAGTCTTATTGTTTAAATTTCGTTTTCTTGATTTACGGCAAATACCATGCTTTACCATGACTAATATCGATCTAGCTTACGATCTAGCGCTGCGTTACCCCACATATGCTTGACCCGAAGAAGCAGAAGTGGCGTAATAAAAGTCCCACTGCTCTCGAGACGTGTGTCGCACTCGTCTCTCATTAGCAATCGTTCCAGCTGCCCTCCTGCTCTGCTTCATACTACAGTACTGTTAATAATCTCATCCATGAATATGATTTCTGCCCGAGTCCCATCCCATGACTCCCATCAAGGCGTCATCAAGCTACGCCTTTGTTTTGATTAAGCGACCTCTAGTGGCGAACTATTACATATTGCGCCTTTAGTTAATTCCTCCCCTCATCTGACAAGCAAATGTTTGTCTTATATAGAATAATTATGGGAAATTGCACACATATTCAGTAACAAAAGTGCATCTGTGGCAGACCATCTTTTTGAGTGAATGTCCGCATGTTGGCTTTAGGGTGATGGAAGTTGTGATTGTGTACTTCAGTCTGTTCTGGTGGGAGCATCGACTATGTGGGCGGATTTGTTGTAATTTAACAAGGATTAACCTTTCTTCCGTTGCCTACTGAAGAGAAATCTGCAAACCTCAGCCCAGCTGTTACGACACACTATGATAAGAGGATTTGGAAAAGTTCTCGCCCTCACAGAGCTTCTGAATGATTGCAAGTCTAAGACATTTTGAATTTAGATTTATTCGTTCAGTGTGTTTTCTGCTAACAGTTGTCTTGTTAGCATGTCTTCACCTCTTATTTACACTTTGATAGGTGCAAACTATATAATGTGGTTGATGTGAATTAAGGCTTCAGCACATTAAAGGATTAGTTCACTTCAGAATTCAAATTTCCTGAAAAGAAATGAAGGTTTTTGAGGAAAACATTTCTCCATATAGTGGACTTCACTGGGGTTCAACGGGTTGAAGGTCCAAATGTCAGTTTCAGTGCAGCTTCACGATCCCAGACGAGGAATAAGAGTCTTATCTAGAGAAACCATCATTTTCTAAAAAAAAATTAAATTATATACTTTTTAACCACAAATGCTCATCTTGCACTGCTCTGCGATGCGCCACGCATTACATAATCACGTGGATAGGCGGAAGTACTGACGTAGGGCGAAAATCTCATTTTCTCACTCAACTTCTAAATCGTCTGACATCATTATTTTACGTTTTTTTTTTTTTTGCTCGTTTGTTTTGTTGTAAAGGCCGTTTCACACATGCTTGGTACTTCCGCCTATGTCACGCGTGGTCTTTTTCCAACATGGCACATCGCAGAGCAGTGCAAGATGAGCATTTGTGTTTAAAAAGTATATAAATAAAAATTTTTTTTAGAAAATAACCAATCGTTCCTCTAGATAAGATCCTTATTCCTCGTCTGGGATCATGTAGAGCTCTTTAATGCTGCACTGATTTGGACCTTCAGCCCATTGTTAAATGTTGAAGTCCACTATATAGAGAAAAATCCTGGAATGTTTTCCTCAAAAAACTTTTTTTTTTTCGACCGAAGAAAGACAAACATGGGGGTGAGTAAATTCTAAGAAAATTTTAACTAATGAACTAATCCTTTAATGAAAAGTGACGTTAGTGAAAAATAATCTTCACACTGCAATGGTGTGTGATTTTTGCAAGACCAGTTTGTTGTTCATTCTGTGGACAAATGTGGAGGTTTGCTTTCATCAGTGCTGTTGGTACAATGATACTTTAACTGAGTTTGTTTTTGGGTAATGTAATTTTGATGTCTGAAGTGGCCCAGTCTATCAGTATATGTTATTAGGGTGTTGTGATGGGCTATTGTCTTTGATTCATTTCAGAGAACTGCTAAATTGTAATCCATAGCCAGACTAATTGCCCACATCCTTTATGGTCTTAATAGCCTGTGTGACCTTATTGTTTCCTCGTCTGCTGGAGTCTCCACAGATGCTTTCAAGTATGACCTCTGAAAGATTACATGTTGTTCATGTTCACTCACTGATATATTTATTTCATCTGCTCTTAAGTTTATAAAGCAAAAAGGAGCGGACCGTTGGAAAAACGGTTTTGAATATAGTCAGACGGTAATCATACGGCCCAATGTTACTGTCGCTCTTCATTAGTGCCACATTTCTCTGTGAGAGCCTGAGAAAGGCTGAGAGAATAAATGTGTTCTCCAAGAAATAGCGGCCCTCCAATTACTGAGCTAGCTTCCGGAGCTGGACCACTCAGACGGAAAGAGCTGAAAATGGATACTCGTTCATGCTCTTCTCTGAGGAATTTCACTTTTTATGGAGCATGTATTGTAACCAAACTTCTGAAGGAGTTTTTTCTTTGCATTTTTATTAGTCAACAGTGTTCTTATTCAAGTTTTGTTAAATTGTGATCATTGGAATTCCAGTAAACACTGCTGATTTTCAGTGCCTCGTAGGCTGAATAGACCAAAGCGGTTCACTATGTTATCACTATGACAACTGACTCTGAGCAGAACACCCTTTACATTCTCTGTTTTCCATCTTCTGGCTCATGGAAGTTTCTGTTTCGTTCCTAGGGTCATATAAGCGTGATGGTTCAATTTGCCCTCCACTGTCTAACGCAGAATGAGTCAGAGTTCGCGCTGCTGTTGTTAAATAGGTCTTTAGGGAATACCGGCAGTAAAACACTGAATGTGTTGTTTGTTTTGGTCTTTTGTTAGATTTTTCGCCACTGGTAATTGGCAGATGTGCAAAGCTTCACCTTCACAATGAATATTTTGGAATAACAAACATTCCCATTCATGAAGGTGTGATAGAGTTCTCTCAGGGGCCAGAGGTTCAGTGAATTAATCAGTATTCTACTGTTGTGTTTGTCATTTGTAGGTGTGGGTTGGGAGAATTTGTACTCGGTAGCGGCCCAAGCATGAAGCAGAAAACGATTATTATACGTCATGTCGCTGCGGTGTAGCCACACCCTTCACGTAGGCCTCAGCCTCATCTGACCTCTCTATCCCTTCATCTCTCAAGTCTGTTCCTGTTGGAGCTGAAGATGTGGTCTTGAGGTTTAGTGTCCTACTTTAGCGTTCTTCTTTATTTATTTCCTGGATATCAGAGCAGCAGCTTTGGGAATCACTGCTCCCTTTGATATTTCCCATCCTCCTTCTAGGTAGAACGCTGCCCATGTAAAGCTCAAGCCCTTTTACTACAAACCACTTATGGCTCCACTTCCGTTCTTCAGCACTAGGGGTGGGAATCTTTTGGAATGTTGCGATTCAATTAGATTCTTGGGGTCACAATTTAATTAAAAAATGAATTATTGATTTGGAATTGAATTGAATTTTGATTCAATATAGTAAAACTATTTCTGAAGGTGGTTTTTGGTCTGTGTCTTTCGTTTCTGGATGATAGTCTAGAAATGAAAGTCTCAATTTTTTCTAATCTTATTAAATCAATTCACTAAAAATTTTAACTTTTATTAAAGGGGACCTATAATGCCCCCTTTACAAGATGTAATATAAGTCTCTGGTGTCCCCAGAATGTGTCTGTGAAGTTTCAGATCAAAATACCCCACAGATCATTTATTATAGCTTGACAAATTTGCCCCTATTTGGGTGTGAGCAAAAACACGCCGTTTTTGTGCATGTCCCTTTAAATGCAAATGAGCTGCTGCACCCGGCCCACTTTCCAGAAGAGGGCGGAGCTTTAACAGCTCGCACTTCGGTTGCTCAACAACAACAAAGCTGGAGAATCTCACGCAGCCAAAATTAGGAAAGTGTTCAGCCTTACATTGTTCAAACCGGAGTCGACACTGATGGAGAGACTCAGGAAGAAGTTACACCTTTTAGACATTTCTGAATGGTTAGTGGATATAAGAAAAGTACTTTTCTTATCAATGTTCACTGTCTGTGTTTTTTCTTCTTTAGCTCATGTACTCTCTGGGGCTTCGGTACCTCTTTGACCATATACAACCTTTATCACAATGAGAAGTTCTGAGCGTGGGCCTGTATCTTATCAGCTGTATCAGTGTTGTAGAAATTAAACCTTCATGCTTGTCATATCAATTTATCAAGGTGTAATTTATTTTTGCTGTGGAGGATTGTGATCAACCAGCAGACAATGTGGTACCTTGCTGCGGCATGTGAAGGGATAAACCCCAGCACTAACTCGGGATTTGTGGCACATCACCTTGCCCGTGCTGCTGATCTTTTGTGCTGGATAAGGGTGCATATTGCTTCAAATTAGAATTAGAGATAAACATTTCACACAGGTATTTAACTGTGGAAGAGAGGATTTGAGTTGTATAATATTTCTGCTTGAATCTTGATTGGCTCCCAAATTTGCTAAAACAGAACATTGCTTATAATGTCAAATCATATCAAAACAGATAAGGCATACATTTATATGAAACACTGGTAACACTTTATTTTAGGGTCTTTTAATTAGTTGCGTATTAGTATGAATATTACTAGAATATTGGCTGTTTATTAGTATTTATTAAGCACACATTAATGCCTTATTCTGCATGATCATATTCTACATTCTTAATCCTACCCAATACCTAAACTTAACAAGTAACTTACTAATTATTAATAAGCAGTAAATTATGAGTTTATTGAGGAAAAATTCCTGGTTAATAGTGAATGTGTTTCCTATACTAAAGTGTTACCGAAACATTTTTACTATTCTTCTTCATCTTTTTCCTTCTTTGTTGTCGTCTTCTTCTTCTACATCATCCTTGTCTTCTTTTTCTTCTTTACCTTCTTCATCTTTTTCCTTCTTTGTTGTCGTCTTCTTCTTCTACATCATCCTTGTCTTCTTTTTCTTCTTTACCTTGTTCTTCTGTCTTTTTCTTCTTTGTCTTCTTCTTTTTTCCATTTAGCTATTGCACTTCAAAATGTCAACCGACATCAGTGATGTTAGTGTAATATCTGCATATTTATTATGTTATTGAGAATTGTACTCAATAATATAAATAAATAAATGCACAATAAATATCTTTCCAGAAGTCAAAAATGGTCTTCGGTGGTGGTGGACGAACATGGTCATTCACACACACAGTACAAAGTACCCTGTATTGAACTGTCAGCCCAGTACTGACAGTAAATCTCAAATAAATGCAAAGAAACAGTTTGTAATATTAATCTATACTATTTATTCAATAAATAAAAAAACAATAATCACGGTCAGGACAGATCATAAAACAAAGTGTTTAGAACAATTTTATTTTTTTTAAATCCGCAAATGTATATGTAAAAAGTCACTTAGTGACTGATTTAAAAAGTTAGTAATAAAATGAACAAGTAACACACTACAGAAAGAGTGGCAGGTCTATTATTTTGCATTCACACTCCAAGACTTAATGCACACAGATCATTTGACATGTAGTATCAGATTTTTTTTTTCCGTCCATTGCTATGGTTATCGCTGTCAATCAGATTCAATCTTTGCAGTGTGTAGTTAGTAGGGGTTGCACCGACTCTGCCGTGACGCTTTAAGCATGACGTCGACTAGTCGCTGGTCATAGCCTATACTGATAAAATAACTGAAATATTTGTGGACAGCGTCATATCATATGCCATAGCTGTGCACAAGACACCCTCAGACTTAGGGCTCGTTCACAGAGAACGCATTTTTGCTTTCAAAGACGCAAGATGCGGGCAGTGGAATCAGGGAAAAAACGCAAGATCTCGAGATGCGTTTTTTAAAAAAAAGTTGAACTGATTTGAACTTGAGCGCCGCGTTTTTAGAATGCCATATCATGCGCGAGACGCTGCAAAAGACGCAAGACATGAGCGCAACGGACATACATGCCTGTCTATAGCGCATTTTTACATAGAAAAACAATGGAAAAGTGCATTCTGTGTGATCAGCTGCTTATTTGTTCATTAATGAAGTCATCGTTGATGTCGACTCGACTTTAATCACATAAATGTCGACTTTTAAAAATCTGAAGTCGTTCAACCTCTAGTAGTTAGCAGCATGAAAAATATATATTATATACAGAAAGTGAGCAAAGATCACTGCCATTGTAATAACTGAAGCTGTCAATCACTTCAGTTCAGTGTGAGGTACACAAAGCTGCACTCTTTCCAGTTATAATCAATGAAGCTGTCTACGCTGTGCAATTAATCTCTTATTGGCATTGTTTATATATTGTTTGTTATAATAAAAGGATTCACGAGCGTGCAGAACTCGCACTGAACAAAAACTCAGTGTTGACTAACTTAAAGGGATAGTTCACCCAAAAATGAACCGTGTCATAGCTCATTACCATAAATTTGACCTTACTTCAACTCTCCTTGATGCCCACACCGTCCAAGGTGCGCCGCGCCGCTGCTCACAGGAGCTCGCCGCCGGCTCACATTGAAAATGAATGACTTCCTGTCACTTTTGACGCTCTGTGTAAACGCACAGTAAAGAACATTTTTGTCTGAAACCTATCCCTTTAAACACATCTGATTGGCCATTGTGTTCACATGCTCAACAGATATGTCTGTGATTGGCTACAGAGCTCAACCTTGCAAAAACACATTGTAAATAGAAACCTTTGACGGTCTTCACAGAGCATTTACACAAACAGCTTTGGCGGGACAAAGATTCATTTTGGCGACCGCCAAAACATTTTCAGTGCAGAAAAAACCCTGTCTTTCTAACATCTATTTACCGTTAGCCATCTTTAGCCACATTATTTTGCAGAAGTTCAAAAGCCTACAGCCTACGTTTATATAAGACTTTGGTTACGCTTTATTTCGATAGTCCACTTTAGACATTCTACTAACTATAAGTAACTTTGCAACCTTGTCAACTAACTCTCATTGGAGTATTAGTAGGGTTCGTAGAATAAGTTGACATGTAGTTGCAAAGTTACTTATAGTTCACTGAAATTCTGTTTGGGGACCATCAAACTATTTTGAAGATATCAAGCAGACTAATACTAATACTGTAATGAGTTAGTTGACAGTTAGTTAATATGTAGTTGCAAAGTTACTTATAGTTAGTAGAATGTCTAAAGTGGACTACTGAAATAGTGTTACCTAAACACTATTCGTTTGTTGCCTTGCAAGCACTGATATTTTTGTCAGCTAATACTTTAAAACAACAACAAAACATTCTCCTTGGTACCATATGTATGGTTTGGGAGCGTAGTTTCCTCTTAGATTAAAACACTTTATCTGAAAGACTTTCTCTGTTCTGTTTGTTGCATGCAATCTCTTACCAGTGTTGCATAAGTAACTTATCAGATGAGTCAGAAGTGTAATCTCACTGTGAAGTCTTCATCTTTTCTGCTGCCTGTTTTGTTTTATCATTTTCTATCCAGTTGATTTGTCAATTCTCTATAACTCCTTTTCTTTCTATTCTATTTTATTATGTGAAGCAGCTGTGTCTCTCTGATATATGGCACTGGCTGTAGTGTTCCTAGAAGGATCTGTGGAGCTGTGTAAAGCTGATTAGGAACAAACCAAAGATTCGTTAGTTGTATTTAATTAAATAAAAATGAGTAGTGGGGATATTTGAATAATTTAACCTTCACTGCTTCCCCGGAGGCTGGAGGAAACTATGGAACGGGCAAGGAATTATTTTTCCTCGGCCACTGATATGATAAGTTGATTGCATTAATGTTGCATGGGGTATGTTGTCATTTAACCCAGCACAAGAGGAAGCAGCTGCTTACACAACATGAAGTGGGCAAATGAAGTGCGTTTTCATGAAATGCACTAGGGCAGGGGTTCCTAAAGTGGGGTCTTTGATCAATAGACAATGTGTCTCCAAAATAATTTAGAGATAATTGAGGTCTTTCCAAGTATTTGGATTATGTTAACCACAGGTAAAGTCAAGGTACAGACAAACAGCTCTGTTTTGTTCCATGTTTCCCACGATTGGTGTTTAACGTTTCTAATACACAACAGATAGGCAGCGCTCATCAGTTATCAGCAAATTACTACTGGCAGCAGTACGGCCATCTGCAACACACATGCGAATAGTGCATAAACTTTATATCAAACACTTACTGAACTTTTGTTATTTTTGTAATTATTCAGAGGAAAATTATATTAAAGGAACATATCATGAAAATCTGACTTTTTCCGTGTTTAAGTGCTATAATCGTGCCCCCGGTGCATCTACCAACCCAGAAAACGAGAAAAGGACAACCCAATAACTTTGTTTTGGCAAGCCTTTCTCTGCAAGCTTGTGACAAAATGATTTCGCTCCCCTTGTGACATAGGAAGTGGATCTTATATTATATAGCGGGCCCTCAGTCTGCACGTTTCCACCCGCGGCCCCACCATTTTGTTTTCGCAAGCGAAAACGGTGTACCAGTTCTAACGCCATGGCAAAAGCTTGAGCAATGCATGCTAACTCTTCTGTCGTTGGCTGCACAGACGAGCACTAAACACTATTTAGAGTCTCGTTAGCTTGGATAGTCCGCAAGTTGATCCTTTTTGTTAGCTTGGATAGTCCGCAAGTTGATCCTGGCAAGCTCGATTGCTAAAAAAAGGAGCATTTCTGTATGAGCGATATTTTGGAAAAAATATTAGACCATTCACAGCATTTGATAGCAATCATAAACGTTAGCCTGGTGTGTATGGATCTGTTTGGCAAACAGGTACACTATGTATAGTGGGCGTCCATACGGGTTTTGCACATGCTAGTCGATGAGTTGAATCAACTCCACAGCAACTACATAAATTTATCCACTAACCATTCAGAAACGTCTAAAAGTTGTAACTTCTTCCTGAGTCTCTCCATCAGTGTCGACTCCTGTTTGAACAATGTAAGGCTGAACACCGTTACTGACAATCCTTATTTTGGCTGCGTGAGATTCTCCAGCTTTGTTGTTGTTGAGCGACCGAAGCCCAAGCTGTTAAAGCTCCGCCCTCTTCTGGAAAGGGGGCCGGGAGCAGCAGCTCATTTGCATTTAAAAGGACACACACAAAAACGGCGTGTTTTTGCTCACAGCCAAATAGGGGCAAATTTAAGCTATAATAAATGATCTGTGGGGTATTTTGAGCTGAAACTTCACAGACACATTCTGGGACACCAGAGACTTATATTACATCTTGTGAAAATTAAATCGTTAACATTTTTATTACCTAGCCCTAAAACAAATACAAGCACAGACCTATATACATACTTTTACGCGTGATTAGCTCTCTGTACTATCCGCTGACTCAGTGTTTATCACTATGCAGGTCAGGTCAAGTATAATCGCAGTGCCTCTTTGTCTCTGAATCCTTTTCAGCACAGGAAGACGAGAATGTGGTTAGCGGGGTGAATGGCATGGTCGGGATTTTCCACATTACCTGGATCCGTGCAGATTCTTGTTTGTCTGCTCAAAGAGTCTTGCAGGTTTGCTGCCTCATCTCGTTCTTGCCGCCCATACCAGCTCACGTTCACTTTCAGTGTAATCCTGACCCACTGTGTCAAACTCACCTTAACTCCCCATGGATCATCAGACATCAGAAGCTCCAGATGAAGAGGACATAAAGTGCAGACTCCTTACCTTCCTGGATGGTAAAAGGCATCTTTACACTTAAGACATCTCTGTGCCACACCAAAATTCTGTGTTAAAACATGATGGCACATGAAGGCCGTATTAAAATACGCCAACTATGAGCCGCTAGAATCACAACTGTCTCTTAGGCCTGAATGGAGATTTCTGTGAAGAGCGTGATTTTCAGTAAAATGGGCTCATGAAGTGGTAAAAATTGATTGGATATTATTCTTATGCTTTTTTATCTGCGGTTGTTCAATTACTGTACACTGTAAAAATCGAGATAAACACATACACACACCTTATTTAAAAGTTTGCTTCAGTACCTTTTTTTTTTTTCTAGTGAAATTGCATTTTAAAATAATTCAAATTCAAAGATACTCCATAAACTTAAATTAGAAAAGAGAAAATAGCAGATAGCAACTGTTTCAACAGAGGGTCAGTTGATAATGTTGTTTTTTTTTTTCAGTTTGACCTATAAAAATAATACAAATTTAAAGGAATAGTTAGGCAAAAAATTTAAAATCTGTATTTATTTGTTCACCCTTAAACCCATATGCTGTTTATGCTGCTAAAAAATTCAGCTTTACCATCACAGGAATAAAAAAATAAAAAAAATCAGAATATTTAGTCATGAAAGTGAGTGATAAAAATAATTGAATTTTTGGTTAAGCTATTCCTTTAAAGTGCAAAAAAGAACAGACAATAAAAAAGCTTAGGACTACAAAAGGCAAACTCATAAAACACAGTCGAGTGTCTAACACAAACACAATTGTGATTCTTGTTTCCTCTGTGTCCCATTAAACAGTCAGTGTAAACACAGATTTTCGTGATATATGCCACTTCAGATGTGGCTTGCCTGCTGCCTTTGCTGTGTAAAGACAACGTATGTCTCTCTGTCCAGGTCAGTACAGTGACTAGTCTGGCATAGCCTGAAGATTAGCACAACAGTGCAGTGTGTGTATTATCCAGCTGGAAAGGGCCAGAGGGACCTGGACACAATTGTTTTAGTAAGGAAATGTCACATTTTCTGGTGGGAATACATTAACTTTTACTGGACCCTACTGGAGCAGTTGTCTTTTGCAGATCTGCATAACATTGACCTTTATTAGTGGCTGATTTAGGAAAGTGAGTTGTCTGCGTTTTTAAATGGAGATGTTTAATTTAATTGTGTTTCTGCATGGATTGTGTCGTGGTCATGCTGTACGCTGCGGGCTCAGGCTGTGGAGGCAGGTGCGATTGTCAGGTACTTGTATAAACTCTGGGCACAGCCTCAGGGGTGAGCCTGTCTGTACGTGCTCACATGGACAGAGACACATACAATTCACCAGCTACTTTCTGCACAGAAACCACACTGACAGTATAAAACCTTAAAATCTAGTGAGCTGCCTACCTACACAGCATTCTTGCTGCATTTGAACTGCTGTTTCCTTATTTGTACATTGTAGATAAGTCAAAAGTTTGAAATAATTAAAGGGGACCTATTATGCCCCTTTTCACAAGATGTAATATACGTATCTGGTGTCCCCAGAATGTGTCTGTGAAGAACTCCACAAATAATTTATTATAGCTTGTCAAATTTGCCCCGGTTTGGGTGTGAGCAAAGACATGCCGTTTTTGTGTGTGTCTTTAAATGCAAATGAGCTGCTGCTCCCGGCCCCCTTTCCAGAAGAGGGCGGAGCTTTAACGGCTTGTGTTTCAGTTGCTCAACAACAACAAAGCTGGAGAATCTCACACAGCCAAAATGACGAACACGGCCTTCCCCCTTTGTTGCGTGTTCTCGGGGGTGGGTTTTATGTAAATTTTAGGGTTAGTGATGTCACGAACACGGGAAGAAGCTTGTCCCTACCAGCCGTTTGTTGTAGTCCTTAAACAGAAAATATCTCCCTTCGCATTGAACTTTGAGCGTCATAACTTTGCAGATGTTGTTTATGCTCAAACAGCAACATTAAATAAAGTTAAAAAAGTCAAATCATAATCAACTACCTCTTTAAGATTTTTCTCTTATGCTCAACAATGCTGCATTTATGTGATCAAAAATATGTACTGTAAATAGATTAATATTGTAAAATATTATTACAATTGAAAATAACTGTTCTCTATTTGAATATATTTTAAAATGTAATTTATTTCTGTGATCAAAGCTGAATTTTCAGCATCATTACTCCAGTCTTCAGTCACATGATCCTTCAGAAATTATTCTAATATGCCCAGTTATTAATAATGGTTCTTATTATTATCAGTGTTAAAAATAGTTTTTGCTGCATAATTTTTTTTTTGGGAACCCGTGGTACATTTTTTTTTTTTTTTTTTCCAGTTTTATTTGATAAATAAGGTTCAAAAGAACAATATGCCCAACTTACCCCAAACTTTTGAATTGAAGGGTATCACGATTAAGCAGAAACATGGATAATAATCAGAAATGTTTCTTGATCAGCAAATCAGCATATTGGAATGATTTCTGAAGGATCATGTGACACTGAAGACTGGAGTAATGATGCTGAAAATTCAGCTTTGATCACAGGAAGAAATTACATTTTAAAATATATTCAAATAAAAAAAAATATTAAATAATTAAAAAATTATTTTAAATTGTAATAATATTTAACTGTTTTTACTGTATTTTGCAAATAAATGCAGCCAACTTTTAGTGTATACGTGTTCATGACGCAAGAGATCTGTTTCCTCTCCCCTTGTGAATGTCCTGTTCTCGTCAGCGAAAGTGTGTGTTCAGAAGGGTAAATTGCTAATACTACGGTCCAGTCTGTGTGATGCGAGTCTGATGGTGGATGATTTCGCTCCGGGCCCCCTGTAGACTCCCGCTGTGTTTTGAAATCCAAAGATGACAAGTCTTCCAGCTGAGACGCTCAAGCACAGCTATTAGACTGCCATTGGGAAAAAAACAACAGCTCGCATTGAACCAGTGCAGGTTCAGCACACTGTAAAGGTGATTAGAAGACCAAAGTATGATGCTGTGTTGTAAGGGTAATGGTTTCTGTTTTTGTCATGTTGTGAAATTTAGTTCTGTAATGAAATCTTGTTGGTCTGAAATTTTGCATCACAGTGCTGTATTACACTCTTTTAGGAATAAGGTCGCTGCATTGAGTGAAAGAAGTCTCTTATGCTCACCACGACTGCATTTATTTAATCAAAATACAGTAAAAGCTTTTTTCTATTTGAATGTATTTTAAAATGTCAATTATTCCTGTGATGGCAACGCTGAATTTGCCATATATTACATATGATCTCACTGGAGGTGGTTCCACTTTGTGGAACATTTCGTTATTTAGTGTTTTGGTGTGAAGAGAAAAAATTGCCTACTTGACACTGAACACTTGTCATGCTGTGCCTAGTTAGAACTAGGTGCAACAGGGTGATATGGTCTTCAGTTTTTCATCAGCTGGTGTTTACATGTTCGACTCAAGTTCAGCAGAGCACAGTTGGTTATTCAGCAGTTAGGGACTAATATCTAAACTGTTTTCATGCACTATACACCATGCCAACAAAAAGCCACAGTGCATTCGACTGTCGTCAGACAGAGAAGTTGTGCTTGACCCATAATGAGCTGTGAGACTTTTGGAAATGTAATTAACTCTAGCAGATTAGCAGTCAGACGTCAGTATTTCCAGCCTCTATGGGCTTCTCTGTGCATCTACACATAGAGATCCATCTGTGCTACAAGCCCGTGTTTGTGTTTATTTGTGTGTGCATGTAAGTTTTTAAAGTTGTCCCTGCACCCCCTAGAGCAGTCTTTCATGTGTGCTCCAGGGGCAGGTGTGGGAAACACACACTGTACGGCATTGATGAGAGTGGCCTTTGAGCTTCGCCGTTCAACAAACACCCAATAAAGGCACTGCTGTGCTGGACACGCTCTGCTAAAAGTACGTTTACATCAATGTTTACACGCCAGGACTGCCTTCACCACCTTTAATTCATGAATTCACATCTTCAAGTCAGCCGTGATTCACACTTCTATGAGGGAACTGTTTTTATCCCCAGAGGTCAGTGGCAAGGACAGAAATGCAGAAACTCAATGAACTTCAACTTCCCAATGGAAACCACCACTACAGAAACTGAGTCGCCTTCTGATTCATGAAGGTGGATAATTTAAACGTGTTCTTTAATCATATATTTGTGCATTTCAATTTAATATGTGGTTTCTCTTCTCCTAGATTTTAATATCTACTATACAAATATATATATATATATATATATATATAAGCAATATCATACGAGTAGCCGTGCAATATGGCTGTATATCATCATGGCTGTGATTCGGCTGTAGGTAATTAAAACCATCTTTTGTGCAGAACTACTTCCTTCTGTCTCAAGTTGACAGTTTGACCAAGCATCCATTATTAATTCTAAAACATCACTTTAGAACTAGTAAAGGAGGAATGTTGAGTCCCTCCATTGAAACTCATTGTATTTTGTACAGTATTATTGAGAGAGATCGCCTGAGCGAGCATTACCTGTGTCTGATATAACATTCATTCTTCAGGTCGATGTCTATAATATTATATCATTATAAAAATCCGTTTGAATGTCCGCTGAGGAAAGCGTTCTTTGTATTTGTCCTTTTTACAGTTAAGGGAATTTTCCATAACAGCTCTAAAACAATGTCTTTTGTTTACAAAAGTGCCTTTCAGTCTAAAAGTCTCTTCTGACTCATTGACTCCGCCATTTAATGGCGTATTAATGTAACTTTCACTCAATCCATATTACGCACTAATGGGCCCTTTCTCAATAGCAAAAACATATTTTTTATAAAAAATAATATTTATTGAACAACAATATTTAAATTAACAACAGTAGCCATTATAAATGAGAATAGGAAATAAACACAATTGTACAATTCAGTCAAACGTACAAAAGCAGTGCTCTACAGGATGTAAGTTAAATATAGCCTTAATATTAATTATTAAATTCGATTTTCTCTGGAACAAGTAATAGGTTAATAAGACCAAAGATTGCCCGTTTTATGTACACAACATGAATTATATCATGTTTAACCACTATAAGAGCCAGCGGCAAATCCCCAAAGCACTGGCTGAGATGAAGCTGTTCTCTGTGGGTACACGAGCACTGAACGACCGCTGGCAGCCTGGAGCTCACATCTCCGAAAACGTCTAAACAAATTGTAAAATAGGCACTATGATTAAATATGAGTCACATATCTCAGGTCTAAACAACTACATTCTCGCCTAAAAAAAACCCTCAAAACTACAGTTTGTGGTAGAACAAGTGAAGTATTTGTAAGAAATATGGTGGATTTGCTCAGCTGCCATGACAGTTGTTTGAAGCAGAGTGATACAAATGGTGAAAAGGTATGACTGCTGTTATCACTAGGATATCGCACGGCTCTCAGCCAATCAGATTCGAGAGACAGAAAGAACTGTTTTATAAATATATATAAAGGATGATGTGGTTACTTAAAGGTATAAACAACAATATTAGAAAGAATGTGTGTATAATTTATTTTTATTTAATTTATTTTATTATTATTATTAGTTTTGTGTGTGTGCGTGTGTGTTTTGTTTTGAAAGGGTGCCATATATTTGATTGTTTTGAGCAAAGCACAAGGGCTAGGGCCAGGATTTTATCTTTTTCTTCTGTTTTTCCTTTCATTCATAACCCAAGGTATTGATTTAGTCAGGATACTGCAGTATCAGAGACTGATATCGTACCAAAGCCAAACTTGGTATCGATCCAGCTCTAATAGACACAGAAGAATTCCTCACACAACTGACGACATTTATGTAAGCTGGGTCAGTCAGGCACCTTGTTTATTTATCTGGCCAACATTGCAGTCGATCCCGCACGGTCAATGTGTATATTTGCTAATGCGTTAGATGCCCGGCTAGGAATAGCCACATGGTTCTCTTTGGTGAACACTCTTGATCTACATTCCAACGCTGCACCTCCCTGAGTGTTGCTTGTAGACCTTGTGACGAGTTATCATCATCACTCTCAGGGGCATAAGTAGAATAGCGCTGCTTAAAGCTAATTTTGGATCTTGTTCTCCGAGTTGCCCTAAAACAATAGAGAGGCACTGGCAGTCGACCTTGAGAAATTACAGCTCTCCCTACTCACCATTATTTATTTCACAACATCTGTTTGCCAGCACAATGCTGCCCGATGTGAATCTGACCGCTCCAGTGCCTCAAGAATGTAACCCTTGTACAATTATATTAGTGCATTGTTGGCTAAGCTGCACAATGTGACCTCTGTATTGACTGTGTGCAACTAAGTGCTTTCTTCCCCAGGGCAGATACTCAACTACTCCCATAGCTCAGATTGGTTGTTCGGGAGCCTACAAAGTTTTTAGTTGATTCAAAGACTTTAGTTCACAAAAATGGGAATCTGAGGTGAATGGTACAGTAGCGTTATTAAATTTTGACGTGGAATCCCATCGGCGCAGCATTTAGGTTCCTTAGTAGGATGTTTTCCCATTTTTGCCATGTCGGGTAGTAAAAGAAAAAGCAGGAAAAGTCCAGATAAATTTGTCCGGTCAGTGATGTTAATGCTCTGTGACATACATTTGCCTCACTCTCCCTCTTTCAGACAGAAAGACAGGGTCTGATCTCTCAGTTAAGTTGTTTTTATAAGCTTTCAGAAGATTAATGGCTTGCCCTGTGCCCTGCAGACCAGCATGGAGAGGCTCTTGTGTTCCCTGGCCTCAGCTGAATGACTTGATGGATTTGATGGAAGTATTTCTGCTTTTGAATAAATCATTGCCGCAGCTGGTATTAATAACATCTGTATTGTAAAAGGGAAGATGGCTGTGAAGGAACACCAGTTTAGAACATTGAAAGCAGGTGCTGTCGGGTAAAACCGGCACTTCAGTTTGTGAGAGGAAACTTTCAAGATCTTTAACAGCTCTGTCTCCAGTAACGCGTATTTCTCCTCTATGTTTTAGCACTTGGCTGTGGAGAAGAGACAACTTAAGCTGCCAGAGTTTCGAAAGGCTCCTGGCCTTTTCTAGTGCTAGACTTCTCTCTCAGTGTAATGGAAGTTTATTGTCTCCTCAAACCTTTAGGAACTAAAAGCTCTGATTACTCTCCACACAAGGTGTTGTTTTGGTGGAGGCGGTTGTTTAGCTCAATTGAATAAACTGCCAGGGTTTGGGATGTTTGCGATGCAAGTAGCTGAACCAACTTCTCCACCTTTCACTTAGCTTACTTGAGAGAGTTCATTAAGACCAATTACTTACTAATTTGCTAATTTCATTCACTAATAAGTGGCATGTAGTGCACTTGGCACAGTTCCTCTAGCATAACCTTTTTTTTAAGGTACCTGCTCAAGGTTCATGGGTCAATCCCTTGTGGTTGCCAGCCCAGATTTTTAACCATTAGCCAGATTTTTGACTATTGGCATGAAGTTTCTTTGCAGCTTATTCTGGCCAAGCTAATTATATTTATTTATTTATTGCCATAACAACTTGGTTGTCTGGAAATCTTGGTGAGCTCATCCACAATTATAACACTGAGACAAAAACAAACACATACATGGATAGACACCTATATTTCCAAAGCATTACAAAAAATGAAATGCTGATTCATAAATACCCGAAGAGTTAAGAGCATGAACCATCCTACAATAAGTGCTGTTCAAGAAATGTGCAGGCTTAGTTTTAATTGATCTAAGTCATCTGCCTGAAGGTAGAGGAGTTAAAAAATGTCTAGCCGGGTGTGTGGGATCTTTAAGAATTGATAGACCTTTTCTCTGCAGACATGAGACATAAATGTTGTCAGTGGTTGAAAGATCACAACCTATGATCTTTGAGGCTATATTACGAATCTGACTTTTCTGCTGGACTGTGGAGCTGCCAAACCACACTATTATTGAGAAAGTCAGCACGCTTTCTATCACAGCTCTATAAAACATGGACATACCAGCTTTAGGTACTCCAAACTTTTTCAGCTGTCTAAAACAACACAAGGCCCTATCATACACCGGGCACAATGCGACGCCAGTCGCGATGCAAGTGTTTTTTGCAGTTATCATTTTCATGTTCAGCTCCACGTTGTTTAAATAGTAAATGCACTTACGCCCATCTGTTCGCCCATGGGCATGCTGGTCTGAAAACGAGGTGTGTTCAGTGCATTGCTATTTTGAGGCAGCTGATAATGACTGCGCCATTGACCAAAAAAAACTAGTCTAAAGTCAATAGCGCAGTATTTTTTTGTTATTTAAAGGGCGTGTTAGTAAAATTCGCCTATAGGTGGGTGCACAACACGCGTACACTCTGCTTGTTACACACACAGGGACATCATTTATTTTCAATGACCTGATCATTAATATAGGTAATTGAAAATGTTGATAGTTTTAAGTTTCTTGGAACAACCATTTCTGCATTCCTTAGACAGGAAGAAATTGCTTGGCCTACGCGATTTGCTTTGTTTTTATGTATTGTTGTAGGGACGGCTTTATTGTGCAAAGGATAGAGAAAGTATCAGCGGAAATGTTTAGATTGTAAGAAAAAAGTTTGGTCCGTTGAAAAGTACTACATATTTAATAGATTAAATATTTTTTTTAAAAATCTCTCGTGCTCATCAAGGCTGCAATTATGGTAAAATATTACAATTTAAAATTCCTGTGATGGCAAAGCTTAATTTGTGATATATCTGTGATATTTTTGTGGAAACAGTGATACATTTTTTAGGATTTTTTGATGAATAGCAGGTAGAAATGTACAGCTTTTAAATCTTTTGTAGCATTTAATGTGTCCTTGTTGAGTAAAAGTATTCATTTATTTTATTGATATATTACTGTTTCATTGTACTTTCTAAAGATGGTTGTGAAATCATGAGATGAATCACTTTTTCCTCCTGTCAACAGATTACCGGTTAGAGAAACTGTTGCCATTTTTATGCGATATGCAGAAAGTCATTGAACTGGCTGTGGGCTTTCCCGAACCATGTCTTATCAGGCTTCACCTTAATTTTATCATTCATAACTTTGGTCCATCATGCTGTCTTCATTTTAACTTTGAGATCTCTCACTTTGAACCTTTGCTTTACCTTCTCACCACTTAAAAGACCAGCGCTGGATGGCACAAGTCCGTAGTAGAGATTTTCTGAGGTCTTCTCTGTTTGGTCCAGTCCCTGTAGGCGTCCCTCAGGCAGCGTCCAAACAGAGAGACCCCTCCTGCCGACTTCGCCTTTGATACGGTGAGCCTGAGAAAATTCATCTCCTCTCCAACCACCAATGTGTACACAGCAGCATCCACAGACCACACTGCACTGACTGTCACAGAGAATCAGTTTAATCTCTGATCACCATGTTATTATCTTCGCTACTGCATTGATCCAACTAATTTGGCAGCATCTACAGCATGCGTTCAGCTTAAAACACAGCTCGCCACACCAGGAGGTGCTAAATCCATGGCTGTATGAGTGTGATTTGTGTTTATTCATGTGATACAGAATGGGAAACAGAACTTCTGGCATTGGTTGTGTTGCAAAGCCTTAGAGAGCACAACAAGACGCGTTCCGCTGCTTTACTAATACAGTCTTTAGCGGGAGGGATGAGACCTCAATCAGCCCTGCTGGTATTGTCATTACAATTATTGATTGTCATTTGTTCCAGCTGTGAATACTGCAGTGTTGGCCATTGGCTGGCGTTAAGTGACTCAGATGTTTCACAGCTGTGGCGACTGTCAACTGCAGCTCAGCGTGGATGGGATCAATGGAGAACTGCAAGAAAGACAGCAAGATTGGCTGACTCGAGAGTTTCGGGATGTGACATGCAAGAGGAAATGAAATCCGCTCAATGTGCTTTGGTTTGTTTTCTTGCGGCGAGGAAAAGTTCCTCATCTGGACTCTGCCTTTATTTTTCTTTCATGTGTACAATTAAGATTAATTTGAATTTCTTTTAGGCGACAGAATCCAGGATGTTTGGTCTGTTTGTGGCCTCTTGGAAATTTGTTTTTCATCTTGTTCCCTGTCATGAATCCCCTGTTTTGAAATAAGCTGATTTCTTGTCTTGTCTATCTGATTTCTGTCACCAGCTCTTCTAGTCATCTATCCTTTTGCGTTCAACCTCCAAATCCCCTTCTGCCACCAGTCTGCTGTTATTTGTTTTCACTGGCATAATGGGAGTGATATTTCTCCATATTTTTTTCTCATAAGTGGAGAAGTGGATTTTTGACCACATGTTAAACACTGCTTTAACACCTCAGATGGACTATTTGCAAATGGAGGACCTGGGGCTTTGACATGGTCATTCTCTTCCATCTTTTGGGGGCCCTTCGAAGATCCAACAGACTCAAAACTGTGAATTATTCTTAATTAATCTGCTCAGTTTGTTTCTTTCTGCTAATTCTCTATCTCTCTATCTGGCTCTAAGTCTCTGGAGAGCCTCAGAATGAATTGATCTCTAAACCCAGCCTAATTAAACAGGCTGGTATAAATATGACGGTGTGCTCTCAGTTTGATAGCGTCTCGTTTACAGGAATAATTGAAACATTTTTCATACCTGAGAGGAAGTTCGGCAGTGAAAGACCTGCAAGATGGAGGCTGCAGGGCAGGGCATGATGTCGGGAGCAAAACAGACAGACATAGGCTGACAGTCAAGACAGTCTTGTGGATAACTAGTCTAGTGTGTATAACTGTGAAGTCTATGAGACCATAGTGTGTTTTGTTTTTTTGTTTTTTTTTACTTTGTGATTCATAATGGTACTTTCACTTTGCTTATGTTGATTCTCATGGAATGTTGAACATTTTGTACATTTGTACAAAGCTGAATACATCAGTCTAGTAACTTATGCAAAACTCTCACACCGTGTCTACACTGGACGCGAGTGGTGTGATGCGACGTGACAAAAGTCAATAGAACCCATTATAATTGGTGATGCTGTCTACACTAGATGCAATTATAAGTGACACGAGTGACAAATCTAACTGATGTACAGTAACTGATGCCTCGTTCTATTTATGACGTACTGACACGAAGGACAAATGCTTTGCATGGGGCGCTTTGTTGCGTCCAGTGTAGAGAGCTTTAAGCTGTTGCGATGCAAGTGACAACGGTCGCGTCCGGTGTAGACACGGTGTCATGAGGGAAGAACTGCTTTATTTAATGTTTAGAGTTTAGTCCCTGATATGCTCTAAACTTTGTGGGAACTTGTAAGGGCGACAGTAAAATGAACAAAGAAGAAAACTTTCCCCTCTTTACACAGTGACATTTCCCTGTTGCATTGTGGGTAGAAAAGGCACAAAAGCGATTATGTTCCTTCCTCAAACAGTTTGTCTTGTCTTGTTTATGAGCACACAATAGTCCTCTCCCAAATCAAGACCCAGAGGCCCGATGGTGGGGTGGGGACGTGTCATTTCTCTAAAGCACAGTGCTACATTGTGATTGAGAACCAAAGAATGAAATGAAGGGGCCAAATGAGCGGTTACACCTGATGTGAAGTACCCGATTCTGCCTCTGGATGCTGTGAGACATTTAAAATTCCTCTGTAAACACATTAGTGAATCACTTGTCTTAGGTTACAGATAGAGAAACATTCATCAAATCCATTGCCTCAACACATCCATAAATGCATGAGACTCATTTGGTGTCAGAGGCCGCTGGCTGCCTGCGAGTCCCCTACTCGGAATTGCTCAATATTCCACATGCTGGAAAGTCTTCCCCCGTCACATCTATCGCTCCTCATCATCCACTTCATCTCTCTCTCTCTCTCTCTTTCAAAACAAGAGAGTGTTGTGCAAGTTCTCCTGCTGATGCACTGAGTATGTGATCTGCATCCTTCTTTCTCCTCTGTGGCCATCAGGAGCAGGAACAGTAATACTCATTTAAATCTCATCAACGGCTCTATTGAAGCGTTTCCATCTGCAGCAAGAGTACAGTGTCAGAGCCAGAAATCAACCTAATTCCCTTTTTGTCTGCCTCCCCTAATCTATTTTTTCGGTCTTTTTTGGGATGCTGCTTTTGATCAGGTATTCAAATCTTCAGATTGAATTTAGCTTCAGTTATCTTTTGTTCTTACTCAGCAGAACTGGATGTTCTTTAATTTATCGACTTTTCCCTCCATAATATGCAGGTGCTGGTCATATAATTAGAATGTCATCAAAAATTTGATTTATGTCACTAATTCCATTCAAAAAGTGAAACTTGTATATTATATTCATTCATTACACACAGACTGATATATTTCAAATGTTTCTTTTAATTTTGATTTTTATAACTGACAACTAAGGAAAATCCCAAATTCAGTATCTCAGAAAATTAGAATATTGTGAAAAGGTTCAATACTGAAGACACCTGGTGCCACACTCTAATCAGCTAATTAACTCAAAACACCTGCAAAGGCCTTTAAATGGTCTCTCAGTCTAGTTCTGTAGGCTACACAATCATGGGGAAGACTGCTGACTTGACAGTTGTCCAAAAGATGACCATTGAAACCTTGCACAAGGAGGGCAAGACACAAAAGGTCATTGCAAAAGAGGCTGGCTGTTCACAGAGCTCTGTGTCCAAGCACATTAATAGAGAGGTGAAGGGAAGGAAAAGATGTGGTAGAAATTTTTTTACAAGCAATAGGGATAACTGCACCCTGGAGAGGATTGTGAAACGAAACCCATTGTGGGGGAGATTCACAAAGAGTGGACTGCAGCTGGAGTCAGTACTTCAAGAACCACTACACACAGACGTATGCAAGACATGGGTTTCAGCTGTCGCGTTCCTTGTGTCAAGCCACTCTGACAGCGTCAGAAGCGTCTCGCCTGGGCTAAAGACAAAAAGGACTGGACTGCTGCTAAGTTATGTTCTCTGATTAAAGTAAATTTTGCATTTCCTTTGGAAATCAGGGTCCCAGAGTCTGGAGGAGTTTGGGGTGCCATGTCATCTGCTGGTGTTGCTCCACTGTGTTTTCTGAGGTCCAAGGTCAATGCAGCCGTATACCAGGAAGTTTTAGAGCACTTCATGCTTCCTGCTGCTGACCAACTTTATGGAGATGCAGATTTCATTTTCCAACAGGACTTGGCACCTGCACACAGTGCCAAAGCTACCAGTACCTGGTTTATGGTATCCCTGTTCCTAATTGGCCAGCAAACTCACCTGACCTTAACCCCATAGAGAATCTATGAGGTATTGTGAAGAGAAAGATGCGATATGCCAGACCCAACAATGCAGAAGAGCTGAAGGCCACTATCAGAGCAACCTGGGCTCTTATAACACCTGAGCAGTGCCACAGACTGATCGACTCCATGCCACTCCGCATTGCTGCAGTAATTCAGGCAAAAGGAGCCCAAACTAAGTATTGAGTGCTGTACATGCTCATACTTTTAATGTTCATACTTTTCAGTTGGCCAAGATTTCTAAAAATCCTTTCTTTGTATTGGTCTTAAGTAATATTCTAATTTTCTGAGGATTTTCCTTAGTTGTCAGTTATAATCATCAAAATTAAAAGAAATAAACATTTGAAATATATCAGTCTGTGGGTAATGAATGAATATAATATACAAGTTTCACTTTTTGAATGGAATTAGTGAAATAAATCAACCTTTTGATGATATTCTAATTATATGACCAGCACCTGTATAGCTGTTTGTCATGGATAGAGGTTTCCTCTTGGTGCGTATGAACAGAGTTAGTCCAACATGTGCGGAGGAAACATCAATCAAGATATATATGCACTGTGCACCTGGAGAGTTGTTAGGGGTCATGCATGGGCCACGGACCACATAACTGGGCAATGTCTTGATTTGCTTACCTGTGGATACAAATCTCTGCTCCTGCTGTACTTGACAGTGACTACTTTTGATTGAGTGGCAGAATAATCAGCAGATGCTAAGGCTGGTCAAGACAAGACAGTAGATTTAAAATGTCCAATCTAGAAACAAAGGATTTTTTCTGCTGGCCCGGTCAGGCTAGTGGTTCAAATTTTTACTTGCTCTGCCAAAATTTTCTCTGGCCCTACAATAAAAAAATAAACAAGAAAAAGAAAAGAAAATGGACATATAAAATAAGCCTAGTTATCATTTTCGTTGTCTTTGATACATGTAACCTTAATAAATAAGTTTATAACGCCAAATACTACTAGATTAACTCACTTAAATTTTAAAATATTATTAGACAAGTAAATGGTAAGTAATAAAATAGGAACAAATAATTAGATTACAAGTAATAGCACAAATAAATAAAACAGAATGAACATAAATTAAATAAAGTGCTTTTCAGGTTTTTATGTAGGCTTAAACCTGTTCCAGGTACAGAAATTGTAAACTAATGTTTAACTAGATTAAGTCAAGAGGAGTTACAGATGCGTAAATAATGTTTTGAAATGTTGAAAATATAAAATGTTACATACTGTTATTTGAAAATTATTTATAAAATGAAAAGATACTTTGAAATGTGAAATTAAACCCGCCAGTAGGTGGCAGCCTGTTAATGAGTGAGTCATTGAGATTCAACAGATTCATTCAAACGGCTGATTCATTCAGGAAGTGTTGCTGAGAGACGCAAAACAATTCTATGGACTTTGTTTGGAACCATTTTCGTTGGCGAAATAGAGCGAAACAAGCGATTTGGTGTCTAAAATGTAAGTCACTTAATATAAACTGTACATTGTATAAAATCAATATCACATTTGTAATCATGCTTATATTTGGATGAAAATGGCACTCTTGGTGTAATATTGGTTAACTATGTTAAATTATATGAATATAAAAGACATACAGGGTCATTTTTGCCCCTTATCTTGAATTCTGGGGGCATTCTGAATGCATTTTAATAGACTAAATCACGCAGTGAAATTGCGCACTCTAAATATGCACGTGCACTAGTCTAACATACTAGACTACGTCACGTAGTGTATGCGTGCACTCAATGTGTATAAACAGTATAGCCGTACATTAAATATTGTAATCCACACAACACAATGGGAGACAAATTGGACAAAAGAGGACAAATTGTTCGTGCCCATCTCGCTGGCCCATCTGTGACCAGGACAGCGAGTCTTTGTGGTGTATTGAGAGCTGGTATCCAGGATAATTTTGGCATACCTCCAAGTAGGACAAACCACATCCAGCAGTAGTAACTGTTGACGCAAGAGGAAGCTGTCTGAAATAAATTTTCGGGTACTAACCCGGATTGTATCACCAAATCTCAAGCCATTTCCTAATTTTAAGGATACACAAAAGGTCATTCATGCTTTCATTTCATCCCATTTGGATTAATGCATTTTGCTTCATTTTGGTCTTAGTCACTCCATCCTTGCACGAGTGCAATTAGTACAGAACTCTGCTGCTAGGTTATTGACGCATACACATAAGCAGGAGCATATCACGCCTATACTACTTCTCTTCACTGGTTGCCTGTAAGTTATAGAATTGATTTCAGAGTACTCACACTAGTTCATAAATCTATTCATAAGCTTGCTCCCTCATATCTGTCTGACCTCATTTCAATTCATCAGCCCCCTAGATCGCTTAGGTCAGGGAATCAGATTCAACTAAAGGTGCAAAGAACCTGACTGAAACATAGGGGTGTTGGAGCGTTTGAGGCAGCCAGTCCTAATCTTTGGAATAGTTTACCACTATGCATCAGATCAGCACCCACTTTTTCTACTTTTAGGTCAAAACTTATTTATTCTCTCTTGCTTTAGCCACATCTGCCCAACTCACTGCAGAATTGAATACGCACCTCGACTTTCTTGTTTCCACCAAAACTGTTCGTCTGGAGCTCCACAGAGTCATTAATCATGGTCGGGCTGCCATAGCCAGACCTTTGGTCACTCGTGCCAACGCCAAATGTCAATTTCATTGGTTCCAGCAGAGGAAATCTTGGGCTGTGGACAATGTGAAACATTGTTCTCTGATTAATCCACCTTCTTTCCCACATCCATGGGAGTTACAGTGTGGAGAAGCCCTAAAGAGCCTCAACATCTGGACTGTTGCTGCCCATAGCGAATCACTGGATCAGTGATGTTTGGGCTGCAATATCGTGGCATTCCCTACTGTGCTTGATGGCTGAGGACTCCCAAACCATTCCGGAGGACCATGTGTACCTAATGGTTCAAACATTGTACCCTGAAGGAGGCGCTGTGTATCAGGATGATAATGCACCGATACACACAGCAAAACTTGTGACAGATGTGCATGAAAGTGAAGTTGAACATCTCCCATGGCCCACAGTCACCAGATCTGAATATTTTCGAGCCACTTTGGGGTATTTTGGAGGAGCGAGTCAGGAAAGGTTTTCCTCCACCAGCATCACATTGTGACCTGAACACTGTTCTGGAAGAGGAATGACTCAAAATCTCTCTGGCCGCTGTGAAGGACTTGAATCTGTCATTCTCATGATGAATTGAGGCTGTATTGGCTGCGAAAGGAGGCTCTACACCATACTAATAAATTATTGTGGTCTAAAACCAGGTGTTTCAGTTTCATTGTCTAACTGCATTCACACCATGTCCTAATTACTGTAATTACAAGATTTCAACTTGGAAAGAGCGTTCACGTCCTCATAGAGCTTGTGGCTTCTGTGCCACCTGACCGCTGCAGATTCATTTAGGTATTGATATTGTTGCCGTAGAAATTCATAATTCCCAGCTTGAGGACATGAACAGCAATTATGATAATGACGAGAATAGTGTGAACGCAGCTTAGACATCACGTCACATGATTATCTTATTATTTTTAATGTTTAAAACAATTGTGCTGCTTGTTTTTCGTGGAAACTGTGATGCATTGTTTTTTTGATGAATAGAAAACCTACTGTATGAGTGAAGATGCAGATTAATTACTGAATCAGTGTTTTCAACCGAAAAACGTCCTAAATCTGTCACCATCTTTTCCAGACAGATTCATATCGTCAGTGAAATCATCTCCCAAAATTGTATAAATATTCAGTATACCGCCCAGCCCTAGAAGCTAATGTTATTCACAGTCTTGATCTGTGCTGTATGAATAATTACAGAACATCATCTTATTTCATTAGCAGCTCGTTACAAGAACTTCTCACTCCTGCAACATCACATATAGAGCAGAAGAGCTTGGATGTGTTGTTCAGCACTGTTTAAATTAGTCTTCAGCCACTCTGTTTTTCGGTCTCTTGCTGTCATTCTGCAGTGCTGCTCTTCTGCCACAAATTCCATATCCTACTTTACTTATCTGCTTGTTCAAACTCAGATCCCATTTTTTCTATGGTCTTGCCTTTGCTCTCTCATCCACACAGGCAGTGTGTGATGTTGGAGAGGTTGCTCACTGTCATTGCGCACTGCAGAGGGCAGATGTGGCAGATTATGGCGCAGGGTTTTGAGCCGTGTCCTCTGAACTCTGTGTCAGTCTGTTTTTCAGTCTCTCTCTCACTCTTTATCTCTTATCATATGGGATATGCAGTGACAGACCCCCGGCCCCATACTTCTGTATCCTTCAGGCAAATAATGCCAAGCAAAACAATGTAAACCGAGAGGCGTGATGAATATTTCATGAGAACAGACCAGCATGCATATCTCAGACATCACTCTGCATTCTAAACAGCACGTAATGCATGCTGTATACTGGAATAGAAAGTACTGACGTACTAGTGTTATTGCTAAAACTATCTTTTTAGCTTTTGGGATCTTGTTGTCATTTTTTATTTTTATTTTAATTGAATCCATCGTTCATTGGATGGTTTGTCTTTTTTGTTATCTCCTTGTGGATGTCTTGAACGGAAATGGAGGGAGTCCTTAGGTATTGATTGCTGTCTCAAGAACGTTTCCTAATTTAGCATCAGAATCTGCAGTCAATTTCTGTAATGAAATTCACAGAGGGGTTAATAAAGAATGAGACAGAGAGTGTGTGTGTGTGTGTGTGGTTAATCCTGTCTTTGTGGCTTTCAGAGCAGAAATATGCCATCATTGAAATGAAGCTGCACCATTAAATTAGTCTTAAAGGGCCATTTCTGTCCTCACTTCATGAATCATTCTCTAGCAGCCTAGACAGAAATATCGGAAACTTTTAATCAGAGTTCTCCCTCACTTTTGGTTAGTTTAGACTGCTTGCCCGCTGACTGTCTCTTGACCATACACCTCTGATGCGCTTTAAATTGGCAGAAGTTCTCTTAAAAACAAGTTCTCAGGAAATCTTCTGCTGATTAAACAAAGCAAGAAATTCCAAGGAAGAATTAGTCACATTTTATGAGATTTTGAATGTTTTTTTGTAATATGCAAGAGGTTATGCATGACACATAATGTCCTAGAACAGTGTTTTTTGAGGCTTTCAAACTTCCTTAAATATAATGACAGCTACATGATATAACATATAAAGACCCATTTATAAAAACAAATACAATAAATATATACTACAGAAGGGTTTTTTTTTTTTTTTTTTAAGAAATTAATACTTTTATTCAGCAAGGACACATTAAATTTGTCAATAAGTGACTGTAAAGACATTTATAGACAGTAAAGACATTTCATGTTACATTTTTTTCCCAATAAATGCTGTTCTTTAGAACTTTCTGTTCATAAAACACTGTTTTCCATGAAAATAATAAGCAGCATTTATGATAATAAAAATGTTTCTTGAATGCTAAATCAGCATAAATTAAAATAATTAAAAATATATATATATATATATATATATACACACACACACACACACACACACACAAGTCAAACCAAAAATTATTCAGACATTTTTGATATATTTTTACTAGTGGGCGCAGGACACTGTAGTTCATTTATGTAAACTGTGACATAATATACCCAAAAATCCTTCATACAGTGGACTACCAGTAAAATTGATAAAAATTTGGAACAAAAAATTATTCAGACACTTTGAACTGACCATGTTTTGCGTAACTGTTATCTGACATAATTAAGATTATTTTTTTCTGACAGTTAAACTCTTCTTGTCATATTTTATTACCATTTTTTTTTTTTTTGTGTCTGAATACATCTTGGTTTGACCGCATCACGATTATATATATATATATATATATATATATATATATATATATATATATACACACATACATACACACAATGTATGTGTGTGTATATATATATATATATATATATATATATATAATCGTGATATTTTCTTCAGAATATTTTGTTTGTATTAAGTTGACTGTGTAATTATTTTCTCTCCAATAATAGTAATATTGAAATAATGTATGAACCTTTAATAAAAAATTAATAAAAAAAACCTTTAATAAAAATGTTATGGTTTTTATTTCTGTCAGTAGAATGTAAGAACTGTAATTAATCACATGATTTCCAACCTGTCTTTAAAAATGTATCCTCTGTATATTCCACAGTACTCTCATATCTCACACCACTAAATCTCTTAAAAAATAGAAAAAGTGGTTGGTCGTGATACATGTCAGGCAGCCCCTTACTGTCTTCCTTGGCCAGAACAAGCTGCTAAATGAACCAGACTTTAGTCCAGCTATGGTTATGGAACAAGCAAACTTACCAAGTTTGTCTGTTTTTTCCCTCCACAGGTCTAAATCCGCTGCCCTTCGACCCCGCCACGAACAACGAACCATTGCAATTCAACAGCTCCAATGGTCCTCTGCTTTCTGACTGTCCTCTGGAAAACGGAACAGAAAACAGCAAAAAGAGGAAGAGACCCAACCTTCCTCCAGGTATGTTTAATGATTTCCTCTCGGCCTCAGACTGTGCTCATTCACACTCATCAAGCCCTACAGTCGTTAATTACATTCACATCATTATTTCTGCTGCTGCTCTTTTCTTGACCTTTGAATGTGGGAGGTGAATGCCTGGTGGTCTCCTGCATTCTGTGAGATGTTCACTTCAATTTATCGCCTTCATTAAAAAATCAGAACAGAAACCTCAGGATATTTCCACTTTTCTAGTTGCTTTGATATCATAATTTGACATTTATGAGGTTAATAAAATAAAAATCTGATTAAAATATGCATGGAAAACAACACTAAATACAACGAGTGACCAAATAAACAAGGAATTCATATTTCTGTAAAAGAGTTTCAAGCATTTCTGCTTGTATCTTGTCACAATTATGACTATCACCTTGCAGTCTGGATTTCAAAATGCAAAGGAGAGTCAGGGAGCCGCTGGATATGTGCCAATCATGAAGAGAGACTCTGTCTGCTGCTGATGACCTTCAAAATAACTTGAAAAGTAACGCCCAGGGAATTTTACAAACCTTTCTGACACAGGTTGACTCAAATGAAGAAGAACCCATTCGTATTCATATTAATGTTAATGGCGTACTAATTAATTGAATTATGATTAGCTGAAAGAAATTAATCTTGAAAAGGCTACTTTATGTTACTTGTTGTCAAGGAGACTTAATTGGATCAGATTAATTGTTCATGTTAATTAGGTACTCTTTTTCCTGTTTAAGATAAAATGGAATCTTTATTTATTGTCACATCACCAAGCGTCTTGGAATTCATTTTTTGTGACATTTATTCAATGTCACTGTAAAACGGCACTGTAAATGTATTATAAGGATATTCCCATGGAGCATTCTGGAGTTGATTGCCTTGCTGAAGGCCGAAATGATGATGGACATGGATAATGGGTGGGCATTGAACCTGCAACGTTCCACTTAAAGGTGCATCAAGAGATTTCTACACTTTTGATATTTGAAATCATCCCAAACAAACACACCCCTCCCTTCATTGTTTTGCCCCCAAAATGCATGAACATGTAATGCAAGATTGCATGTCCCTTTATCATAGCTGAAACATAGCGAAATAATGCTTAGCAAAACTAAAGTGATGAACAAATGAACATACAGTACACAAGAGTATACAAGCAAGAGTTTGTTGTTGCCAGCAACACTCCAGCTCCAGACAAACAACAACACTCAAAACCAATGTTATGTAAGGAGCAGAAACAACGCAACCTCTGCATCTGTTTTCAGGCCTTCCCACTTTGTTCTTTCCGGCACTGGAAATCTTTTCTAATATTCAAACGGGTCCTAAAGCTCTTGCCTCGTCATAACCCTTCTTTTTCCAGTCATGTTCCTCTGACCTTTTGTCTTTTGTAATGTCTCTCTGCCATCTCTCTCTCTACAGTCTTCAAATCTCCTTCTTGCTCACTCTCTCTTTTCTCCATCATGAGAGGACACGCCCCCTACTGCTGATTGGCTCGCACTCTCTCCTCCCCCATCATGAGAGGGCATGCCCCCTACTGCTGATTGGCTCACTCTATCTCCTCCCTCATCATGAGAGGACACGCCCCCTATTGCTGATGGCTCACTGTCCTCCGTCATCAAGAAAGGACACGCCCCCTACTGCTGATTGGCTCACTTTCTCTCCCTCATCACGAGTGTATACGCCCCCTACTGCTGATTGGCTCACTCTCTCTTCTTCCCCATCATGAGAGTACACGCCCCCTACTGCTGATTGGCTCACTCTCTCTCCTCCCTCATCATGAGTGTATACTCTCCCTACTACTGATTGACTCACTGTCCTCCCCATCACGAGTGTATATGCCCCCTACTGCTGATTGGCTCACTCTCTCTCCTCCCCCATCATGAGTGGACACACTCCCTACTGCTGATTGGCTACAAGTTTGTTGTGCTGCTCGGTCTGATCATGTGTTTTTCAGAAATCGCTTACTGCACCTTTAAAAGTCTATAAGTCATTTGATAATTGTGAATTTCAGCCATCATGTTTTTCCACACATGCTGTTCTATGTAAATATAATTTTCATTTGAAGTCTGCCGCTCTGATCTCCGGGCCCTTGATGGTCATTTTTCGCTCAGGAACACTGTCGCCATTCATGACTTGAAGTGACTCTGATTAGGGATAAATGGCAGCAAGTGACAGTGAGCAGAGCTTCTCATCGTCGTATATGCCCATAGAATTGATACAAATGGAAGTGAAATTGTGTTCTGGTCATGGTGAAGAGCTGCTTGTGCAGATCAAAGCTAGCCAGCGAGCTTTAGATCAAAGCTTCCTAGCGTTAATCTAATCTGCCCATTTCAGAACACTTTTTTTTTTCTCTTTAGTGCAAGGACGTCATTTGAGAATGGCTTAGATGAACTCTTTTCACCATACGCCGAATATTTAGACACTCCAGAGTCCGGCTGCTGAAATGGAAGTCAGTGTGGTAATGGGTTTCAGACAATAATAGAAAAAAAAATAACCCTTTTATTGTTCTGCTGAGGTTGAAGAAGGGCTTTTAAGATTTTGTAGTAAGTCAGTGCTATGGCTTAGCATTGAGCTGTGGTGCTCATTCAGACGACACAGGTTTGAATCTGACATCCCATCTTGCCTTTTAATTATTTCCTGCTCTGCTGCATCAAAAGGCCAAATGTAAAATGTTTTAGGACATCATAGATCTGGCTCAGTAATGAGCTGCGTTGCTTATGCAGACAGTGTGAGTTTTAATCTGGCTTGCAACATTCCCTGATCTTGCTCTTTACTCTCTTATTATTCTCTCTACTCTCCTTTAAATAAAAGTGGCAAAAGACTAAAAATAGGACACTGTAGAATGTCAGAGCCATGGAAAGGTGCTCTATTCTACTCTGGCAGACGACTAAAAACGGGTACTGTTGGCTTAACAGAATGATGCTTATGTAGACAATATAAGTTCTAATCTGGCTCGCAACATTCTCTAATCTTGTCCTTTTGTTAGTCTTTCTAATCTCCTTTAAATAAAAGCACCAAAATACCAAAAACAAGACATTTGTAGTATGCACAACACTAATATCCGCTCACTCAGTGGGAAGTCTGCAGTTTGCTTCTCAGTTGCTCGGTGCAATTAGCACCTGTCTGATTTGTTGAGTCACGAGACTGTTGTCTCGAATCTTACAATGCCTTGGCTCATCTATCGCTTCACAGGCACTCTAAATAGTTGCACCGTACGTGTCTGCTTAGCAACCGGGAGCTGCTTAATGGGGTCTCTTTTTGAACAACGCCAGCAGTTTTCCTTCCCGGCCTGTCATTATGCCGTGCTCTTATACGCCGTGACCGTGCCTGATCAATCCGCTCCCTGATGGAAACACATCTAAATGATGAAAATTCACAGCATCTGGAGCATAATGCATTCAGCTGCTCTGATGTCCTCTGGCAACACAAGACAGAGTCGCTCCTCCGAGGAGTGGAGCTAATGCAGGGGCGTGGACTAATTACCAGCCATGCAGATTTACTCTCGTTAAAGCATTATAATGGATAGATTCATCTCATTAGCGCTGGCACTCCATTAGACGACCAATCCCCCCCCACCCGCCCCACTGGTGTTGATGTTACTGGATAACGGATGCACTGCAGAGAGCGAGTGGGTGAGAATCTCCAATATCGAACAGGACAGTTGGGAGGTTGTTTACAGCGCGACATGAACTCTCTGTCACTTTCTGGGAGCTACTTGCTCCTTTTAACCAATTTAATTTCACTCAGAAATTGGTAGTACATTTCACAAATGATATCAAAGGCCACATTTACACTGCAGGTCTTGATGGCCAATTCAGATTTTTTTAAACCTGCTTACATCTTCTTTTAAAAGTGACCCATATCTGATTTCACTACACTTGGCGAAACGAACAAAAAATAGCATTATGATATCAAGGAATCATTTTAGTAAAATAGTACAATGAGTTTAATTTATTGACATGAAATTCAAGCATTTGTAATGTTTCATCCTTACATCAAAATAATTATATAGCACAAATTCTTCACGACAGTGATTATGTATACAGTTTTTGAATGTAATAATGGTCTGGCGGTAGAACTTTTGTTAAGCATGTCAGAGATTCTGGGTTTGAATTTGCCCTCGTATTCGTTTTTATGAAACTTATGCGTTCATTAGTGTGTTCATCAGTGATTGTATATCCAGGGCAGGGACATGTTTGTGTGCATTTTATTTTGTGGTTTCACTGGAACGAATAGGGAGTCTCCATAAAGGGTCTGTACACGCGTCGCTGTCACTGACAACAGCAGCAATGAGCACTCAGCATGATTTTCAAAAACGACCTATTTCAGTGCCAGATCACCTTTTATTTAACACAAAACGAATGAAATGAATACTCTGCTAGTCAACTAGAGATGTTTCATTTGTTAAAGATATATCTGTACCGCAAAATGTATTAAAAAAGTCACTTTTTCAATGACGTACGACTTGCATTGACAGGGGAATATCCGATCTGTCTGCTTACTCGGCAGGCGCAAATGCACGTATCCAATCAGATTTATTTCCACATATGAATGAGGCCTGAAACCGATCGGAGAATATCGGAATCCATGCGCTTTTTTCCTGCTTACACATTCATGGGTCATATCCAATCTGTGGCACGGAATTGGCTCACTTGAGCCATGCAGTGTAAATGCGGCCAAAGAAACGGGTAACACATTGATTTAAATGTGAAATTTTAAAGTAGAAAGACAAATAGTATTGTCTTGTAAAATGTACTTTAATACTCCTTTAGTGATGTTTTATTTACAACTTTGAAAAATCATTTTTTACAGTTTCACAAATTCAAATGTTTTGTCAACTACCTGGTTTTGATACTGTGAATACATTCCCCATTTACAGCTTAAAATAAGTATTAAAAGTGTGCTGACTGTTGTACCCACTCATTTGTAAGTGAGCACCATGTACAGTAATGCAATGGTTTAGTGACCCATTTAAAGAAATAATAGCGAAATGAGTGGAAACAGCCTAAAATCCAAATTATACAATTGGTGGCAAAAATGAGGTCTCTGATTATTTCATTCATAACTTGTTTCTGTGTTACAAAACACGTTTATTTTTAAACCATCTTTTCTTTTCTTTTGTATCCCTGTCTTTCTCACTTTTGCTGTCTTTGTCTTTGTTTTAGCCTTGAAGCTTTTTTGCGTGGCGTACACTTTCACTTCGTAATTGATGAGTTATTATAACTTTTTAATAGCCTTGGGGTTGTAGGTTTTTTTCTTAAATTGCACAACAGAATGCGTACATTACCAGAGAAACTGCATCAAAATAATAACCTAATTCTACGTTTTTAACTATTTGAACTGCTTACCTCTGATATATATCAGTGGGTAATAAGCCAACATTGTGCAATTGCAATTGGTTCTCTTTTCAGCATTGCTAATGACATGCCACAATGGTTTTGTGTCTTAATGAATCATGGGAAGACATTGCTTTCATATTTCAGTAGAATTATGTGCAACAATATGCGATGCAGGTTTAACATGCTGACATTGAGTCTATTAATCGCCAAGGCACCTGAGGAACTGGCGTATAGCTGAGAATTGCTGCCAGATGCAGTGGTTTATTTGTGTCTTGTTGCTGGTTGAGACACTGTTGTCATGGTACACACGCGCACACACACACACACGCACGCACACACACACACACACACACACCAACACCAACACCAAAACACTTGTTTTAGCAGTGTTAACTTCAGAAAGAAAGAGTGTGAGCCAGTTAAGCAATTTTTCACAGAACAATCAGATTCCAATTATCAGTTGTTTTTAATTAGTGTAGTGTGGGTTGTTTAACAATGGAAATAGCAGGGATGAGAGAGAGAGAGAGAGAGAGAGAGAGAGTGTATTCTCTACATCATGGGGACAAAAGGATATAGTAATGCCACTAGATTTTTTTTTATTTTTTTTTTTTATCTTGTGGAGACATTTTTTGTCAGGCATATAAATCATACACATTTTTTGTTGTTGTTGTTGAATATGTAAAAATGCAGAAAGTGTCCTGTGAGGGCTGTGTTAGGGTTGGGGATAGAATTTACATCTGGAGCAGGTCGTTTTATGAAATAGTACAGAGAAGGTTGCAGATTTTTTTGTGAAAACAAGTCTTTATTTTTTTTAATATCCTGTTGTTTGTATTACTAATTTAAATGTTACTAATTAAATTACTAATTTTTTCAGTTTTTATTTTCAATATTTGATTTAAGTTGTAGTAATTTTATGTGCTTTTGGCATTTTCATTTGTTTTTGTTTCTTTTGCAAATATTTCTTACATAGAATTAATCTATTATTTTTTGTTTCAGTACTTCAATTTACACTTAAACTTTGCCTTGACAACTAACTATTGCCAACTAACTTGGCAGCTATCTTTTTTAAATTCAATACTTCATTCGTTCATCCATCCATCCATCCATATATCATTCATCCACCCATATATCCATCCATCCATATATCCATCCATCCATCCACCCACCCATATAGCCAGCCATCCATCCATCATCCATATATCCACCCATCCATCCATCCATCCATCCACCCACCCATATAGCCAGCCATCCATCCATCATCCATATATCCACCCATCTATCCATCCATCCATATATCATCCACCCATCCACCAATATATCTATCCATCCATCTACCCATATATCCATCCATCCATCCATCCATATTTAAATTACCAAACCTGATTTTGAATACTTTTGGTTAACAATAACACTAATCAGGAAATGATGCATGCATAATCCTTTTAAGAAAACAAATATAACCACAGCTAATTAAAAAAAAATAATACTGAGTAAATAAACTAGTCATTTCATTGTCATGTTTTATTGCAGTGTATATAAGGGTTAAAAAACAATCTTAAAATGTGACAGACCTACCTTTTGACCTTTTTATCTATTCATCTAGTCGTTTGTATATGTATAAATTGTGAAATAAATGTCACCCACTCCTACATCACTACATCCTACAACTGACTGGCTGCGGCTTTGATAAACTGGAATATTTTGACTCTATAAGATTTGCATACTTGCCTGAGAGAAAATTTTAGGAAAAATGACACAAAAAAAATAGTTTTTTGCACCCCACAGTATTTTCTCTAGCTGCAGTGGAGACATAAATCAGGGGTGATATCAGCCAGCAGATGTTTTTATTTCTATGTTTCAGGATGTAGCAAGTGGCATGATATATGCAGTGAGTCACACTGCTGTGCTGTAACCCTTCGGCACCATTAGCCTGCAGTAAGTGGTGCTTGAGAAGTGCGGCGTGAAACACTATTGATTGGCGTTGAGGAGGGGAGGTGCAGATGAGGCATCTGCCTCTCACCCTAACACGATTGAGACAAAAGACAAGGGAAGCAACGATACAGTAAGCAACGTGTGTGGGAGAAGCTCTCTGCAAAGGTTGGCAGCCCTGTCTGGCTCATTGCTTCAGTTTGTAGGCATGCGTGTGTGTTCCTTGTGGTATTAACTGCACTGTCGGATGAGGACCGATCTCTCTGTCTACAGTTTTACTGATAAATGAGGTGGTTTGGAGAGGCTGGGCTGTCTGAGTGCTTGTGCGGGGGTGTTTGAGAGTAGGATGGGGCGTCTGTCAGTGTGTGGATGTTTGTGTAGTTGGTTTATGAGAGTACTTGAAGCACTGTTGACCCCAACTCCCTCACATTATTTCTGTCCTGCATGTGACCCTGCAAGTATTTGGACATCTTCAGATACATGATAAACTAAACTTTACATCAGTTTTCTACGTGGCTGTATTTAAATATAGACGTTAAATAGGTCATAATCAGGTATCAGGCAGCGGGAACCCTGTGTGTGGCATTGTGTCGGTGACTTCTCCAAGACCTTGTGACAGTTGAGATGAGTCCTGGCACGAGCCGCTCGCTGATGTACGAGCTAAATGTTCAGGCGCTCATGCTGCGCCACGCGCTGACGGCAATTCAATCAATCAGTCTGGTTCCTGAAGCTCACACCCTCCCTCTCAAACTGTTCTCCCGCAGGGAACGTCTGTATTGATCTCAAACGCTTCTGTCGTTTCTTTTCTGTGTGTGTGTGTGTTTTTGGCTTGTTTATGTAGTGGTGTGTGATTGGGACGTGATGAAAGGCTGTGTGTTTGAAGGAATCCCACCCTGTGGTGACGGGGACTCGGCTCTCAGCTGTCTCTGTTCAGCATGCGACATAAAAGAAGCGAATGATTGAATCTACATAACAAGCTGTGAAAAGTTTTCTGTCTGTATACCTCAGGGGGTCTGGGACATCAATCATCGCTGCCCTTTCCATCTCATTTATATCTGTGTTTGGATGTGTACGCACTTATGTGTATTTCTGATTTGTCAAGTATTGCCGGTAGTTAACGCAGCAAGTATGCCGGATCATGTAAATCTAATAAAGGCTGCTGCGATAAGAGCAAATAACGAACGATTTGAAAAAGAAATTTTTCTTGTTGGGATACATTGAGATGCTCCAAAGTTGAACTTTAGCCTTTATAACACTCACTTTTCATGATCCAGTCAATTCTTAAAGAGTAAAATATAGTCCCAGCATGTTCTTTCATGTTTAGGGCACTATGAAATCCATTTTATTTTTTCCCGAATTCCATTTAATTCCCCCCCAAATTTCATGTTTTCCATTTTAATAGTTCAAATAAATTTTGTTAATAAAAAGCATGTCTAATCTATTGAATTCATAAAACTTTGTGCCCAAAGATATGATTTATTTTCTTCTGTGTTGTCTGTTTTAATTTTTCTGGATTCTTTTTAATGATTTAATACAAATGTATTATGAAAAATGGTGGTAATCAAATGAATGCACAAAACTTGATTTTAATTAATCTTTTAAAATGTAATGAAATGAAATTCAAACGCTTTTTTATTTTTTTGACAAACAAAGTGCTACACAGAAAAGGTTTATCATTTAAATTAAAACATGGATGAAAAATTCTGATATTGTTTTAATTAACTGTACTATTATTATTATAACTATAGGAATATACTTTGGGAAGTACATTCTACTGTACAGAAGTAATATATTTATCATAACTTCAAGTTAAACCAAACATTTATGTTGATGGGTTGTAGTGAAGACCTTGCAAGTGTATTTGATGATAGTTTTTATCAAATGAAATGGTGAAAAGCATCACGTGTGCTCCAGTATGTGTACTAGACAAAACTGCGCTGTTTAATCAGTCTTTTTTCGGTTAAATTTTTTTACAGACACTAGCCCTTATTGTGATTTTGATTAAGTGTACAACCTAATTTTTTATTTATTCATCCAAATTTTGCTAAATTCTGTGACTTAAAGGGGAGCTATTATGGCCCTTTCACAAGATGTAATGTAAGTCTCTGGTGTCCCCAGAATGTGTCTTCTTTCCAGAAGAGGGCGGAGCTTTAACAGCGCTTCGGTTGCTCAACAACAACAAAGCTGGAGAATCTCACGCAGCCAAAATGAGGATTGTCAGTAACGGTGTTCAGCCTTACATTGTTCAAACCGGAGTCGACACTGATGGAGAGACTCAGGAAGAAGTTACAACTTTTAGACGTTTCTGAATGGTTAGTGGATAAATGTATGTATTTGCTGTGGAGTTGATTCAACTCATCCACTAGCATGTGCCGTCATGTTAATCTTTTGTGCAAAACCAGTGTTGAATTGACCCTCGTTTGTGAAGCAGTCCGGCGTAAAATGACGGCATGACAACAACACTCTACTACAACAACTCTTCCTCTTCTCTAAAGAAGCCCAACATGGCCTCACCCCCTTCGTTGTGTGTTCTCGGGGGTGTGGTTTATGTAAATTTTAGGGTTAGTGATGTCACTAAACTGGGAAGAAGCTCATTGTAGTCCCTTCCAGCTGTTTGTTGTAGTCCTTAAACAGAGAGTTCTTTAAAAGAAAATATCTGTCTTTGCACTGAACTTTGAGCATCATAACTTTGCAGATGTTGTTTATGCTCAAACAGCAACATTACACACTAACTAAAGTTAAAAAAATGAAATCATAATCAACCACCCCAGGAGCGGCAACTCATCAGAAGTGTGAAGTCTCCACTGCTTTATGAAAATACTTCACGTAGGTGTTGTAGATTGATAGTGTGCCACCGCCATCCCTTCCTGTAACTTATTCAACTGGAGTACTTTTAGCACAGTCATGCTGATAGTGTTGATGCCTCGCTTTCATTACAATATAATTGTTGTCTAACACTACTCAGATCATTTTCTTACATGTAAATCAGTAATGTATGGTGTTTTCCAGCACTCAGCAGTCTGCCGTATAGCAGGAGTATCAGAAACGTCAACGGCTCGACTTTCTTCCAGAAGTTACGCCTGATGTCTAGATCATATGGGACTGCCTTTTATCCTTGCCTGTCTTCTTTCTGCCACACTATACTTGCATTTCAGACGCTTTCATCAATGGTACTTTAATGAGACTCCTTCTATCTCTTTCTGGCTCCCACTCTTCTGTTCTTTGATTCTCAGGTTTTTTATCCTCTCACAGGGTAAGATAACCCATCTAGATATTCTTGAATGTGTGATCTGAGGAAGTTATGGCTGACTGAACTAAATGCTTTTCTTTGTCTTTCTCTTTCTCTGTCCAGTAGGACATCACCCTACGCACATTTAAAGACAGTTTCTTGTTTTCTGTCGTGTTGGGTGTGCACTTTATACTACTAATAACAGGCATACGATCTTAAAATTCAGTTCTCACAAATAGCAACATGGGCAACATGAGAGTTTATTCTTGGCAACACTGAGAAACACAGTTGAATTATATGATTAAAATATGGTGTGTCATGATGATTCATGGGTAACACATTGAATGTTGTAAAAGACTTTCAGCAAATAGCAACAAACATTTTGTCTGTTCGGCACATAAAGCTATCATATGGCTTGAGAAGATTCTTTTGCACCACTTTTATGGTGCTTTTTTTTAATCATTTTTGAAACCCCAGCTTCCATTATGAAAATGCAGTTGTAGAACAACATAAAAGTGGCTTAATAATGGCACAATTGAAACTCTATTCCACCTCTTTCCATTTCCTTTAATTTTGGTTATGGATTATTTGAGCAATGAATACCTCTTGGTGTATGTGAATACTCTGCGTTTTTTGTCACTGCTTTGATCTTTGGTGAGAACCAGTTCTTTGGTTTGCTTTTTGGTGAGAATGAGCTGCAAAAATGCCTGTGGTGTTTTTTAGAGATTCTCACATGTTTTGTGAACAAAACAACATAACAAGAGAACACTCTTTGCTAGACAGGCTCGAAAAGCAATCCTGTGATCTACAATAACTGTCTCAGTTGTCTTCCAAGCCCTTCATACATTAAAATAGCAAATATTATGTTGTTTGCAACCCATATTACTTCATATTTCTGAGTTAAAAAAGGATAGAAACAAGATAAAGTGCCAATGGGAATTGAAAATTAGGTGTAGCATACCAAAATGGACAATGGTGCATTTCCACTTTATTTCCACACTTTATATCCATTCTATATATATACATTCTACTAAATATAAGTAACTTTGCATGTCAACTAAATTCATTTTCTATAATAGTAATATTAGTAGACTGTGGTAGAATATGTTGAGATGTACTTGGAAAGTTACTTAAAGTCCGTAGAATGTCCGTTGCAGCACTTCAAGTTTAGTGTTAGTAGATATTAAGAGTAGAATATTACTAATACTATAATGACTGGTAGTTGACATGTAGTTGCAAAGTTACTTACAGTTAGGAGAATGTCTAAAGTGGACTATCAAAGTAAAGTTTACCAAATATACATCTAGTTGCATGTTATTTTGCTATAAAAGCTGCTGCACTTGTTTGTCAGAGGTTTGAAAAGACAATTTTTTTGCCTGAGCTTGAGAAAAAGAAGAGAGAGATTGAGCTGCCAGACCGTGACCACAAGCCTCTGGCTATTGTAGGTCTTTTATAGATAGAAATTGCGGCGATCAGATTTGACTGTCTGTTCCCTATTGAAGTTGTTAAGCTGCCGTTTTGTCCTAATACTATTCATTAAGTGTGCCGGGACGGCGGCAGCTCTTCCACTTCTCTGTGATGGTATCACAAGTCCATTAGAACGCCTCTCTCTGATAGGCTGACGGCTTTCAATGGCTTTAGTCAGTGTACTGTGAGGACTTCCTAATAAAGTAGTGGAAATTTCAGATAATTTGATTTCCAAAAGAAAGAATTTCCACAGGCACTCTTGTTTCTGCTAGCCCGCCCCACCACCAAGCATCCAATAAAGTCTAATTGAAGATGACATTTATAAAAGTTAGTTTTATTGATGGCATGCAGTGATCTGAGCAGGTTCTCAGACTCTCAGGATGTGAACCCTTAACTTTTCAATATGTGTGTCAGTCGAGCAGACCTCAGGTGGGCTTAAACTAGAGTTGATTAACAAGCCTGCTGGGTTTACTATAGATCTGATGTGTGTCCGTGTGCAGACTCGGGGATGTGAGTGTCAAGGCTGGATATATTGATGTGGACGCCCACTGATCCTGCATCCAGATTTTCACTAGATTTCTCCATTTGATTTGGAGGTGGTTGACATTTTATTGATAGTGAAAGTATAGAGGACAGGAAATTATAGAAAAGGGTGGAATGGGATTAGTTTATAGCAAAGTCTGTATTTGATAGGGCTGGGCTGACAATATTGATTAATCAGTTTCATCGATCTTCATTTTGATAAACCAATATCAATTCTTAATCGATCTTTATTTTGATGAGCCATTAAATATGGTAAACCCAGAAGGCCATACAGTTAAGCTTCCATGTTAATCATTATTATTGATACATTAAATAAAATACATTATTTAGTCAAATACAATATTTAAAGGGGACCTATTACGCAAAATTCACTTTTGCATGGTGTTTAGACATAAATGTGTGTTGGCAGTGTGTGTACACAACCACCCTGTAATGAAAAAAATCCTTTTTTAATCCTCATAAATCATAAGCAGTGTCTCAGAAGAAGCCGTTTCCAGATCCCTGGCAATGTGACGTCACATTAGCCACAGGCCCCGCCCACGAATGTTGAATGACACTGCCGTTTTAACATAGAACCGCCCTGAGCGAGTTCACAGCGAGTTGTACAGTCTGCCATTACTGTCTCCCAAGCGTTTTAGTTGTTCTGTAGCTGGATGGATTAATCCACATAGCTCTCTCCATTTACTCCCGAAGTCTGAGCCGCTGAAGACGAGGTGGATTCATTTTGTTTTTGAAGACAATGCTCCCTCAACTCTACCAAAATTCGTTTATGTCTGCGTGAATCATTTCACACCGGACTGTTATGTGAAGAATGTCAATACAAAGGGACAATACAAAACATACAGTCTCCAGAGTGATGCTGGATATGGCAGTAATGAAGGTGAGAGCACTTTATTACAGTTCATTAGAGCTGATTTACGGATGTAAAGTTTACCAGTTTTTTAAGCACCACCCGAAAAGGCTGTATATATTTGTTTACTGTTAGTTGTAAGGAGTGTTTCTGTGTACTTCACTGTGTATGTTGAGGATAATGCAAGGGAGAGAGAGAGAGAGAGAGTTTATGGATAATTTTTAATGCCCACTTGCACTGTGTTTTATTAAGCTCTTACAGAGATTTTCTAGAGGGAAAACAGACGCTTCATATTTTGTGTGAAGTACAATAAACGTTATAAATCTCATCAGTAAACTGGCTTGTACTAATATAGTGGATAAAAACAAGAAGACAATATAAGTTATAATCGTAATTATACTATACCTGCTCTATCTCCATGCAGCATATATTCACAGTTTCTGTCATTATAGTGCATCCTGACTGAATCCTGACAGGGGAGAACGAGCTCTTGAAGCTCCGCCCTCTTAGGCCGAGCGCAGCAGCTCATTTGCATTTAAAGGGCACACACTGAAACGGCGCGTTTTTGCTCAACCCCAAAAAGTGGCAATTTTAACATAGCTATAAAAAATTATCTGTGGGGTATTTTGAGCTGAAACTTCACATACAGACTCTGGGGACTTGTAAAAGGGGGCATAATAGGTCCCCTTTAAAACTTTTCAAATGTATGTGGTCAAGGAACAGAGTGCAAGCATATGTGTATAACATAATTCCATATTTTTAGCTGAGCAGAATCATAAATATTTCTGGTCAGGTGTCAAAAAAGCATAGTTTTAACTAATTTGAATTTGTGTCATTTTAGTTTGGTTTTGTTCAAAATATTATCATATTGTGAGATCAGTATCATGTATTGAACCGAATCGTGAGTATATTGTTAAACCCTAAATGACTCGAAATTGGAACCGAATCAGTTTATGAAATCTGTGTCTATACAATACAGTATTTAAACCCATGTTTCTCATATGAGCACCAATGCTCAGTGTCTTAACCTTGAAGCTAAAACTAAGACAATCTTTTTATGCTTTCCAGCATTGTTCATTTTGACAGCAATTTTTTTATTTAATTTTAGTCTTAGTCTTTTGACTAAAATGCAATTTAGCTTCAGTCATATTTTAGTCATCTGAATTGTTTTAGTCAACTAAAATCTTATGATATTTAGTCAACTGAAAACTAATGGGTTTAGTCAAATTGTAATGCATCAGTTAAGCATTTTAAATTATATACTCCTGGAGAAAACATCTATTAACCCAGTTAATATGAATGATATTAAAGTTTGAACATGCAATACAGACACAGATTTAACTGCTGTGACATATAACATTATCTTATAATTAAATAAAACCACTTCTCTTGAAGAAGAACATATGGTCTTCTTTTCAATGAATGATATATGCATTGTTTAAAAACATTATTTTTTCAGGCAGACATATTTATTTGTATAAATTAAATATAATTAATCCTTATTAAAGAGCAGTGAGTTATTTTCTCTCTCAGTTTTTGTTTGATTAATATTAAGGGCACAGACACTGCAGGTTTATTAGGCTGCTGTCACTTTAAGACCGATTGCTGGGATCCAAGACATGGATGTACATCCGATATTCTAAATACTGTACGTTTTCTTAAGATAAAACCGACTGTGTTTACGTGAATACGCTCCAAAACGGACATTTTTACATTATGTTGTGTGTATTTGTCCGTTCAGGCTCGAAAAGACACGAAAGAGAGCTCAATTCAGTACTCGTGCGCTGTCTGAGAGATGGCTTTCTTTTCCTTCGGGTGTGTGCACAGAAAACCATACTGAATAAAGCTCTCTTTTGTGTCGTCACACTTTTTTCAGATCTATCCACATGTCTGCCCTTCTCTTTCTCCCAGACATTTTTGAACATTTTATGAGACATGCAGCAACTTGTGTTTTTATTTAGTCATCTTCTCGTTTTCATCTGTGAAAAAATGTCGTTGACGAAATTAACACCGCTCTCCAAAACATGAGAAGTATTCTGCAGAAGCCAAAGTTGTGAAAAGAACACTCTCACAAGAAACCAATAACAAGCACAATGCTTATTTTCAAATCGCTCACCTCTGATGTGGCAGAGGCAATGGCTTTTTCTTTAACAGATGCAATGATCTGTGGGAGTGAATTGTACAGCTGAGCAAATGGTAAATGTCATCCTCATCTGTAATATTTGTGCCCCCATCTCTTGCCTAGCGAGGGATTATTCCATTTGCATCAGTCATCATCGCACATCCAGACGCGAGTCGTCGTCTCATCAGCACGCAGCTTGAGGCCTCCGCATACATATTAAATAATCGTTCGGTACAGCTGGCGAACAGCCTCTCATCTAGAACCGTGATTGCCACCGGTTAGGAATTAGAACGCTTGTGCTAACATGTAGCGCTTTAATGTCCTTTTATCACTGTGTGTCTGGCAGAATCTCTGCTTACATTTGGAGTGTGATTTTTCATTACCATGAGAGATTGCTGTTTTTGCCTCACAAGTATAATTTTTATGCATGTGAACTGAGCAGCTTGGCTTCCATGTTAGCTCCTTTATAGACTCTGAAACGCTGCTGGGAAATAGCATGTTTCTGCTGTCTGCTTTCTGCAAGGTGTCCTGGACCGGAGCAAACTCATTAGCCCATTTTCCAGATGCCCTCCTTCTCAGAGCATTTCTCAGGAGTGAGTCTCAGTGGCTGCAGACTGATGGGCCTGGATGCAGGGGTTCAACTGTTCGGTCACTTTCTCTATAGCTGCTGTCACATGTGGCCCCTGCTTTGGACAGGTGAATTGCAAGCTAGGATTGCCTTCCTCTTTCTGTCAGAGCTTTATCGAGCATCGCCGTTGACCCACACCGGGCAGGCTCCTCGCACAGGCTGTCAGCTACTAGACTTTCACCTGTGAGGATTCATCCGTTTCCCACTCACAGACACATAGAGAAGGAAACGACGAATCACCCTTCACTGCCAGCCTCAGTTTTCAGTGCTCATGCTCATTAATGTGTGTCTTCCTGTCTGCTATACCACACTGCTTGCAGCTGCACTCAGCTTGTCGCATTGGTCTGTGCCCCGCACAGCATTACTCACTAGCAATACATTCAGTAGTATGTGCTGTGTTGTTGTAGTCCACTGCATTGGTGCCGTATATATTAAAAAAAAAAAAAATGTTAGTCAAATACTGAAATGCATGAGGTCTGATTTACTTTTCAGCTGTTACTGGCAAGGAACCATCCAATTAAACGGAAAGGGATTGTTTGATTAGAATGTAAAGTGAACAACCAAAGTTCATAAGATTTTCAACAATGGTTTTGCAATCTTTATGCATCAGGATTATAAATGTTTTATATGGATAATGTCCCAGCATATTCTAGTGTTATTGTGATCAATACATTTTCATTCACAGCAGGTGGTTTGTAAAAGTTTCAAATTATAAAAATACACCATATATCAAAAACCAAAACTAATTTTGACACCATTTTTATTGTAGGCTTAAAAAAGCATTTTAGTGTAGTTTTAACCTCTTGACCTGCACTGACCTGACCTCTGGCTTGATGTCACTTTGTTTACCATGATTTACATTTACTATATAGAATACTATTAAATTATAAATTATACATCATTTGAAATTTCTAAGGGTTTAGTGTCAATCCTACGGTGTCTGTTTTACAATATAGATGCTCCAGCAACAGTAATATTGTAATTTGTGTAGGGTGTGCAAATGACAACATGCAAAGTCAAAATGGGACTTCATACCTTTGATATGAAATGGCGATCACGAGATGAATCCAGTCCGTCACACTCGGGTAAAACGTCCATGATAAGTGTCCATTGAAAAACATCCAACAGCACTTTTTGTCCACAAAAGCTCCAAAGTATGTTTTTCAAAATAGTGCAGCAGTTTTAGTTATAATATCCAAGCAGTGCTGTCGGATTTTGTGGCGTCTTAAGAGGCATAATCTCCAGCCATTGTCATTGTAGTAAATCTTGATGGACAAAACTTTTAGCCAATGCCAAGAGTGTGCTGTTTATCTTCCGCATGTGCACATAGAGGCATTTTTTATGATTATGTAAAGCTGTCTGGACCATTCAGAAGCCAGATCTAGTCTGACAGATGAACCTGTTACTAGGCATGCCACTGTTATTCTTCCGCATCCCAGACTGCACTGTTCTTCCCTTCAAGAAATAAGACAACCATTTGGGTTCAAGCATGTAATTTTCCTGTTTTGGGTTTAAAATGGGGGTGCGTTTCAAGTGGTTAGTTTTTCCCAGTTACCTTATTTTTCAATAAAAAATAAGGGGGTTCAAGTGCGAAGTGCAGAATTTTCAAAAATGACCATCATTTTTCAACTATTTGTCATAGACTCTAGTGCCGTACTGTATATCTCTGGGATTCTTGGCCCAAGAACAAAATGTACATCCAGTTTCATTTCTGTTATGATTTTTCCCCCCTTTTTCTGAAACATACTTTTGCAAACTGATCCTAGGTCATTCACCCGATCAAATGTGTCCATCCGCTTGACTTGAAAATTGGTATACAGTGTCTTGGTCCAAGGTGTCCAATTGTGCAGGACATTTACATATCTTAAAAAATTTAATTTAATTTAATGCATTTAAAGTTATATTTATGTAATTTAAGTATAAGAGGCTGAAACTAGTCAAATAGTTGTTCACTTCTTCCAGGTGACTATTGGATAGTGCAAGTTGAAGCTGTGATTCAGATTCTCACCCATTGTGAACCTTATTAAAAAGCTAGTTACACTACCCCAGGCACATAAACATTTAATTAAGGTCTCTAAAAATGCTTATTGATCACTATGGTAGGAACACTGAGGCAGAACATTGAAGTTTTATCACAGAACTCTTCATTTGGTTCCTAAATCGTGTTCTAGGCAGGGATGAGTTGGAGAGAAAAAAGCCTCAGAAACTAAATCTGAGGATCATTTGGATTGTGCTGTTTTGGGTTAGGATTGGTGGTGTGTAGTGTGGGATAAGCCACACGTGGCAGCTGGATCAGTTGAAAACAGTGTGTGTAGTAAAAGAGATCTGCTGTTTATTTCCCAAGGGTATGGTTTACATAGCCATGATGAGACCATTATATCCCAGCTCTTACTCATCCTTTCAGATGATCATGACAAATGTGTCACACACCAGCTCTCGTTAGTTTTAATTGGCAATTGCACCGTGATTCACCTTCAGCCAGATGTATCGTCTTTGTCAATGATTGTGCACGATCTCTGGGTGGGGCCACAGACCCTGTCGGCAGGGAGGTGTTTTTGAATGTAGGAAGACAGACACCCTGTCTGACCTTCCCAACTTCAGATGCTATTTCCAGGCTTCCCTTTAATGATTCATGTCACTAGAGGTGTTGTTTGTGCCCAGACAGGATATCTACCAATATTTTCTTAGTTGCGTTTCTCTCCTCCTGCCCACCATCTATCAGCTTGGAAGCTTAGTTTGTCTGGGACTTTCCTCTAAGGCCACACCTCCCCGTTTCTCACTTCTGTCCCATATCCTGGTACTCTTTTTGTCTCTCTGAATCATTCGGCATATAAATAAAACAGCATGAGAGGCTTTAATGGAATTTGTGTGTGCGATTATGCTCTGTTTTGTGTGTCGGGCAGAACTTGTCATTGCGGAGCGTATTGGGAACATTGTAATGTAAATTGCTATCCATTGTAAACACTGTGCCTGCTTCTGTCTGGAACATCAGTACAACATACTGCCTCCCAAATATCCCCTTTATTTAGGCTGAATTTATCTTTGTGGAGTTTAATGAATAGTTCAACAGTAATGGATACTACGGTGATGAATGATGAGCTGTTCAAACAGGGATGGATGGATGGATCCTCATTTGCCCATAATAAGGTATTTGAGCGTTAACATTGCTTGATGGGTGAATGAAAGGACAGGTAGATAGATACTCGTTCACTCATAAGATAGGATAGATGCTGGTACCGAAGTAACAGTACTTCTGGTATCCCTGCTGCACCCTGTGTCAGTGAATATATCATTCCCTGTGTGTGGGTGTGAGTGTTTGAGATGATGGCAGTTCATATTTTATAAAAGTCTATTTTCTTTTTTTGGGATATCAATATATCTCCTGAATGATGCCATGATGTGAATCACTATGCAACAAGTTATTGTTCACTGGCTGATTTTTATAACCAGTAAAGTCATGAATGCACATGCCTTTGACAAGATCAAAGAAAAGATACAGTGTATCTAACACCATTAAAGAGCACAGCAGTTCTCTTTGAACAGGATGTTGCCATAGCAGTGGCATGACAGCATCTCTTTTAGCATTCCAACCTTTGTGCCTGTTTAGTCCCTCAGGCATTCAAGTATTACAATTTCCTTTTCTTTCCCGCCTTTCAGAGGTCTACGATTCAACCTTCAACGTGTCTCGGGGGGATGTGTGTGTCACAAAAGGGACGTGATTCTTAGAAAAAACATGTAAACATACTGGTCAAGAGCTACTCAAAACAGATGTTTCTCTTGTCTCTCACTCAAGGGGAAAAAATTTGAATATGTCAACTTCAAGTTACTTGCTGTAGAAGTGTTGTCTATTCATAACTTTCTAATTACAATCTTTACTGGAATCTTAAAATGTCTATTCAGCAAGCAAGGCCTAAGAAAAGTGTTTATCATTTATAACTGTTGATAAGTACTCTGCACCAGATCAAAAATGTGGAATAATTAAGATTACGATTTTTTAACTTTAGTTAGTGTGTAATGTTGCTGTTAGAGCAAAAACAACATCTGCAAAGTTACGACGCTCAAAGTTCAATGCAAAGGGAGATATTTTCTTTTACAGAATTCTCTGTTTAAGGACTACAACAAATGGCTGGTAGGGACTACAACAAGCTTCTTCCCGGGTTAGTGACATCACTATCCCTAAAATCTTTGGAGAAGAGGAAGAGTTGTTGTAGTAGAGTGTTGTTGACATGCCGTCATCTTACACCGGACTGCTTCACAAACGAGGGTCAATTCAGCGCTGGATTTGCACAAAAGATTAACATGATGGCACATGCTAATCGATGAGTTGAATCAACTCCACAGCAACTACATAAATTTATCCACTAACCATTCAGAAACGTCCAGTTTCATTCTAAAAGTTGTAACTTCTTCCTGAGTCTCTCCATCAGTGTCGACTCCGGTTTGAACAATGCAAGGCTGAACACCGTTACTGACAATCCTCATTTTGGCTGCGTGAGATTCTCCAGCTTTGTTGTTGTTGAAACAACCAAAGCACGAGCTGTTAAAGCTCCGTCCTCTTCTGGAAAGGAGGTCGGGAGCAGCAGCTCATTTGCATTTAAAGGGACACAAGCTATAATAAATGATCTGTGGGGTATTTTGAGATTTTTGAGACACATTCTGGGGACACCAGAGACTTATATTACATCTTGTAAAAGGGGCATTATAGGTCCCCTTTAAATTTATTTAGAAAATGATATAGTTGTATGTGCAAGTTAGCAAGCTCTCTTCTGTCTTTATTCACTTTGTTCTAAAATTTTTGCTTCCCATGAGATATCAGTCTGTCAGTAAGTCACAGAGCTGGACCTGAAAGCCTGTCATACCGGGGGGAGATGTGTGATTATAGACATGTCAATCAACTCGCTATCCTTCTGCGTTTAAGAATCACTGTCTCTCTCAGGCTGTCTTCCAGTCTCATCACGTGGCTCTGATATGAGCCGCGCTTGGCTCCGTTCCTCAAAATCAGACCAACGGAAAAGGCTCTTCCGTTTCTGCGGGAGATGCTTCATACATTTATCTCTGCGAGCCCGTTGAGTGGCTGGAGAGTGTGGAATGTCAGACAGGGTTGCGTCGTGTCTCAGTCACGCTTAATGTTAAGTGATTTGGCAGAACTAGGTCTGAGCCCATTGCCTCTGACAGCCACTTGACCGATCTCTGCGTCAAATGCCCCATCATTGCAAAGGCACATGCTCGATAGCTCTCGTAAGAGTGGCTTGTCATTCACAGGCAGAGCTGCTGCTATCTGCATCTGCACTTTTACGCCTTTCCTCATGCGCAGATATCCTCTAACTCAGCTGGGCAGACCATTAGCACACGCTAATGAGTGTTTGTCGCCGCATCCTCTAGCTCCTGGAACGGTCTTTGTCCACAGTGACGAATCGGATCATTGACTTCAGCGCTGATAGACAGATAGCGTGCTGAGACGTCCCTCATCTCAGCTGCTTGATGGGGACTGAGAGAACTAAATGATCTTTCTCTCTTCTTGCTCTGTAAAAGGGCATGCATCTTTGGGCCAAACAGCAGGCAGAGGCACCACTTTATCATTTATTAAATATCTTCCTGTTTAATAAATCAGAACGTCGTGCACAGGGGTTTTGTCACTAATTGCACTAATTTGTCTTTGATTCTGGGTTTTTTTAAAGGGACTTGTACTTCTCTCTGACAACGAAGGTACGGTCTGTGTGGTGACGGAGACGGAAGAGACACATGGCTCCTGAGGACAGATAAGATGAGCTGGAGGTTACAGAGTTGCTGACATTTCCTTAACGCAGCTCACCTCCTTTCCTTTATAATTGGCTGCCCTTGATAAGATCCTGGTGGCGGCAGCTCTCAGGCTGTGATAATGCCAGCTTCACAACATCAGTCGATAGAACAAGCTGCTGGAACCTGGATGTGGACACGTTTCGTTCCATCATCACCAGGGCTTCTGAAATGCTTGGACTTCACGATACACAGTGTGAGATTGGCAAACAGATATTTTGGTCAGCATAAGGGGTAACCTTTAGAACTGCCTGATAACTTGATATTGATAACAAGCATGGAGCTTATGCTCGACTAAAGGCTAAAGACTCTTCAAATACCAGCATAGATTTTCTGTCCTGAAGGGCAACTCATTGCTACATTCAGCTCAGCACAAAACCTTCTTACGTTTCTACCCACCCTAATTTACTCTAGAACTTGGGGCTCATTTTTGAACAAAGAATTATGTCATTATTTATTCACCCTCATGTCTTTCCAAACCTGGATGCACAATAACCAACCATTATTTATTAAATTTGTGTATTTTTAGAAAACAACATCATATATACAGTGATGTGTTAGAAGCAGGAAAAATGGGCAAGCATAAGGATTTGAGCGAGTTTGACAAGGGCCAAATTGTAATGGCTAGACGACTGGGTCAGAGCATCTCCAAAACTGCAGCTCTTGTGGGGTGTTCCCGGTCTGCAGTGGTCAGTATCTATCAAAAGTGCTCCAAGGAGGGAACAGTGGTGAACCGGCGACAGGGTCATGGGCGGCCAAGACTCAGCGAAGGCTGGTCCAATCCATCATCAATCATCATTCACGGCTGGTCCAAGCCGTGTGGTCCAATCCAGCAGACGAGCTACTGAAACTCAAATTGCTCAAGAAGTTAATGCTGGTTCTGATAGAAAGGTGTCATAATACACACGTATGTGGCTGCATAGCTGCAGACCAGTCAGGGGGCCCATGCTGACCCCTGTCCACCGCCGAAAGAGCCAACAGTGGGCACGTGAGCATCAGAACTGGACCACAGAGCAGTGGAAGAAGGTGACCTGGTCTGATGAATCATGTTTTCTCTTACATCACGTGGATGGCCTCGTACGTGTGCGTCGCTAACCTGGGGAACACATGGCACCAGGATGCACTATAGGAAGAAGGCAAGCCAGCGGAGGCAGTGTGATGCTTTGGGCAGTGTTCTGCCTGGTGGCTGTGGCCTCTTTCAGCATTTCAATAATAGTTATAGTCAATTATGCAGCAGCTATAGTTTAACTTATTTTAAGTTAAACAATAGCATATAGTGATTTGTTTTTAATTTTAACGCCTCTCTAACTGAGAGTATCACAATCTCTCTATTTATTTTAAGCCACCTTAGTGACACTTTTTCATTAAAATTCACAACAACAGTGTTCAACACATGCATAACTGTTAATCATCACAAGACATAAAAACAAATGTGAGCTATAGTGACAGTTTCTTCATCTTTTCTGAAACGCTCTCACATTTGATTTTGCGCACCACTCACATTTTCTTCAGAACATGTAAAAAATCTAGTTTGTTTTCTTTTGGAGGATGGGGTTACTTCCAGATATCTGCATTGTCCAATCATCAGCCGGAATCAAAGTCGCTCTGTGAAATTAGTTGTAATGGGTGCTGTAACAGATAGCTGTTGTTTTCATGTAACAAGATGATAAGCTTTCAGCACTGACCTTTACTTTTCATTTTTCATCATTAAAAAGATGAAAGAATGGGACTAATTCTGCCGCTCTTCAATAGCTACAGTATTTTCCTCTCTTGTCTTCTTTTCAAACCAAGCCTTTCCATCTTTCACAATAATAGTGGCTCTTGTTGTGTTTCTCTCTCGCACACACTCCCTCTCTCCCTGGTGCTTTTCAGGCAGCACACTCAGTTTAGAGGTATTTTTGCATCCAATTTCTTTTGTCTGTGTTTTCTGTTTCATCTCCTTCAGATGTTCCACAGATTTTTTTTTTTTTTTTTTTTTTTTTTTTTTTTAAATAGATCTGCCTCAATTTATCATCACTTTCCATCTTTTCTCTGCCCGATGACTACACCTGCCTTTGTGGGTTTATTTCTCTCTCAGGCATTTTGGGAAGTCCTGTCAGTACGTTGTATGAAACATCTTCTGTCAGGATAACATTATTCATGTACGCGTGCTTTGTTTGGAGGATGTGTACATTTGTCTGCAGTTGCTGTGGCGTAATGGTGCAGGGAACACCCATTCGCTCCAACACAATGCGCTTCCATCAAAACATCTCGCCCGCCACATTAAACCAATCCAGCTTAATGGATCTGCTCTTTCATCACGTGTGTTTTCAGAGTGTGGGATTCACTCTGTGAATGAGAGCTAATAAACCATGACCGCTCACCGTCTCCCTGCCTGGCACCGTCACTGAATCTCTAACATGGCATGACCGTACAGCCACATGTGTTCTTCTTTGATTCTCAGGTGATTTTTCAAGTTTTCCGTTCCGAATTTGCCAGCTGGGATTTGGCTGGAATGTTTCAAGGCATATCTAGGGGTAGTGCCCATCTGAGAGTGATGACAGAGACTGTGTGAAAAGCATGGGAATTGAGTTTCTCTGCAGTAGAGGTCTTGAGATGTGCATCAGTGGGCAGCAGGGCAAGTACTGTGGCAGGAAGTCTGTAGACCTGCTTTCCCTGGAGAGCATGTTGGGTCATATAGTGCTCCGTCTCAAATGACATCAGCTCTGTGGTGATTTAAAGGGGACCTATTATGCAAAATTCACTTTTATAAGGTGTTTGAACACAAATGTGTCTAAACAACCAGCCTATAATGGTAAAAATCCACCCACTCCTTTTTTTTATAATCCCCATAAATCATAAAAAGTGATGTGCAGTTCCAGATTTCCCCCTACTCTTACATAAGAAGCCCCGCCCATGACTGGTGACGGAATCTACCCTATTAGCATAGCTCCTCCCTTAAATGAGCTGAACACCGTCCGCCATGTTTATCTCCTCACCAGAACATTTAACAGCAGCATTCAAGTAATAAAATATATTCTTATTAAAGCTAAGTTATTGAGTGATTTTCTGTTTTTATTTTGTTGTTTGATTCATATTAACAGCAGATACAGCAGAAGGTACTGTATATTACGCTGCTGTCACTTTAATACACAGATCTAATATACACATGCAATTTCTTTCCGTGCTGTTTACGTTGTCAGACATAACCGAATGTGAACTTTGTGTGTTCTTTACATGTGACGTGTTCAAGACGTGTAAGAGAACTTAGTTTAATACTCACACAATGCGCCGTCTGACAGTCAGTTTTCTGTGCGCGTGCTTCAGATGTGTGCGCTCAGAAAACCATATATCAGAAATTTAGGCTGATATGGCTTTAAAACGGATACAGATAATACATTTTCATGATGATGAAGAACTGCAAGAGTTTCCAAGGCACAAGCTGTACAGGCTCCGCCCTCTTCTGGATAGCGGGTGGGGAGCAGCAACTCATTTGCATTTAAAGATACATGCATGAAAACAGCATGTTTTCCTTCCACTCAAAAATGCTATAATAAATGATCTGTGGGGTATTTTGAGCTGAAACTTCACAGACACATTCTGGGGACACCAGAGACTTATATTACATCTTGTAAAAGGGGCATAATAAGTCTTCTTTAATGTGTAGCTGTTGTGGTTTTGTTCTCCATGGCCCCATATTTCATCTTCTTAGTATATATGTTAAAGTAGCATATTGTCACTGTCTGGTTTAAAACCTCATATCTCCTCATATTTCCTTTTCAGGAAATTGACCTTTTTTTCTTCTTTTTTAAAAATAGATAAATATATAAACACTGTAACAGTTGATAGTGTAGCTTTATATATGGTGAAACACTTGCATATGTCATTATATTATTAGTAGTTTGCCAAAATCAAGCTCAAATGGAGTTTCAAGGTTTTTGACTACCGAATTTCTGAGAATTTCGGACATACAATATATAATTGCATTGCAAACAAGCAGAGATGTTCCAAAGTGCATGCGGCACTTCATTCACGATTGAGGCTGGCTAAATAATTAAGTTTTACAGACAGTTTGAGGATCCGGTATAGTTACGAGGTTTAGTCACAAGCTCTCTTTAATGCTCTTTATTAAATATTTGCAAAACCCACAGACAGACGTAAAGGGTGTTGTATAGTAATGATTTATAATAAAAAAAATGAAATGGTTTCCGCCCAACAGATGCTATTTTCTATGTAAAAGTTTAGCTGCACAAAAGTAATTTTACATTAAATATGTTGTCAGGAAACAACTCATATTATTTGGCAAGAATGACGGTGTTGCTTTTTTTTCTTCCTTCAGTTTTTAGTGATATGTCTTTAAAGGGACGTCGGATGCAAAATTCACTTTTACATGGTGTTTGGACGTGTGTCTACACAACCACCCTATAATGATAAAAATCCACCCAGTGCTTTTTTTTTAATCCCCACAAATCATAAGCACTTTGTCAGGTCAAGCCGTTCACAGATTCTTGGCAAAGTGACACAAATTTGCACAGGCCCCTCCCACGACTGTTGACGGACATTGCCGTTTAAGTATAGAACCGCCCTGAGTTAGCTGTAAATAGTCCGCCATTGTTTCGACACTGCGCCGGTGTAGACAAGAATGTCTCCAAAGCAACTGAGGCATTTTGTTATTGGATATAAGAATGAACATAGCAGTCGTCATTCACTCTCGACATCTGAGCCGCTGAGGACGCAGTGGATTCATTTTGTTTTTGAAGGGAATGCGCCCCCGGATCTACCTATATGCATTTATGTCTGCGCTAAAAAGTTTGTTTTGCTAAAACGTTCCTAAAGGATGGATCAGTACCTTCAGAAGACGTGAGTAACATTACAGGTTTTTTTATGAATCTTTGCAAATCACCTTTCCTAATAATGTGCTAGTTAGCAAGTTCCACGACGAATGCGGCTAAAGTTAAAGGTCAGTTCACACCGCACAGATAAACGCCAACAAACATGTCTGTTGGAGTTTGTTGATCAGAACGCAGCCTCCGAAAAGAGGCGCTGCTAGTGTGATACCCCTGTTGGCGTCTGTTGCTGTTGGTCGGAGTTTGTTTTCACCCGACTGAACGTGTTTAATCAGCGTTTGTTGGGTCGGGGAATGTCTGAGCAGTGTGGTATGATTTTCCAACAAACGACAACAAACTCTGGCGTAATCTGAACGAACCATTGCCATGACGATGAGGTAAGTCTCTTGCAAAGACAGCCGTTTGATCGCGCCGGCGCCTCACGCACACAACAAAGCACTGCAAACGTGACATCACAGCTTGTTCATTATCAAAATAATTAGGGCCCTATGAAATCCGTTTTATTTTTTTCTGAATTCCATTTTATTTTTTCCCCAATTCCGTTTTTTGGACTCCATTTTATTGGTTAAATTAAATTTTAGTAATCAAAAAGCATGTCTAATTAATGCAAATAATGAAACTTATCCAAATTACCAACAATTTATTAACAAAAGTTTAACAAAAAATCATTTTTAGGGCCCTATATGATATCCGTTTTATTCTTTCCCCAGATTTTTTTTATACCAAATTCTGTTTTCTGTTTTAACTTTTCTGGATTCCATTTTCAATCAAATCAAAAAGCATGTCTAATTAATTGAAGTATTTTTATTAAATGTTTTTTTCCCCAGAAATTCTGTTCTGTATTTAAGTTTTTCCAGCAATCAAATGAACGCATACCATTTTAATTTATCTTTTAATTATGAAATTATACTTTTTTGTCAAACAGTGTGCTCGCACAACAGAACTTTACTGTTACAATTAAAACATGGAAGAAAAGATTGTTCCTTAAAAAGATAATTTATTATTAAATTAATTCATCTAAATTCTACTCTACAACACTAATATTTTTCTGTCAAGTTAAATCGAACTTTTATTTTGACGGGTTGCCGAGAGCTTTGAGTTTCTCTGTGTTCATGACGATAGTTTTCTCAAACGAAGCGGTTAAATGCTAATGAAGTGACTTTCAGAGCAGCTCTGGAGATGAATTTCATGCGTTCATTTCCTCATATAGTGAGGCGACAGAGGATGAAAACATTGCGAGCGTCGCACGTGCTTCAGTGTGTGTGCTTACATGCATGCGCGCGCATGTGTGTGAGGTAAATTAAACCGTGCATTCATTTCAGAGGCACACAGACATGCAGGATTCATATTTTAATATTATAGTCTATTTGCGGTTTAATATGCACGGACACTAGTCTATATCGCGATTTGATTTAAGTGTACTGACCTGCGTTTTATTCATTAATCAAATATTTGACAAATTCCGTGACATTCTGCGTTATATACTAAATTCCATTTTTATGACTGGATTCCGCGATTCCGTTCGCGTTTTCTGCATCGCGGAAATCATAGGGCCCTAAATAATACAGTCGAGCAAACATATATTTCGTCATTTCTATTTAGAACCTTCTCACTGTAATTCATAACTGCACGTTTATAATGAATAATGCATTAAGGCGGTTGTCTTATTACAAACTGTGTACATTTTATGTAAAGATAACATGGTAACACTACAGTAAGGTTTATAAAGGTGTTAGTTAATGACTAACAAATCATTTTCAAATGTATTTTAATCGTTTTTGAGCATTTGTAACTGCATAAATAAGAATGGTGAGTTCAATGCAATACCTTCCAAATAGTGTTTACAGCCCGTCCGTGGAAGATAAGGGCGGGGTGAACAGTAGCTCATTATCATTTAAAGGGACATGCACCGAAACGCCTCGCATTGAACACAGCTGTTTTTGACAAGGTAAAAAGGGTGTTTCTTTACATAACCATTAAGAAATTTTTATCAAAGTATGTTTTTCATGAAGACCCTAAAGAATCATACTATCTTGTGGAAAACTGGCATCCGATGTCCCCTTTAAAAAGCATGATGGGAGGGCATGTTCTCTAAAGGGATTCAAACCAAGGCCAATTCTAAATTAAACTGGAAAGTTAATTGAACATGGAATGACCTAATTTCCATAGTAACACTTACTGTCATCCCAAATCGCTGCTATATACACTTTCATGGTGGTGTAATTTAGTGTGTCCAAGATTTGATGGCTTTCTGCATGAGGATGTTTGTTTTATTAAATTCATGTCATAGAATGCGTAATACATGTGCTGTCAAATGAGCAGAAGAAATCTTGTTTCAAGACAGGAAGCAGGTGCTCTAATTAGAAGCGTCAGAAATGTGTTGACATTTGTTACAAGTGCAAAGTTTGAAGGAGCCTCCTCTACCTCCTGACAGGTGCAAAAAAACTAATTAAGGCAGTGCGTTTTTTCTCCAAGGAACTTGCCAATGTACTGCTGAAAACAATCACAATAACAATAATGCCTTTTTCTTCTAGTCCCTGTTTTGAATATGCTAATTTGTGCCTGTGTTACTGTACTGTTTCACATTCAATCATATTATGTTTTGCCACTTTTTTTTTTATCAGTAGCTATCAGCACTTTTATTGTTTCTGGTGGCTTAAACCTTCCGAAAATGGGTGAAATTACGAATAAGATTTATTTATGAAGCTCTTTCTGACCCAAAAGTGTGCTTGTGTACAGGGCATTTACAGAGGACAGCTTCCTGAACCTGAGAAAGTACAACCCAGACTACTGACCACTGAGAAACTTTCTGCTCAAGTCGTGCTTGCAAAGTTGGTTCAGATCGATTGGCTTGATCATCTGACTTTCAGAATTTGACTCGGGCTCGAACTGATACGGTAAAACCAAAGACATTTTTATTTACTGTGTGTTTACAACTACTTAACGCCTTGGAAACTCACGATTATGGAAAGGGGCGTTACATTTCCGACACACGGAGAGGTGTTTGGCCAATCAGAGCACTCTGAGCTTTTTGGAAAGAGCTCAGACAGGAGATGCTGCAATAATGTGTGAAAAATGTATTACTGAAAAGGCTGTCAGTAATACATTGATTACAGCGTAGTCAGAAAAACTGAACCGTTTGGATCGAATATTACTTAGGGAATGTGCATTGTTTCAGGTAGAGAGTCAGGGCTTGATTCTCAAGTCTGGCAGGAAATGACTGAGGTGCCCTTGAGCAAGACACCTAACCCCCAGTCACTCCCTGGGCGCCACAGCAAAAATGGTTGCCTACTGCTTTGGGTGTATGTGTTCACTGCTCACTACTCCTAATGTGTGTGCACTAACCATATGGGTTACCATATTTGGCCTTCACATGTCACTTTAACTTTCAGAAGATTGACACAACTGACAAAAGGGGCAAGTAAGACTTTTGATAATCAGTTAAGTGAGCATGGTTTTTGATTGATGCAAATAATGTCATAATAGCCAAATATTGGTAGACTGATTAGTCTTGCCTATATATATCGATCTATAATTAGTCTATTAATCAGACTAAGACAAAAAGGAGTAAGGGTGCTAACCACTGTACCTCTAATGGTTTAATGCCAGAATAAATTTTAGGCCTTCTTACTTGCAAAGAACGAAACTCCCTTGCAGAATACCAGACCAGTAATGGTGGGATTTGCTTCTTTAAATCCACTACATATGGTATACATTAAGGCATATATTCCAGCTGCTGCTTTCTATTATTTCTCTCATCCGTTCTCCCTTCTTTATTACATGGCCGTTTACCTTGACACTTCTTCTTGTGTTTGAGGCCTTTGGCAGAGAACGTGAAGAAGATTGTTATATCTGCTCTGAGATTCTTATACGGTTTTATGGCACATTATGGTTCTCACAGACTCCAACATTTAAACTAATTGGGGCTGTTTTCAGATGTTTCTGTGTACAGAGCAAAGGCATTTACAACATATGCAAACATTGTAAGCAAATACTGTCTTCCAAGCTTAGAGACAATTAAAAATCTGTTTTAGAGATTCTCATTTGTGCATTACATGATAAGAGTTTGTCAAAACAACACACCTTTTTAGTCAGACTTTCACAAAAGTGTGCAAACACTGATATATGTGATACAAATAAAAAATATATATGCCTGATCATCGGCAACCACTGAATAACACACAGCAATATATTGACATCTGCTGTAAATTGCTGTAGTAATCTGTCAAGAGAATAAAGGAAATTAAACCCACTTGACTGACATGGAAGCTCTCTGTGCCCTCTAGTGCTAAACAATTTGAGTTGCCAGCAGGATCAAACATATTAATTCTCTCATTTCTAAGGGTTTCTATGAGTGTATTTACTCTGTAGAGTTTTGTTGAATACGATTAAATCCGACAGCAGTACTTTTCTGGAGTCTTACACCTTGAAATTACGGACAGTTATTTTTTTGGAAAATGGATATGAATGGGAAAATGGATATGAAAAACTTTCCAAGGCATTTTCAATGCACAGATTACCCTCATTACTAGACTTGCTACAATATAATTTTCACACCGGTACAGTATTCATGTTCAAACTGATTGTACTGGTATTACTGCTGGTTGAACACTAGGTGCACAAGGCAATTTGATTCTAAAGTTTGAATTTTTTTGTTTTTTAAATGAAACAGAAAAAAGAATGAAATGTGTGTGATGTAAAACTATGTAGGAAAATATAATATTTTTAATAATATTTTCCCTCAATATATTGATAGCTCCAGATATTTACACCTTCAGGTATAATGTTATACATATATATATGAAAAGTGTATGAAAAGTAACATGAGAGAAAAAAAGCTTGTAATGTACCAGTGACTGTAATCAGGGGTGTAGCACCGATTCCTGGGCCCTACGCAAACACAGTTTGTAGGGGCCCCTTAATATATATATATATATATATATATATATATTTTTTTTTTTTTTTTTTTTTATCCGCCCAAGATAATGAAACCATCCGCGTTCGATTTAGAGGCCGTTCACATGTCGCGTCTAATACGCGTAGAACACTTTCTAATCTTTTTAAAAACGCCCATTGCTGAGCAATCATGAGCCGCGTTCTCCATGAAGACGAAGAAGTTTCAGCAAAGGATAAATGGATTTCCGGACCTTGCATTAGCTCTAATACTAGATTATACTACTACTTATGGAGATAAGAAATAAAAAACCCGCCCTGTACAGGTATGATCAGCTGTTCGTCCATCTTGGCAGAGTTTTCGATTTCTATTTGAGCGCGTTCGTCCCGCGTCTACATTTAAAATAACGAACTTGAGCGCGCCCTAACTATTGCAAAATGTCTCCCTTCGCTCTACGCGTTTCGTACCTGCTCGTTCATTGTGCGCGAGAACTGTTTACTCCCACTGACAATTCCACATGTGCTGCAGAGACACGGTGGATATTTCACTGACAAAGACCTGGTACGCGCACGCGTGTATTTGTGTGTGTGCGTGATCCTGTTCGTTGCATATTGCATTTATAAGAGCAGTTGGCCACATCCAGAAAAATTAATGGGTCCTCTGCTGGATGTATATGGTAATTACACTAAAAAAATGTATTTCCTACAGATTTCTCTAAACAGCAGATGACAGAATTCTGCCTCTAAAACCTAGATCAATATCCAGAAACAACTATGTAATTTTGATCATCTTTATAATCATCGAGTTTTTTTTTTTTTTTTCATAAAAATGTAATATTTCATACATGCATACAAATGGTGTAGTTGAGGAATTTTGCGGTAAATGGGTAAAAAAGTAGCCTACTTAATATCCCCCTAAAACACAGCATAATCTGTATCAAAATGAATTTCAATAAATAATTATTTTTTATTTTTTTTTTAAGTCACACATTATTTGTTGTTTGTCACATGTAGTCGATAATTTTTTGCCATGGGTAACAGGAGGATTTTCCACCTGACTACCACTGCAAGTATATTTCAAACCTGTGGGAAGCACTGATATATATATATATATATCAGTGCTGATCTTAGCTTGAACGGTGGCGGCGGCGCTATTCGAAGATCACCACAGTCTGGTGCGTCCGGTCTCCCTCACAGGCATATAGCACTTTGCAACGTTCCTAGACAACCAATCAAATCATGCGAATTGCGTGCATGCTGTGCTTGTAGGAGGCGCCTACACAGACGTGTACAGCTTTCGAACAGAGAAATAACGCAGAAACAGTGTATATGCGCACAATTGTATAATAATTATAATTTCAGGATCGTTGAGGGCCCCTCACACGCCAGGGCCCTATGCACTCTGTCACCCTTTTCCCCCCACTTATGACGCCCCTGACTATAATTAAGGATATTATAGGGTTGTCACAGTACCAGAATTTCCATACCAGTAAAATGTTGCTTTCTTTTTCACTGTTATTGCACTTAAACAGTCAAATACACACAAAATAATGTCAAAATGCCAGTCTTGGTGAGTATTGACGTAAACACAGTCAGTTATGTTTGAAGTGAACGTAAACATTTGAGAAAGAAAACGCATGTGTAACACTATAATGGATCCGTGCGTCAGGTCTTAAAGTGACAGCAGGTTTATTTTGAGATAATTATGAGATAATATTAAAAATATATATATGGCAGATTCTCCAGTCCTGCCATGGCTTATATACCATACTACTTACATATGGAAAAAAATATTTATTATATAGGATTTTTAGGCATCAGCAGCAGCATTTTCAGTGTGTGCAGTACATTTGAGAATTAGGGTTTCTCCATGGAGGCACTCTGTTCTCCATTTCAAACAGCTCAGCCTACTCCTCTGTAATAATTAAGCTCTGTTAATTAAGTTGTTGTGATTAATTAAAGTTAATAGGGGGAAGACTGCAGAAAGATGAGCACTTCTGGTGGGTAAGCAAACAGCACCACAATTTATCAGTAAACTCTTAACTCAGTCCCCGCCCCACTCATTTGTTCATTAACGAAGCGTTAACATCGTCATCTGCCAGTGCTGATCCAACACAGTAAAAGGGGGGAAAAAAACATTTTTCTTCTCTACAGATGAACCCATTTAGAATCTGCATTCATGTGCCTGTGACACTGGTTTTGAATGCAGACACATAAAGGAGAAATACAGGACATCTCTGGTGTATTCAGATTCATGCATTTTTAAGGCTGAATTTATTTCATGAAAGTCAACTTTGATGCCCCAACCTAATTCCCCACATCTTCCGTTGAATATTCTTGTTTACTCTGAAGCACATCCCATTACAAAAGTAAAATCGGTTGTGAATGCAGGGCAATGGCCTTTCTCCATGTGCATATGTCTGACATCTCTGTACAGGAACAAAAGCATATCCCCTGGGCTAGCTGGAAGGGAAAAACCAGTAAACCCTGGCCCCTTTAACACAGCCCCCCTCCTCCATGCTCCATTCAAGTCAGAGTAATGCCTCAAAGCAAGATGCAAGTGTTTAGAAATCCCAGAGAGACCTGACAGACACCGCACAGGGACAAGGTGAAAATCAGAGCTGTGCGAGGGAAAGCTTTTAAATCTCTGTGCCCCTACTGACTGAGCTCACAACCCCACATATAACCTAAAATATACTGTTACATAAAACCCTGAATGTACATAACTGAAAAATAAAAAAAAAATGTTAATGGAAAACTAACCTATTAACCGTTTTCAACAGGTTTTTACCATATGAAATATTACAGTCTTTTATCTTTAAGATTCTGATAATTTTTTCCATTTTACTCTTGTAACAGTGTCCAGGGGCTTTACTTGTAACATGTATACCTGAACACGTCATGACTCAAGTTTGCTTTCTATACAGCACATTTAACATTGAGTCAATAAATGGCTCTTTTTTTTTTTTCTTTATAACAAACTTCACAAAGAAATTAAAGTCACTTTTTAATTATTTCTTGTCCTAGAATGCTGTTCGAGTTAGAAGAGCTTATCTCTTTTTGAACCCTTTGTGCAAGCATTTGTACAAGTAAAGAGATTGTTTCAGTCCTCAGCATAACAATTCCAGATCAAACACCGGCCAGTTGAAGGAAATTGCACACTGTTAATTCAGTCAAGCAAGGTTCAATCTCACACGGATATGTGGTCTTTTAGGTAGCATGGACTATTACTTCCAAGATGGCGCTGAGCTCTGCTGTACCTGTAATTGCATAATTCATGCAGAAGTATTTGAAGACGGCATAAATCAAGTAATTATACTACCCTCCATCAGCACTAAGCTTTGATTGACTTATCTGCAGATCTTAAAGGGGACCTATTATGCCCCTTTTACAAGATGTAATATAAGTCTCTGGTGTCCCTAGAATATGTCTGTGAAGTTTCACCTCAGAATACCCCACAGATCATTGTGTGTAATGGGTGTGAGCAAAAACAAGCCGTTTCTGTGTGTGTCCCTTTAAATGCAAATGAGCTGCTGCTCCCGGCCCCCTTTCCAGAAGAGGGCGGAGCTTTAACAGCTCGCACTTCGGTTGTTCAACAACAGCAAAGCTGGAGAATCTCACGCAGCCAAAATGAGGAAACTGTGTTCAGCCTAACATTGTCGACACTGATGGAGAGACTCGGGAAGAAGTGGATAAGGTTAGGTTAGTGGATAAATTTATGTATTTGCTGTGGAGTTGATTCAACTCATCAACTAGCATGTGCCGTCATGTTAATCTTTTGTGCAAATCCAGTGTTGAATTGACCCTCGTTTGTGAAGCAGTCCGGTGTAAAATGACGGCATGTCAACAATACTCTACTACAACAACTCTTCCTCTTCTCTAAAGCAGCCCAACATGGCCTCACCCCCTTTGTTGCGTGTTCTCGGGTTTATGTAAATTTTAGAGCTAGTGATGTCACTAACCCGGGAAGAAGCTCGTAGTTCCTACCTGCCGTTTTTTGTAGTCCTTAAACAGAATTCTTGAAAAGAAAATATCTCACTTTGCACTTTGAACTTTGAGCGTCGTAACTTTGCAGATGTTTCTATGCTCTAACAGCAACATTACACACTGACTAAAGTTTAAAAAAAAAGTGCAATTATAATCAACCACCCCTTTTAAGATCTCAACAGTACAGCCACATAGAGCATGACCCACTGTTAAACCATTTATATGGCTTTAAATGACATTTTAAGGCAGTATATCTATATTTTATAAGAATTTACTTGGCTTAGAAAATTCCATGAAGTCAAATCATTTAAATAGCTTTTACTGGTAGTCTGCATTCTTACAGTGTGAGAGATGCACAATGGGGAATCAATGACGGGACCTGACTTCCACAGTGAGCCCGAGACAATGATGAGCCTGTGTTTGAGCTGCTGATATGAAATTCAAAGCAGCTTATCGTGATGGCTGACCCCTGTGTTTAAGCATTAGCTGAAGTGCTGCTCCTTTCATGTCATTCTCACAGTGTTAGACTGCTGCTTCTGTCGAGGGTTTGCTCAGTCACATTTCAGTCTCTCAGGATCCCAGCGGTTGATAGCTGCATGTCATGGATATTAACGTAATATGCATCAGTGTGCGTGTGAGTTCATCGAGTTTCTTCACTAGTTTTATGAATTCATGTATAAAGCTAAGTGGTGGCAGTGACTACCATTTTTAAGGTGTTGTTAGGTACACTAAAATAGCAGCAACAAGAAAAATAATTAAATTAATAATAGATTTGTCATCATATAAATGCAGTAAAAATAATATTCCTATTAATACAGCATACACCAATGTATCAGCTGATAAAAGCAATTATTTTCACCATCGGCCGATTATGTCCTGTCAGTCAAAAGGGGATGGAAAAACATGTCAGACTGCAACTCATACTGTGTGTGAAGCAAATCTCTGTTGAATTTAGGTCAGTGTAAGTTAACATAACAATAACGCATTAACAGTTAAAAAGGATAGGTAAACAGCGAAGTTAAAGGATTAGTTCACTTCAGAATTAAAATTTCCTGATAATTTACTCACCCTCATGTCATCCAAGATGTTCATGTCTTTCTTCAGTTGAAAAGAAATTAAGGTCTTTGAGGAAAACATTCCAGTATTTTTCTCCATATAGTAGACTTCACTGGGGTTCAATGGGTTGAAGGTCCAAATGTCAGTTTCAGTGCAGCTTCAAAGAGCTCTACACTGTAGCACCTGCGGCAAACGTCATCTCTTCCTCTTTAATACAAGTTTTAGCATGAAAAAAAACATGCATGAACATCAAAAGGTATGTTGTAAGATACTGTACAACTTACCAAAATGTATCATGTCTCATGTAATCACTTAAAGGGTTAGTTCACCCAAAAATGAAGACCTTTGTTCATCTTCCGAACACAAATGTTATTTTTGATGAAATCCAAGAGTTTTTTATTTTATCTCCCATAGAAAGCAACGAAATTACCACATTCAAGGTCCAGAAAAGTAGTAAAGACATTGTTAAACTAGTCAAAGTGACCACAGTGGTTCAACCTTAATGTTATGAAGCGACGAGAATACTTTTTGTGCGCAAAAACAAAACAAAAATAACGACTTTACCAATTTCCTCTCTACCCTGTCATTCCAGTAAATCAAACTATCGGTAATCTGTAATCTGTTCTCGGTATAGGTGAAGAAATTAAGTATCAGTGCATCTCTAATTTAAATTGTGATGATATTTAACAGTATTAATGCTTTTCCTGTATTTTTGATCAAATACATGCAGACTTAGTGAGTATAAAGGACTTCTTTTACAAGCATTAAGTCATTCTTACTTAACGCAAGCATTTGAACCGTAGTAGTAGTAGCGCATGCTATGTCTCTCACTTTTGAAGACTGACAAATCCATGCTTTATTATTTATTTTCTCTGTCTTTTGTCGACTTAATTTTCTCACTGCTAATCATTCTGCCACTGTCAAATATACATTTATAACTATGCAAACTTCTCAGCCTTCCTTGATGGCTGGCAATATGACCAAATGTTCTGAATCACTGAATCTACTACAATAAATGTGTAGTTGTAGTGTTAGACACTGATGTGGAAGTGCTCTATCACTGTCAGACATACAGTAGAGCTGTTTCAGGTTCAGTGAGACCCTGATCAAAGTAAAAATCCAATGCAAGTTTTCTTAGGGATTCCATCTCTCACTGTATTCATGGCCTGCTATTCCAGGCATATACATTTCTCAGCAGTTATTTTTGGTGTGACTGTAGATGTTGTAACATGGTGGTCTGCACGAGTGAGTGCGCCTCTCTTGAGCAAGGTGAAATGTTTGGTAATGATGGTTCTCTATTGATGTCTGCTCTCTATTAAACTCCTCAGGTCTGAGAGCTCAGAAGGTGCTGCTCCAGCAGTGCTGTCAGACCCTGTTTCCCTCAGAAACGGCTCACACAAACCCTTCCAGAGCTCAAAGCCTTGACGCGCACATCCTAAATTGTGCATTTGGGGGATAAATGTAGAGCAGCGAGGGAAATGTCACTGCCACTGAGCTGGAACCCAAAACTAATTATTCCCTTAATCCAGCCAGAAGAGAGACGGTGGAAATAAATAATTTGTGTAAACACACAGACGTCGGATCACAGCACTAGTCGCATTGTTAGAAAGACCTTGTCGCTGTCATGTTTGTGAGGGCTGGCTGTAATGGGTCCGGGGCGTTTGAGCCACGACAGGAGTTCATTTGAATCCACCTCATCAGTAATGCCAGCCACATTATAACAAGCCTCTTTTTCAAGGCAGAAACAGTGAAAGACACTTATGGACTGAGCTCACAGGAGCCAGAGAAACTGAGCCAACATTCAACAATGTCTGTTTCAACTTAACAGACTCACTTTTGCTTTCGTAAAACCATATTCAAAAACATTCTCACTGCGCAATGTTTTTCTCATTCCTTTTTTGCTTCTTAAACACCGCTCAAGGCTGGCAAAGGCCTACAATTGTAAATGTGAATTGAGTTATAGCACAGTACGCTCAATTATATCGCATGTACTAACTTAAGACACCCAGTGACTAAACCGTCAGTATGTCTGTTGCTGATATGTGTTCTACTGAGCATTTTTGAATAGGTAGGTATGATGTGCCTGCAACACTTTTAGCCATGACTTTATTGACAGAATAGTACAGCCTTGAGTGCCTTTAGCTTTGATTAAATGATAACTGCATAATAAAATAATATTAAGGACATATTTTTCAATAAAACAGCATATTATTATTTTAATTTTAATTCATTAATTTAATTCATGAATTTTTCATTCATCAATATGGTCCATGACATGTTAACCTACCTAGTGTTAAGATTAATTCAAAAGCTTGAGGTCTGTGAGTTTTCTAAATGTTTTTTTATTTTATTTTTTTTATATAATCCTTAAATGCATTGTTTCTCCAATTATTATTACAGTTTCAGGTCTTTACCAACCCGTATCTTTATCTAACACAGATGGCTCTCTAACTGCCTCAATAATAGTATACAACTCTCTTGATATTTTAATAACTATTACAAAAGAATCAAAATATAGCATATTTTGTTACTTTTTATAACTTGGAAGGGTTCAATATGAGCAGATGCCTTTAATCACCATCACTTTCATCGTCAGAGTTCATTTCCACAGCATCTGGCTTATATTCACAGAGAATATCTCAAACTATTGTTTTAAATGTCCTCTAAATCAATATTTTGATTACAGCTTCTTCACCAGATCCACCAGCAAGTGACAGTGACAGAGATCGATTGTGTTCAGTACTTGTTCAACAGTAAATCACTGAACCAAGTTTTGCTGATGATACTTGTGTATTCTTTTGTTTTCTGCCTGCAGTAACTATGAGTGAAACGTCACTTCATCATTGTGTATCAGTCATTGCCACCTTGAGAAATAAAGGTGAACTGAATTTATTTTCACCAGAGATTCAATTATTGTTGCACAGAACTTCTTTCTTTCTTTCTTTCTTTCTTTCCCCCCAATAAATTAATTAATTACACTATATATACTATTAATTAACTACACTATATATATATATATATATATATATATATATATATATATAGTGTAGTGATAAACACAGTACAATATATACTGTATATTGTGTGTTTTACTTGGACTGGACTCTGACTAATTAGCATTCAACCATTAAGACAACACTTCAGGTACTGTCCTACAGATCACTTAAATCAGATTAAAACCTCAGACATTCAGCAAGTGTATTTACTCAAGTGATCACACTTCCTCCTGACTTCATTAAGATATGGGTAATCCATAGATGTTTGATTGCAGATTGCCTTCAATGAAGCTCTTGAGATGCATGAGCACTCTTTTTAAAGTGTTTATTCCATGAAAATAATGTTTATCGCTTGATAGCCATCATATCTTCTCAATAGAAGGGCTCTCAACACGTTTGATGAAGCTGGAACACCTGATATCTAATCTTTTCAAGAAATCTTAGTCTGTCTTGGACCTACATGGTCTAAACCCTGTATAAGTGATCTATGGGATCAAATTGAGGTGTTTTCTGCTTGGCATATGACACTTGAGTATAAAGCAACAATCATTTGTTGTTAGCTGGCTTAACTTGTCTTTTCAAGGTGATCCAAAAGGCTGATTGAAATCGTGATGGTTTGGCATAATGAGGTTTGCAATTGTGGCGTGTCCCCAAAGACCTCATTCTAATGCTTGCCTGCCTGCCTTCTCCGGTTTGAAAAATCTCCCCAGAGAGAACCAGTCTTGCTTATGAAGTGAAAAACTAATCTGCACATGGCTTTTGAGTGGCTTTTAGATGCATAGAAGTTGTATTTTAGAACATATTTATTCTATTGTGTTTGATACAATACTTGGGAGTTTAGCAATTGCTTTGTGCTAAATTATGCAGTGAAAATCAAATTAAAATATCACATTAAATGTCAAATTAAGAGCTGTTTAGACATTCCTTGTCTTGTGATTGTACACAAAGACTTGATGTCAGATATTACTCTGCACATATGTTGACATTGACAAGAGAGCTAAATATACATAAATACAGGTTAAAATGCTAATACTACTACTATTAATAATAATAATAATACAATGTTGTTTTGGACCCCATTAACTTTCATTGTACTGAATGAACAGAAATAAAATACACTGATATATATAATAGATATGACTGTCTATGTACATGAGCATGAATCCTCCTTGCTTCACTTCATGTCCTCAACTTCCTGGTAAAGTTGTCCCAGTTGCTTAAGAGCCAGTAATTGTCCGTCTTGCTGTTAAGACCTTGTAGATCGTAAAATAAATTTCTCTGAGTTTTTCTTGGCCTTCTGAGGGAGCTTTGGGCAGTGAGCCATGGACAGCTTTATTGAGAAAGTTTTGTGACCACACAGTGGCGGAGTAGTGGGCGTGTGTGTGTGTGTGTGTGTGTATGTGTGTGTGTGGGGTGGGGGTGGGGGTGGGGGGTTCAGGTATACCCTATGTTATGGCAATATCCGAAATCCTTGTCCTTGTGGGAACATCTTTTGGTCCTCATGAGGGAAACAGCTTATAAATCAGTGTCAGAGTGGTGTTTTTTTTTTTTTTTTGAAAATGTAAAAATGTAGAATGTTTTCTGTGATGGGTATGTTTAGGGTTATGGGTCATATAAATTATTATGTCTATGGAATGTCCCCATAAAACATGGAAACCCAATGTGTGTGTGTGTGTGTGTGTGTGTGTGAGAGGGAGAGAGAGAGAGAGAGAGAGAGAGAACTGTAGATGAAGAAAAACAGGCCAGTGGGGGACACATCCCCCATCCATCCCCTGTGACTTTCAAATAGCCTTTTTTTCCCCCTAATTGCTCTATTTCTCTCTCTCTCTCTCAGAAGTTTTAGAAAGGTGACTTAGAGACCCAAAGGACATATAGACCTAAAGAGATGAAACGGTCCCCTGGGAAGTCATTTCCTCTCATAGTGGGTTTGTTAGGTCAGGACAGTTGACTACAGTAAATACATGCTATAAGCCTCTCTGGGAATGGACAATATGTGCACTTCGGCTTCTATTTTTTGCAATGTGCATAATTACATATTTTTAAAATCAACTAATCAGTTTGTTGTCTATCAATTTAACAATGTGTCAGTCTTTAAAAAAAAAAAAAGACAAAAAATATTCTAGATGAGCAAGTCAGTGTCACTAACTGTTGTTGGGCAACTAGTCAATCATCCTCACCTTATCCTATTATATATGGCCACATATATAATAAAAGCATGCAGCCCAAGAGAGGTTGTAAGCTATTTCACACAGGCATTTTGTCAATTTATCTTTTTTCTTTTTTCTTTTTTTTTTTTATATAAAGTTTAGGTGGTTTTACTCTTTGATTTTGCTGCATCATCAGTCTCATTCTCCTCTCCATCCTGGCAAGACAAATGGCCTCTTCAGGCTTGGCAGAGGAAGCGATTGGTCCAGCAAACATCCTGTGCTGTAATCTTTGAAGCAATCTTAAAAATGCATTTTTGCTTGCCACTGAAAGAGCTTTTAATGAGTTCCAGTCCCTGACCAAACAAACTTCAGATCCACAGCTTGTATATAAAACCTACGTCTTTTCATTAGAAAGTAAAGTTTGGGCTTCAGATTCAGTCTTCTGAGGCATTGCATTATCCACAGTAATCCTGAACACTTACATGCTTTGATTTCAGTGTGTTTACAGTGCGGATCAGGTTTTAGTAATGTTCCTCTGGCCTGCTGATCAGAGCGTGTGAGCGCTGCGGACTGGACAGGGATCAGGGAAAACAGTTCTGTGATTTTTGCCTGGAGCGCGTGTTGCTTTTGAAAGTCTTACCATCCGTGTTCTCTCACTTTACCGCTCCATCACAAGCATTACATGCATGTTAATGGTCCAAAATGTATGGTTTCACTATGTTTCAAATGGTAATGGCATATTAGCTGTCAGAATGAATGAGAGATGGAATTGATCAAATACATGCACCCTTGGTGAGCATACAAGACTTTTGAACAGTGGTATAAGTAGTTTTGGAGTAAAGTTTGTTTAACCAATGAGTGAGGAGTGATTGAGGAGCGGAAAATGGAAAGTCCGACATTTGGAATTTGGAAAGGAGTGATTACAGACTGCTTTCAGCGGGAGGAAATTGCCTGCTGTCGCTCCAATCCGCTCACACTAGCTACGTTTACATGGACACCTTTTGTTTCTTTTGGAATGAATTTATTCTGATTGTTGAATCTAAACATAGTGTTTACATGAACTCTAAATAAAGTGATCAAGCTTCAAATCTGAATAGATTTTTTGACATGCGCACACTGCACAAATATAGTTTCCCGCTGTTTGCGCATACTAACCATTCTCCTACACTGCTTCTTTTCTCTGTTTTAAACAGCAGACCTAATATTTATCTATTTCAGGTCCTAATTAGGAGACGATGAGCACATGAAGCTTTGTGTCATGCTGCTTATATTTATCAGGGAGTAAAAACACCCCTTTCTGCACCCAACACAAGGCTTCTATGGATGAGAGTCCAAAAAAGGACTGCTGGGACGACATTGTCCTGCTCCACTTCACAGACGATGAGTGGAAGGAGAATTTTAGAATAACACGACAGTCAGTTACTACACCATGTTCAACAACAACAACAGCAAAGCCACTTGAAGGCAAGCCTGCAACCTTAGCCGAAGAAAGGATAATGCCTGCTAATGCTGCAGTACGTGGTGAAGGAAACTGGAGCCTTTTTTTTTTTTCTTCTTCTTTTTAAAAAAAAAGAATGTCAATGGAGGAGAGGCTTCACTATGCTGAATAAACCGCTTTTGTGAGGAAATAGCTTATCATTTATTGAATCGACATCGGCTAATCTTCAACATGTTTGCTTTTAAACATTAGTTTTGGATTTATCTATTTTTAGGCTTTACGCAGAAAAAAAAAATGCTTTTTTATAAGAGAAGTCACAGACAATTGACCCTTCGCAAAGACCACCCGCTTAGTTACTGTTGCTACATCTGACAAACCATGGCGCTCTCACGCCACACTTATGCAGTGAAAAATACATTGCGGAGCAAAGAGGACACTGACAACGTGCCGACAGGCAAGACAGAGGAGGTTACTTTTAGCATGAAACAAAGTCTTAGCTTTCAAATGTAGTCATTTTTTAATAGAAATTCAATACATATTGTTTTGTGCCTCTTTAATATGTCATGACAGATCGCTGTAGCACCTCGGTTCAAGCGACGCGTAACCTGATCATCTCGTCCTAGTTTTTGCATGAAATAAACGTGAATGAACATCAGAAGGTATATTGTTTCAACTGCAGAAAGACGTCAATACACACCATTTTTCAAGTTTAAGTCCACTGACTTAATTGCGCAACAGGTATGATCCAGTTTATGGCACTGTCGCACAACTCTGAACGAAATTCAATGACGTCAAGGCTGTAATATGATTGGTTATAATAATAAGACCACCAACAACAATAAGATCAATAATAAGACCATCTCTGACAACACCATTTCTATGTCATTGTACATGTGCAGTGCTCTCCACGCTCGGGTTTTCAATCCAATCAAGTGTTTACATGTCAGGTTTAAACCACCCCTTATAATCTGAATGAAATTTTAGACAGATTTGGCCAATTCATCCCGATTGACGTGGTTACATGTAATTTTTGTATTCTGACTGTGCTACTAGTCCAATTATAATCAGATTATTAGGGTCTGTGTTAACACAGCTACTGATACAAATGATTAAACAACTGTTTTCACTGGAAACACACTGAACAACACACTTTCTTAAGCGTCAGAGCATGATGTCTGCTGCTTGTTAAATTCAATACCAGGATGGTATCAGTGAAACATGACTTTGAATTCATGTCAGAATTACTATGATATTACTGGTAAAGAAAAAAAAAAACATTCACATCTTTGTCAGTCTCGTGCAAGTTTAAAGTAAAACCTGCAGCCCTTCAACATTTAAAGGTATTTCTGCAAGTTGGTCCAGTTCTCTAAATGTCATTTTATTTCAGTCAATGTTACCTATTTCTATCTTCACTTTTTTCCCAGTGTTTTGCAAAATAGTATAGAGGTGAATAAATAGAAATTAATTATCAACAACAAAGCTGCACATGGATCAAAAGTGTTGCCATAGAGACTAATCATTTCTGAGTGCATGTACGTGAACAGCTGAAAGCAAAATCTCTAAGTTGTTGACATATAATTATGCTAATTCAGACATGACGTTATTTAAATGTTAAAAGATACCATAAACCTTTGAGAGAAGGGTTGGGAGAGTCATTTTTTATGCTCTGTTCTAAATAAATGTGCTGTTTTTAGATGTTTGACCAAAACCCCCTTTAATACCCCTCTGGAGAACCGGAGAACTAATTATCGCTGCTGTTTTCCATTAACTCTGTATAATAATTCCCTGACCAACCACAAAGACATTTTCTCAATAGTTGGTGGAAATGATCTCCACACATCCACGTGACTGCCACCCACTCCATGCAGGAGAACCACATGTTCTCTCTCACACACTGGAAGCCCAGTGGTCACACCTCAGATACGGGAACTTTCTGAACTCTATTTCTCTGTTTATGTCATTCACTCTTTTGGTGGGCGATGCTGAAGTTTATCAGACCTCTGGCAGCAGTTATTATGGCAGTCTGTTTTCTCTGAAGTGATGATGTGCTAAAGCACATTGGCACCTCTGCTGTGTTAATAGTACATAAATTAGTTTTCAGAAGAACTTCGGTTCCCAATTTATCATAATAAAATATGTTTTATGTGTTAAACTGACGAACACATTACATCTCGCCTCTCTCAGCTCAAACATTTTATTAAGTTCAAATCCTCAGCTCAGACTTTTTACACCCATGTATTACATACATACAAAATACCAGTAACACGTTTAACCCTGAATGTGTCCAATGAATCAAACTGCATGTTTTCTAAACTGTTAGTGAAAGATTGTTCCATCAAAAAAGGGTCTCTTTGTTTCCCCACTAATATGTTTACATCTTTTTTAAGCATGTTGCAGTGTACACTAGCTAAATGTTTGGGGTCAGTATGTTTTTAATTAACAAGAACACAAAAGTGGGTTTAAATGGGTTAATTGAGCCTCATCACTGAGAGGTCTTTGCAGACAGGAATTATTATTGCTCTCAGGTTTGGAGATTCAAACATGTTCTTCTTCAACATTTTAACATTTGTCCTTTGGGTCTTTTGGAAGAGACTTTTAAATATAAACCCAGATATTTCTCTCTCTCTCTTTCAGAGGGGCTCCGAAATATTGCCATGGACTCCAACTCTTTAGCGATGCCCATGTCGGACCCTAATGCTTGGGCTACTGCCATGAACAACCTTGGAATGGCCCCCATGAGCATGACTGGCCAACCTATCATGTCAGGTAAGCTTGAGTTATCAACTTACAGTAACACTTTAGTTTAAGGTCTAATTCTCATTATTAACTAGTTGCTTATTAGTATGCATATTACTAGGTTTATTAGTACTTATAAAGTACATATTAATGGCTTATTCTGCATGATCATATTCTACATCCCAATATCTAAACTTAACAACTACCTTACTAACTATTATTAAGCAGTAATTAGGAGTTTATTGAGTCATAGTTAATAGTGAGAATATTATAATAGTATATAAATGCTAAAATAAAACTGGTACAGACAACATGAAGACAGTAGTAGAAAATGACCATGGAATTTCCATCCATCCAAAAGTAATAATTGTGCGTTCAAGTCCTCCTGGGAAGTTCGTATTTACCAGGTGGGAAGTTGTGTTTATGACGTCAGGTGCGTTCATGTCACGTTACTTTTTTGTTTTAATTAAATTATGAAGAAAAAAAAGTTATAAGTAAGTGTTTTCACAATGTCTAAAATTTCAGTAGTTGGAATTAAAAGGTTACACTGAAGAAGTAGTTGTTGGATTTGTTTGTGAAGTTTTAGACATTGAATCTCTGAAATACTTTTTTTTGTACAACAATTTATTTATATTTACATTACCTTTTATTTTTATATTTTCAGTTTTCACTTTAATTGTAGTTGTAGTAATTTTGTCATGTGCTTTTGTCATTTTTATTGATATTTTTTGATTTTTCTATTTAGCTTTATCATTATTACAGTTTTAGTCAAACTTATTTATGTCTTTAGTTGCCAACTGAACGTTTCTCATTTTTATTTAATTGTAAGTTTTTCATCTAATAGCTTTATTTCAGTTATCTTTCTTTTTTTTTATATAGTTAGAGTTTTTTATAGTTTTAGTTACCAACACTGACCGGCACTGCCATGGAAACTGTCATTATTTGAATCATTTGACACTTTCTTTCCCACCAGTCTGTTATTTTTGTGTCATGGATTTCATTTACCCCATAATCATCATAAAAATGTAACTATGGGCTGGTTGTTTCATGTGCCAGTCAAATTGTAAGTTACCTGCCTTGGAATCAAATAAGCTGCAGCATGGTTATATTTACAGTGCAAAAGACATAGTTAAAGGTTTAATTTGATGGATGTTTGCTAGTCTACCTCCTACTGCTGCAGTATAAACCAGAGCCTGAGCCTGATGCATCCCGTGGGCCTCTCTCCCTGATCAGAAGCAGAGCGCTCATCTGAGTCAGCAAGAGTGTGAAAGTACCAGTGTGAAAACTTCAAACACATTCCCACAGTGCCGTCAGAGTGGCCAATTAGTTTCAGGGCTTTTTCATCTCATTGGTTAGTCAGCAGCACAATGCGAAGGAATGGCTGTGTGACGCTCGGAGCAGAGGCTGCGTTATGCCAGCTGGATGGAGACGCAGAACATCTCAGCTGGTGCGCATGAGTCACTTAAACCCACACATCCACAACGCTCATTTCAGAATTAATTTCTCTTTTGCACCGCACCAGTTATTAGTTGGAACGCAAAAGGTGAGGAGTCCAAAAATGCCATTGAAGCGTCTATTTAATTCCAGGGAGATTAGAATGAAATGCAACTGCAAGACGGATGGATTTTTCATTACAGTGAAATTAAAACATTGGAGGGTCATCCGACAGGCGGCAAACATCTAATTTTTGTTCTTTCTCCAATATCATTCAAAATGATGGGCTGCATTTATCAGTAAACACACCAGTTGCAGTATATACTGGCATGTGTCTTTTTCTCCTCGGGTTTTAGAATCGATTCTCTGTGTAGTTTCGTAAATCACCTCCTTCATCTTATTTAAAGTCATATTCGCAGCAGCGCAGTTGCAGAGATATATGCGCGGGTGTGCCCCGCTATAGGCGCATGTTTCAAATGAAGTGGGCCGTCGGGATGCTCTAGCCACCTACACTATTTTCCTATCAAATTTCATTTGCACTGTTTACGTCGCCGCCACGCGAACGTCTCAGGCTCCCATTTGCGAGATCACCGCCCAAGAGCAAATTATGGAGTTTGCCTAGCGGTTTATAGACTGGCGTTTGGAGGAGAGAAATGCTGATGGTGGTTTTATGTCAGAAAGACTATGGAGCCTTGATCTGTGAGCCATGCAATGAGCTGGAATGAAACGGCTCTTAGTGCTGTTAATGTGTCCTGGCTCCCAGGAGCTCGTTCCGCCAGTACTGTGGGTCTTTTATTCTAATCAGTCCCGCCGTGGGGAATTCTGGGAGTCTTTTTGCCTCCCCTCGCTTCCTGCCTGGCAGAGACTTGAAGAATACAGATGAAGGCCTTGAATCAGGGCGTCACAGCGGGTCACTTCTGCGTATAGATATTTCTTGACTTCTCTCGTCCCATTTTCGTTTTTCTTTTTTTTTGATAGCCATTGATTCCTTTGGAAAGAATATACAGTATGCAGCCGTTGATCTGTAGCTTTTTTGCTGACCCGTCCTTCCCACCATGCTATGGGGTGAAACTGGGTCTGCATGATGTTATTATGACCCGCTATGTTCAGTAGGCATTGGCTCAGGCTATATTTTGATTGGTGGTAGAGGGAAGAGGCAGTACTGTCTGCCTTGAGTTTTACCTCATTAATCACACAGTGGGAGCAGCTGTTGCCTCCAACATCCTAACAGTCTCCAAAACTAAAACTCTCCACAAACTCTACTCCATTCCTGTACTTTGCTGCCTCAGCAAGTTGTGTGGAGTCATACATTTATGAATGTGACACTGAGTAGTCCATTCAGCCAACCATCTAATCAATCCCGCCTCCTTTACGCACAGCTGATGGCATTATCAACAGAGAGATAAAGTGTGTCTCTTTTAAAATCCAGAGCACACTTTTATTGAGTAACTACAAGCTCTATGCTAAAGCTAAAGAAATTATACCTTTGATATGTAGCCATTTGTTCTGAAATTATTTGAAAGATTGATTTTATTTACAGTTAATTGAAATGTATTAGTTTTTTCAAAAATTCAAAGTGAATGATTCAATAATCCATTTATAAATGTAGTCACCTGCTTCCTTTTTTGAATGAATCAGCCATTTTGCAGGGGAAAAAAGTTTAAATGAATGATTCAATGACTGGGACTAGACACCACTTACTGGCAGTTTTAGTTTCAGATTTTAAAATGTCATTTCATTTTAAAAAATAATTTCACATTGCATTATTCAAAAATGTATTTTTAAAATATTTATCTTGTAGTAGCCTAGTATTTATGCAGTTGTAAGTGTATCTAAATGCCGTTTCAGATTAGTGTTGTCAAAAGTACCGACTTCGGTACCAAGTGACACTTTGAGCGCTGTTATGCGAATTCTTAAACACCTCTGATTGTCCATTGTGTTCACATGCTTATCAGATATGTCTGTGATTGGATACAATGATCAACACTTCAAAAACATGTTGTAAATAGACATCATTGACGCTCTTCACAGATACATATGGGAGTGTGTGAAAGCAGGCGTCTATCAGTGGACCGGTCGTGCTTTCAAATTCAAACACTTCCATGTGCTTTCAAACGCTCCCGTGTTGATCATTGTAGCCAATCATAGACATATCTGATGAGGTGTTTACAAATCTGCTCAAGAGCGCTCAAAGCATCACATTTTTAAAATTTCAGTACCGACTTGGTATTGTTTCTGTGCCACCTTTGTAGAGCTACGACGGCTTTTGTTTGATGTGACTGATAACAGCCCTGTAGTGTCTTAGCATATTGAATTTATTGATCAAATGTAAGAATTTGACATAAAAGATTATGCATACATCTAGTAAGGTAAAAAAAAAGACCTTATAAAGGTAAAAAAAAATGCCCCTGGAAATCAATTAAAGGATTAGTTCAGTTTAAAATAAAAATTACCCCAAGATTTACTCACCCTTAAGCCATCCTAGGTGTATAAGACTTTCTTCTTTCTGATGAAAAGATATATATTTTATTTCATAACTTGTTAAATATGGATATTTTTCTTACACAAACGCATCGCTTTGCTTCAGAAGGCCTTTATTAACCCCCTGGAGTCGTGTGGAGTACGTTTATGATGGATGGAAGCACTTTCTTCAGCTCATACTCGTTGGTCCCATTCACTGCCATTATAAAGCTCGGATGCGTCAGGATCTTTACTAATATAACTTAGATTGTGTTCATCAGAAAGTAGAAAGTCATATACACCTAGGATGGCTTGAGGATGAGTAAAGCTTGGCGTAATTTTCATTCTAAAGTCAACTAATCCTTTAAATATTGCCTCATAGTTAATTCGTGCCACTGCTGTAAACTAACCACCACACTGAATATGAAGAATATGAAAAACTTCAGGAGTCAGCTGTTCATGACAGGCCTAAACCAGCCAAGGTACCAGCTCACAAACACACTCAGCATAATATCATCTAATTATTGTTATTGACAAATCTCTTCTTTTTTTTTTAATTACACAAAAAATTGCATACTCCTAGTGAATATTCAATATATCACTCAGCCCTTCTAAGTACAATGTATTCTGGACGAGTACACTGTACTGTGTGTTTTTACTTGGCTACAGTCTGGCTTGCACTTTACTGTGATTAATTATTCACAATCTCTGACCAGCTGTTCTCGAGTGAAGGAATAGTAGCTTCAATCCCCTCATGCCGCGGACCGTGTCAACACGCAGCACCATTTTGAGTTACACGGGTTAGGATTGCGGAATTGGAGATATTGGTATTCCGAGATGGCTGTGCTCTTGTAAGTCATAAGAAGGTGTTTTGTAATTCCTACCGATGTTGACTGATTGCGTTACAGAAGAGCATGTAAACTTTCCCACTTCTGTTGACGCACACTCTCACTCTCTGGCTTAGCTCACTTTAGCTCACTTTCCTTGTGTTTGTGTACAAGCGTCTCCTGTGCCTTTGTAAAAAAAAAAAAAAAATCCTCCATATCCACTGTTATTCTAAGAGTTTATTATTTAGCATTTTTCTCAGCTTCTGCTGTTGAAGATCTCACCTCATGGGGACCTCTGGGCTGAGTCAAGTGTAGCTGCTCTTGACTCTTCATTCATCTGTATAAATAAGACTTCTGCTATGAATGCATCAAAGAGATATGTGTTATTGCTCTTCGGGGTGGTCCACAGGCCTTAACCACAGCATATTTTTATGCCGCTCTATATTTCCACTCTCCTTAGGCAGGGAATGTGGGTCTGCTCTGTGATACATAATACTTGTGCAGCTCCACAGGATTCATGGGGAGTTCGTATTATGATCAATATCATCAGGAAAGACAGCTAATTGGAACAGTCTCCAGCTGAGCTCTGGCTCTTTTATGTCTATGATTTAAAGCCACATTTACATTTTCTCCCACATAATAGTCACACTATCTATCTATCTATCTATCTATCTATCTATCTATCTATCTATCTATCTATCTATCTATCTATCTATCTATCTATCTATCTATCTATCTATCCATCCACCCAAACCCACCAACCCATCCATCCACTGAACCAACCACCATCCCCTCCATCCATCCAACCAACCATCCATTTCTCATTTAATTTCTCATTTTATATATTGCATTGCAGAGCCCATATTAATAATCGACTGCTTGCTTCTTGCTAAATACGAATGTTCTTTGCAACAAGCTTCAGCTGTATGAGTTTTAAACTTGGGAACATGCTTTAGCAATTGCTCACTGATCTTGACCTGTCAATTTATGGGCTGTTTGATATGCAACCTACAGCTCCTGTTTCAGAGTCAGTAAACACTAGCCTGCAGTAGTCATGGGGGAATCAATGTCATTTGCTGCTGTTTTTCTGAATGTCTGAATAGAAGGCATCTGAAATGATTTACTGTCTGAGTATTTAGATTTAGCAGATAACTGTAATTCAGTCTCTAATGTAGTGATTTAGCCTCAAAAGTACCTGATATAGCAGAATATTTACAGTCAGTACAACCCTTTATCCATATTTAGTAGGGATAAGAACATTTTGGCCGATACCGATAATTCTTTATATTTGAAAGCTGATATATTGGCCGAAATTTATATAAATTTTGAGAGCCTGATTACAAAAACAAAAGTCTCACCATTAAAAGCCATGTCCCAAGCACACAATTTTAATATTATGTAGCCTATGCGACAGACTTACGCTGTTCGTTGCACTGTATTTTTCATTTTTGAAGTGATTTCAATCATATTTCAAGCAATTCGAAACCATCATGGTGAACAGTGCGCATCTGAAGTGTCTCAGCTGAAGAAAATAATCCATTATATCACGGCTTTGATATATCGGCCAAGTTTTCTTATCAGGCCGATAAAAATAACATTAAAAATGAACATATATCGGCCGATACCGATATGGTGGTCGATATATCGTGCATCCCTAATATTTAGCTTTTGTTTGGCATTCACACTCCTTCTCATCAAGGCCTTTTAATATACTTTTCACACCACTTTCCAGAGTTTTAATGTAACATTTGGGTTTTAACTTTTATTACACATTCAGTTTAACAGTTCTTGACAGAAGGCATTGTTTGACTTTGTGGTGTAAGGAACGTATTGTGTTTGAACGCTGTTTTATTCACATCTGGTGCTGTTTGGAGACAGCTGTGTGGCTGTTAGATCCCTTTCCAATGTCAGAGAAATTAGGAAAAAGTTTGTTGTTCAGGCTAAAACCTGTCTGTTAATGCAGGTCTTTGCACTGCTCTAGGTTTAGCAGGTTAAAGTAAAATCCTCCCAGTGTCAGGGGTGAATTGCAGTGTGAAGTGGCAGATCTTCAGTTGCAGATTTCCCCAAAGACATGCCGACATATTCCACTGGGAGATGGTTTGCATGCCTCATTTGAGAATAGCCAACATGCCTCATGGGGTCTAACTGTGTCATTCTTCAGTGTTGCTGCTGAGGGGGACGTTTGCAGAGGAAGGAAGAGAGCGCGGCAGACCTCTCCCCTCCACCAGGCAGCGGTCGCCAGCAGCTCTCCGCTGTTAAATGCCAGCCTGATTTTTTTGACTCTCTTGCTCTTTTGATTGATGCCTTCCTTTTAATGCAGCTGCCCAAAGCAAATCTAGGTTTTAGAAGTATTGCATATTATTAGTGGAATATCCAGCATGCATTCCAGTACAGCATCAATATTTAAAGCGTTCAAAGTAATCCTGCAATAAATAATTGAAAAGCTGTTCTTGCATTTCGCCATAAATTTTGTTTGGTTGTTTTTCTATTTCTCTTACATAATTTGAGAAGATGGTCACTGTCAGATATCACTACACTAAACACAACTAAACTAGGGCTGTTGATTTAACGTCTTAAACTAATTATTTAGGCATGGAAAAAATAACCCATTAAAATTATTAACTTATTTAACGCCCCAGACCTATAGTTAATCTTAAATTTCATAAAGTTGATAGGTGATGAACATGAAGCAGGGCAACAACTCGCTGCTTGATGAAGCCTATAGAATGCAGTTAGAATGACCCTAAAATTCAAGATATCTGGGCAAAAATGCCCCTGTTTGAGTTATTGCTTCATATTTATATCATATGGTATAGTTAAGCAATATCACGAGTGTTGTTTTTATCCCGAATTGCATAAGTGCAAATGTAATACTGATTTATATAGTTCACTAAAGTGAATATATTGTGTTATTTTAGACACAATATTGTTTGTTTTTGCTCAATTTTGCCAATGAAAATATTACCTATAAGCCAGAGCAGAACTGTTGTGCGTCTCCAAGCAACACACAGCGGTTTAGTTTCTGAATAAATCTGCGTTTTGAGCAAATCAATTGGGTGAACCAATGATTCAATGGCCCATTCATAAAGAGAGCCATTTACTTAATTCCTGAATGAATCAGCCGTTTGAACGAATGAATGACTTACTGACTTACTCTTTTAGACATGTACCGCCACCTTCTGGCAGGTTTAAAGTATCATTTAATTGAAAAATATTAATTTCATATATCCATATTAATAAATAATAAAAAAAAACATTAAAGTTATAGTTCACCCCAAAATGAAAATTCTGTCATCATTTACTCGCCCTCATGGCCTCAAGGTTGTAGTCTAAAAGTTGAATAGAATAAAACATTTCTTTCTAAAGCTACTTTTTGTAATGTCTAATTGATGCTTTTCTCTATCTTTTGGGGATAAATTCTCTGCCAAATTTGATGTGTGATTAATTAATTGCTACATCATGTAATTAATTAGATTAATAACATTTTTACATTTTAATCTGGACTAAACATGCCATCTTAGAAAAGATATCGAGATACTTAAAAGAGCAAGGAAATACCAATTCCGATTATTTGTCCCTTTTTAGCCAAGCGTATCTATTTAAAAGGTACTGTGTATATTCTCATTTAAGAGACTACTCCATGCCAGAGTCTCTAAAGTTTGTTTTTTTTCTTTCTTTCTTTCTTCTGGAGTAGTTGTTAACAGAGCTGAGACAAGAAAACATGGGTGTTTTCCCCACATCTCTTATTCCTCAGGCTTGAGAAAATCCTTCCTGGGCTTTGCTCTGAGAACAAATGTAAATAATCTCTGTTAAGCATTACTGCCCTCGGATATTCCTCTGCCTTTCCTCAATCTAAAAATCCCACGGTGGGAAACTGTGTGTATTTGATCAATCTACCTTTGATTAAACTAGGTCAGTTTCTAAACAAACCTATCGTTTTCTTTATCTGGAGAGACCGTTTGTTTGTGTGGATCATCTGTCTTATGGGTGCCATGAATAAATATCTTTTCCAGCTCTAATTTTTTAACAGGCTGCTTTTCCTGGAGAACAGGCCTGTAATTTCTCAGCCTGCTTAATGTGCTGCGTGCCAGCCGAGAGCAGGTTCCATAATTCATCAGTCCAGTGCCTACTACCTCAGTGCCAGAGCATGTGCATACCTGCACCTGCTGCCGTAAGGCACATTAAAGACCTTAACAGAGGGCCTCGTCCATCCCACCTAACACAGAACCATCTGACATTACTCTTAAACTGTTTAGAGAGATGGGCTAGCAGTCTGGTTCAGGTTTCTCACACTCCAGACTTAACATTGTGTATAGGGAAGATCAGTGTTGGGGGTAACGCTTTACAAGTAACGTACACTTTGTAACGCATTACAAATTTACAAAGTGAAAGTGACGTGTGGCCAATTGCACACACACAGCAGTCAGTATTGAACACACATCATGAACACACCTGGAGCAGTGGGCAGCCGTTTTTTTTTTTTTTTTTTTGCTGTGGCGCCCGGGGAGTGATTGGGGGTTCAGTTGTGGGTACCGAGCGTTGTTCATTCGCTCCGCCCACCTACATTTCCTTCCGGTATTGAGATGCAAGTACATTTGCTATTTAAACAACGTGGCGCTGGACATGAAAATGATAACTGCGTCGAGCTGAAACTAGAAAAAAAACACTTGCATCGTGCCTGGCTTCACATTGCTCTGGGTGTATGATACTTTTTCAAATACGTAACGCAGGTTGCTTTGTTTTCCAATTCACTGAAATCTGCACTTAGAAATCGTAAGTGCAGAGGCGTTGTGTGTAAACATGATGGTTATTGTAATTCTAGACTAAATGTGAGCATTTACTCATCTCACTTGCACAAAAACAGATTCAGTATTCCTCAAAAGGAATAAAAACAGTGAAATGCAAACTCAGAATACTATGCAAACCTGCAATAATTAATTGTTACATAACACAAATATACTTTATGTATTTAATATCACTTTATTTACCAATCTCTTTGATGCTGACCTTACCCTACGAATAAGCAAAAATTTGTTTCTTTTTCTTTATCTTTTTTTTTTTTGCTTCGGTAAGAGTGTTCTCCTGCGTTATATTTTTCTGCAATAAAAATATGTAGAATGGCAGCAGAGCTGAAACGTTTGTTTGAGCTGCGCCCTCTACTTCCTTCAACCTGAGGCTTATTTATTTTCACTATTTGTGTATACCTTTGGTACAGCCACTTGTTTTACTGCTTCAGAAGTCCATAATCTATGGTCGTGTTGACTTCCCCTTTAAATTTATCCAATTCTGGCCTATGAAACTCAATTCTTTGTTGCAACTGGTGCATTATCACTTCTTTCAGTCTACCTTTCCCCGCCTCTGACAGCTTACCGTAGCTGAGGCGAGTGGAGACGCTCTCACGCTGAAACAACACTAGGTGAAAAAAAGAACTGAAAAATGTCACGTAGCGTTTCAGTATTGAAACTATTTTATTGAGAAAGCCACAGTTTCTGCTTGCAGGAGTTGTCCATTGATCAGCATTTTTTAAAACAGTTTGATGCCAAGAACCCCCAAATTGAATAATTCTCTTCCAGTATATAAGATTTCCTTACTAAATTATTAAAGCAGCTATATTTTTACATACAGAAAGACCCTTGGGTAATAGTGAACCCCTTTCTTCTTAGGACTGCGTGAAGATGGTACGAGGAAACGGCATAATGAATTTGTGGGTGACTGTATGGAGGCAGATTGGCCTTGCCTTGTTTCAGAAATCCAACCCCAAACTGTACAGCTTCCTTTAGCACTCTTCAGAGACACTTTTGGTCAAAGGCATTTTATTTCCAGTTGGCAGTGCAGCCAAGCAGCCTTATTTTTGTCTCTTCCATGGAGAGCACATTGGTCCAACAGTCCTGATCTTCACCTTGACATGATCTTCTACTGCAGTCATGGATCTATATTCTTTTTCGAGAGCAGGGGTTTCTTGCTTCCTGATTTTTCATGTAGGGCAGAGTTGTCTTTTTTGTATGGAGGGCCTCTGTATTTTGACACTGAGTGAGGCAAGTCTTGCAAAACTTACTAGAGGACGTCCTGGCCTACATAGATTGCCCGCGGTTTGAAATGTTCTGTATTTGTAGATGGTATTTCAGACAGTGGAGTGATTGACTATAAAAGGCTTTGAAATGGCTCCCTAGACCGGTAAGCATCAACAGACGTTTATCAGAGAGCTTTTTTGATCTTAGCGTGATGTAGCCACACAACTCAAGTTTCTCTCTAATAGTGCTCTAATCTGGTTTGGTGCACCTGATTCTAATTTTAGATATTGCAGAGATAAACGTAGCGGTGTGGATTTTCCAGGTGATGACGTCATATCTCTCTTGATTTCAGTTCAGATGAGAGTTTTTTGTTTTCTTTATTATTCACTTTTATCACCATTGCTAACATGATGATTCAGTTTTCTTTCGCCTAACCCTATTATAGAGTATGGCTGTTGTTTTTTACTACTTCACATGCAGGGCCTTTATTATTAGTATTATTATTGTTGTTGTTGTTTTATTCAGTGACAAAGTTTGGCTGATTACCATGGCCCATTATAGCCCCTGATTATAGATTAGGGTTGGGTGATGTCTACCAAGTTGGCATCGGACGATGTCTACAGTGAAACATCACGATGGACGATGACATTGGGGTGGGGGCATTTAATAAGGGTTTGAATGAAGCGCGTTTGGCTTTAGATAAAACTACTAGAGGAAATAGCACTGAAATATCAAATGAAATAACTAGAAACTGTAAAATGGTGCTATCGTTCTGTCTCGCGGTCCGGATGGAAACATGCTGGGGTCTGGATGTGGGCCGCGGCCCACCATTTGCCAGCTCAACATCATGATGTCTGTCAGCATCGGCGATGAACAACGGCATTGTCTATTGGCCGAACCCTAATATAGATGTCATAAAACATCTTCCTCCAGTGACGAATCAAAAATATTCACTACAATTCAAAAGTTTCTTATTTTTGAAAGAAGTCTCTTATGCTCACCAAGCCTGCATTTATTTAATCTAAAATAAAACCCTAATATTGTGAAACATTTAACTATTTTCTATTTGAATATATTGTAAACTGTAATTTATTCCTGTGATCAAAGCTGAATTTTCAGCATCATTACTCCAGTCTTCAGTGTCACATGATCCTTCAGAAATCATTCTAATATGATGATTTGATAAGTAAGTAACATTTCTTATTATTATCAATGTTAAAAAAAATTGTGCTGCTTAGTATTTTTGTGGAAACCATGATACCATTTTTTTTCAAGATTCTCTAGAATAGAAAGTTCAAAAGAAAAAAAGAAAAATCTGACGTGACATTATAAATTACTGTCACTTTTGATCAGTTTAATGCATCCTTGCTGAATAAAATAATTAATTAGAGCTGTACCATATTGAGCAGTTATTGTCATTTAAAAAAATTTTTTTTGTAATTTGTCTTGTAAATGACTTAATATTTAATTACAAAAAAAACAAGTACAGTATACTTGGCTTATTTCTTGGATTAGTATGTTCTCTTCTACACAGTAGGAATAAAGGAATCATAGGCTGAAAATGATGCAAGTGTGTCAAAATCTTTGTTCTGTACATCTTCTGTATCTTCATTTTATCTCCATTGCCTGGTCACACTGGACTTGTTACTTCACAAGGATTTACCCCTGGCTGTTTTCTATTTGGGTTAGAAAGGTCCAACTTTCAAAGTTTTTCATAGTCTGCTGTGCTTCTTTGGCTGCAATTAATATTTCCCTTTCAAAACCTTATCCTTTGAAAAAAAGAAAAAAAAAAGAAAAAAAATCGTTTTTTTACCCTTCAGATTCTAATGCCATGTGATTATCAGGGTTTTTCCTGTTCATCCACACGCACTAACTTTGTTGATTGTATATTTACAATTAATGCATTTGATTGTTAATTATGTTTACATAAAATACAAATTATTTATCATCTAAGCTTCTTGAGCCTTTTGAATTCAGCACAGAATTTCCTACTTCTAATTGCTTAATTGCTATAAGAAGTCAAACTAACTTTGCATAATTACCAGCTTATTTATATAGAGCTAGTTAAAATCTTCTGACTGCACCATGAGTGGACCACTACTGAGCCGGGAATGTGTTTCTAATGAGAATGTTTGTTTCCTGCTCCTTCACAGATGTTGTTTTCCTTTCATTAGACTCTCTTTATGATTTAAGTCATCTCTTGTAATATCTGAAAGCAAACAAGGCCCGTTTTTCATAATATCTGAGAACAACAGGCGTAATGAACTTGACTTCCCCCTTCCCCTAATATACTTTTTAATAAATCTATGACAGTTCTGTGAATGTAACAGTTACTTTTACTAAAGTAAAACCATGAACGTAACTAACTTCATTTGCTTTGGCATGCTACAATTTTGCTTGGGTGGCAGCCGAAAAAATTACCATGCAATTATGTGGTAACGATTTAGACTTCCAGTCCTGGTGGTACACCAATGTGGGTCATCTTATCTCCTGCCTCCATTAGTGACTACGAGACAGAAATATCAATACTGACACAATCATTAAGGCAGCTTCTCAGCTCCTCGCTCTGTACATGCTGCATGTCCTGTCCCACTTCTGTTTAATGGCTCTCGGAGAGAAGCCATGCTCCGGACCTGTCGCCTGCTGCAGGGCTCTCACCTCTCAGACACATCTGCCAGTTCAGATCTCACCGATGTTTGTCCTCACGCTCCGCCCTGACCCTCCCTGTGAGATAGATTCATGTCTATCAGTTCTTAGAGACCATCATGAAAGCAGTTAAGCTATAATATGAGTGTTTGTTTTATATTAGACTTTCCCATCTCAATTATTGTCTGTTAGTGTCATCTAATAGATTTTCTTAACACCAAATTAAGCTGTCTGACAGTGTTAGGGAAAGTTACTTTTAAAAGTAATTAATTACAATCTTGTTTTTCTTCCTAAAAAAAGGAAATAATTGTTACTTAATTACTTTTTTGTGAAAAGTAATGCATTTTTTTTGCAATTCCCTGATCATTTACTCACCCCCATGTCATCCAAGATGTTCATGTCTTTCTTTCTTCAGTCGAAAAGAAATTAAGGAAAACATTCCAGGATTTTTCTCCATATAGTGGACTTCACTGGGGTTCAACAGGTTGAAGGTCCAAATGTCAGTTTCAGTGCAGCTACACCAGGGGTCTCAAACTCAAATTGGCTGGGGGCCGTTGCTGTGATTGACACCTCATAGGAGGGCCATTTTAACCATCAAGCACAATAAAGCGCAAAATTTCTGAAAATGTACTTTCCTTTGCATTATTTCTCATTTACTTTATTCATTATTTCATTACTAAAATATTTTTGCTATACTTAACGTATGTAAATGTAAACAGCAGTATCTCTATCATTGTTACATAAAGTATTAGTTTTTAACAGTGCAAATATTTTTCCTTACTTTATTTTAGCTTAAATAACATCAAAATCTTGCACTGAACAACACTGCAATCCCTGAATACATTTGTACACTATTCTATTTCTATTTCTTCTCAGACAGCCGAGACACATTTGTCCTAGATGCCGTTTGAGCATCGGTAACGTTTATTGGTAGCATCGGACACGTTTCGGTGGTTTAAATCGACGCTTGCGATTTGCGCGAGTGCTTTTACTGTAATTTAGGCAAGCGTACTCATAATAGAAGCAACGCGGTCGCGGCACACTTGGTTTTCCAGGCACGCCTATGCTGCGGCGAGATGAAAACATCTCAACTATTCAGAATGCCGCAAGTGCACAGCAGGTCATGTGACAAGGACTAACCGATAAGTTCGGCCTTTCCTTAACAACATCGAAAGCTCAGCCAAACAGCTGATCATAGCTGTACAGGGCCGTAAAATGGCCTGCGGCCGGCAGTTTGGGACCACTGCTTTACACGATCCCAGACGAGGAATAAAGGTCTCATCTAGCAAAACGATTGGTCATTTAAAAAATTTTTATATATATATATATATATACTTTTTAACCACAAATGCTAATCTTGCACTGCTCTGCGATGCGCCACGCATTACGTAATCACATTGGAAAGATCATGTGTGACGTAGGCAGAAGAACCATGGTAGGGTGAAAAACTCCAACTCAAAATCATTTTTGTTTTGTTTTTTAAAGGTCGTTTGACCTTTCCAACGTGATTACATAATGTGTGGCGCATCACAGAACAGTACAAGATTTAAAAAGTATATCATTTTTATTTATTTTTTAGAAAATGCCCAATTGTTTTACTAGATAAGACCCTTTTTCCTCGTCTGGGATCGTGTAGAGCCCTTTGAAGCTGCAGTTTGGACCTTCAACCCGTCGAACCCTGTTGAAGTCCACTATATGGAGAAAAATCCTGGAAATGATCTCTGTCCTTTTATCATATTTCATTACATCTATTTTATTTTTATATGGAGACTTTCAGTTTGAGCTCTGAAAAGTTATTCCATTATTTACTTACAGAATGATGCATTTATTTACAGTGCAATTTACATTTCATAGATCTTTACTCGCAGATCTTTTAAGCTATTTTTTTTTTACCAATGCCAGAGGCAGAGCTTGTTTATCTTGCATGGGTGCAAATAAGGGAAATATTTGAAGTATGAGAGTGGAGTGCTCTTAGTAAGGTTAGACAGACTTATATACTCTCCACAGGTGCAGCAGAGACCGCAGAGAGTGAGGGCTTCATCATTTCCATTTCAAAGAGCTCCACGCTGTCATGCAGCTGTAGTCTAAACCAATACCTGTAAATGAAAGCCAGTGTTCACTTTTTTTTGCCCACAGATGGACCGCTTGTGCATAATAACAAGCCAAGGCAAACAGCTGGGGGAATGAGCCAGTAAAAACCTATTCATTCGAAAAGCCTTTTAAATATGTATTGGACTTAATTGTTTATTTATCTTTGAAGGGAGAGTGTTTAGCTCTCGTATATATAGCTTTAATTTGTGCCACAACAGAATGCTGTCACCATGTAGACTGAAGAGTCTTTTATTCACTCAGTCCTTTGAGATGTCCTCTCTTCTGTTTTACAGATTTTGACCCCAGTCTTGGCATGATGACTGGCATTGCTCCAATGAACCCCATGATGCCCGGCCTTGGGATTGTGCCCCCGCCAGTTTCGCAAGACATACCCATTGTGAAGGAAATCATCCACTGCAAGAGCTGCACACTTTTTCCGCCCAACCCCAGTAAGCGATCTCTCTTTCTCACTCTGCTGTGTTCCAAAGCCTAGTGAGCTGACTACTGAGGCAGCATTTTAAGGCACCCTAAGATACCTTGTTTTGGCCAAGTACAAAGGTTTGCAGGTTCGCTAGCTGAAGGATACATGCAGGTTTGCATGTATCCTAGAAGGCACCTAGAAGTAATGTGTTTTAATATTAATGAAATAAAATGCCACTTATGTTTATTTAAAGAGAGTACAGTGTACTTCTTTTTCACAAGGGTAGAGCGTTTCATATCTGTTACTTTGGAGATTTCATGATGGTTAGGATGCTGCCTTAAGGCTGGAATATACTACACAGCTTTACGAGCAGATTTAAGAGTCGACAATAGTTGCTGAAAGTCTGCAGATTTTAGGCAGTTGGAGTCACATAGTGGATGTTGGGCACAGACTCCAAGTTTTAAGCTTAAGATTATGATTCCATCCAGTCGGAAAATAACAAAAAAAAACAATTTTTTCTAGCAGATTTTAGGTCACATCGTATAAGGTTTTCCATCTTAGGGGCTTTCACACTGAAGGAACCTTTTCATAGTTCCTAGAGCTATTGGCTGAAGTACCTGGATTTTGCCGTGTTTATACCGCAGGAACTAGGAATGATTTTAGTTCTAGGAACTCCTTTTGGGGGAGCTAAATTAGCTCCTACTTCAGAGTAGGGTCTAAACCAGGAACTATCAGTGACATAAGTGTACGTTGATTGGTCAAACACATGTACCCGGCATTTTTAAAAAGCCGTGTAAACATATTTACTTCACAAACATGGAAAACAACGATAAGGTTGTCATAGGAGATTTAGTCTCTTAGCTCCACTTTTTGCTCTTTCAGTCGTGTAAATGATGCATTTACATTCCATCTCCGTTATCACAAAACCCACGACACACAACAAACACAGCTGCGATCACGCCGTCTTCCATGCACCGGTTTTTAGTGTTTGTAAATGCCGTGCTTAAAGACGCCACTGTTGGCCGCTTCAGAGTTCCTATTGCCGGTGCGAATGCAACCAGGAACATGCCCCGGGGGAGAAATTAGTTCTCGGGGAACTATCCTAGTGGCTAGTTCCTAGAACTGAGTTCCTAGAACTATTTGGTGTGAAAGCCCCTTATGTCCAGTCTACCAGTGTTGCAATAAAATACAATTCAAATACAATAACAATACAAAATAAATTAACAGGACACACATAACAAATTAGCCTCAATATTTAACTCATCAGCACAGATAAAACAACTGACAGCGCCACTCACTTCTAACTTCCTTTGTAATCTATAGTCCATACTGAACTTATCTACCCACCCAAGATCACATCCAAATGTGCTTGGCTTGTTTGTTCTTTTGAAACTCAGCATACAGAGTCACTTCAACAAGGTAATCTCCTGCACATCCATGTTTTTATTTTATTTTTTATTAATCTTATGTTTTTGTGTGAGTTTGTTGTGTTCGGAACGAATTGAAAGTCTGGTAGTGTATGAACCTCAGTCGTTTCAAACTGTAGGTCGCGACCATAGACTATATAAAAGGTGGACGACCTTCACTCTCTTCCATTGTAGAAAAGTGAAGCCACCAATGTCCTAACATGGCGCTGACATCTTGCGCAGTAGTGAGCATGAAATGGAGCCGCGGTATCAAGGCCCCGCCCCCACACTCCCGCAGAATCGGTTAGTACAGTTTACTGCAGAACAACTCATTATGTCAGTGTGAAATAATCAGTTATGGAAATGTAGAAATTAAAGTTAAAGCTCCAATCATCTCCTGAAAATCCAGAAAAAAGTCAGCTGGTGCCTCAGTGACTACTTCACTCAGTGAAGCACTCGCATGCAAATTGCCCCCCAAATACTTCACTTAAAAATATTTTAGTGTGTCTTGAGATAGATTAGGCTTGTCGGTCCTGGAATGGAAACCCTTAGTTTAGGGTATGATGCCCAGTTTTTCTCTGTAAACATTTACAAAGTCAGCAAGTGTATAAAGCCTAGTGTTTTAAAATCTCTTCAGATTTTAAAACTCGTAGTGTATTCCAGCCTTCAGAAAGCAACCACTTTTGTAGGCCGTAGGCAGCGAGGCATCTCACTAGGTTTGGAAACACAGCTTATATCTCACTCCATTTAACATGCATGCAAGTATTTATAACCCTCATGCATTTTAAATTATATTATTGACTTCAGCAATGTGATCTGAAATGCTGACTAGATGAAAAGACCGATATAGCCATGAGCAACTGTGCAGCCTGTAAATGACTTAATATTATAATTCTATAAAATTTCGATCTCCATAGCCTAGCAGGGCATGTCACCTTGATGAGATGCAGATACGATTTTAAAAGCCAGCTGCCACTCAAAGCGTCAGACTGATGCTTGATAGAAGGGCTATGTTTTTATATGAGAGAGGAGCTGTCATCTATTCTTTCATATTTACCCTGATATCCGCCTCATCCCACCAGCTGAATAAGCTCATCTGAATTCGTCTCCTGTCACAGAGAGAGAGGTCAGGCAGAAGAATGAAACAGGAGGGGCCTGTCCGGGGGGACTGGGGTGGATCTCTGACTGTAATTGGACAGTTGACCTCTAAGGAGACTGAGGTATTCTGGCATGTAAAATATGCCACACAGCAAGAGGAGGGTCAGAGGAGACGATGATTACCTGAGAGAGTCAGTGTCCTTCAAACAGCTGAGCTTTCTGCCTGCCGATCACGCACCACATGCACATCTGTAATCACAGGCTAGGTGCTCTCATAATGCTGCGGTCAGCCTCACCTGCAAAGTGTCCTCACCCACCTGACTAAAAGAGAGTGACGGACTGACACGCCTGCTCTAATACTCAAACAAACATTGTGAGACGTTGATTGATGCCAAAGCAGGAAGTACGAGAGGAGCATTCAGAACCTGGCCACAAGTTATTCTTTTCAATGAAAACAGCAGTTACCAGTGAAAATATCTTTAAGAAAGTTTGCAAAACAACAGAGACTGAATGACAGAAAAAGGCTCTGTTACAAAATTATGTGAACTGCGTATCGAGGGAGCATTTTAACTATGCGCTCAAGACACAATGATGGGTATCTTAATTATGCTGTGTGAAATTCTAAGGAATTGTAATCAGTCCAGATCATATTTAGCCTAATGTGCTGTGGCTTTTTTATGCATAATAGAATACTGTAGGCGCTGATGACAGCGGCTTTCAATCTATTGCCTTGGACCCCACAATTTCCTTGCAGAACCCCCTAAAATATACACTGTAAAACTCAATAAGTTCAGAATACTCAAAACATTGGTTTGTATAAGTTAGTATAAAAATTTTAAATTTTTTGAGATAAGTGGGGCGGGGCCGAGAGCCATGGAAGTGGAGCAAGGTGTCTATCATTAACAATCACGTCACCGACATCCCTTCACCACCACAGTTCTCAGCCTCGCCCAACTTATCATAATGTTTATTACTTGTTGTATTCCTTACTTGTAAGTTGCTTTGGATAAAAGCGTCTGCCAATGTTAATGTAAATGTAATTACATACAGTTCATTTACATAAACATCGCATTCAGATCTTGGTTAAATGTTTGATAGCAAATAACACATGCTATTATAACTATCAAAGAGAGTGTCATTATATACTTGCATGTATATAATCAAACAACATACAGTATGTATGGTCTTTAAAAGTTTTGCAGCCCATCCTCAACTTAACCACAGGCTCTACTCTTCACCACAATGGTAAACCTACAAAACTAACATGACAGAACCCCCTGTAAATCCCAACACAACACAACATTAAACACTAACTTATGTCTCCATATGTTAATCTTGTGCTAAAACACACAAAATAACACCCTATCATACACGCGGCACCAGGCACGACGCAAGTGTCTTACTAGTTTCAGCCTGACAGTTTTCATTTTCACGTCCTGCGCCACGTTGTTTAGATAGCAAATACATTTGACCCCATTTGTGCGCCCATGGACGTGCTGGTCTGAAAGCGAGGTGTGTTCAGGTGCGTTGTTGGCGTGTTGCTATTTTAAGGCAACTGAAAACGTGTTATTTAAAGAGCGTGTTAGTAATATGCGCCTATATGTGGGTGCACAAGGCGCGTACACTCTGCATGGAACTGGAATAAATACCTTGAATGTTGCGATCCCATCAGACTTATGTTAGCTACCTGAATCGTAACAAAGCACTGTTCGCCAGAGGAGAACTGGCCCCCCGACTAAGCTTGGTTTCTCCCAAGGTTTTTTTTTTTTTGCCACCTGATATCACCTGTTGGAGTTTGGGTTCCTTGCCGCTGTCGCCTCTGGCTTGCTTAGTTGGGGACACTTGGGGAACGCAACTGGCTTTTAAAGGGAATGGGAAAAGAGACTCTAATTGGTTTATTGCACGTTACGCCCAAAACACATCCATCACTCATTAAGAGAATAGGTACAACCCTTTTGGCCGACCATTTTTCCCATCCTTAAACTAGCAAAATGGATTCGGACACACCCTAAGTGCACATGCACCGTGCGCTTTAGACCATGTGCTTAGATCGTTAAAATAGGACACAATATTTCAACATTTATTTATACAGTCTGATGCAAAGCATGCTGGGAATTAGAAATCTGCTGCAACTCATGCTAAGTTCAGTTTACTACAGTGAAATTTTGAGTTCACACAACTTTCATTTTTATTTGAGTGATACAAACTCATTTTATTTAATACATTTCACTGCTCGGTTTTACGGTGTATAAGCATCTTTTTTTTTCATATATAAAGACCAATATGCAATGTGAAAAACACAAATATTAATAGTGTGTCAAATTTGATCTGGGAAATATTTGCTTTATATCAAGTTGACACTATTTTTTTCCTACATACCCTACCATTCAAAAGTTTGGGGACAGTAAGATTTTTTAATGTTTTTGAAAGAAGTCTCTTATGATCAATAAGGCTGCATTTATTTGATTAAAATACAGTAAAATCAATATTTTTGTGAAATATTACAATTTAAAATAACTGCTATTTAAATATATTATAAAATGTGAGGCAAAGCTGAATTTTCAGCATCATTACTCCAGTCTTCAGTGTCACATGATCCTTCAGAAATCATTCCAACATGTGAAATCCTGACATTTTTCAAGATTCTCTGAGTAATAGAAGTTCAAAAGAACATTTGTATTAAAATGTCTTTACTGTCACTGAATAAAACAATTTAAAAAAAAAAAAAAAGCAGCAAAAGAAACTAGTATAATGTCACGGTTGCTAAATTTTACCTTTTTTGACACTTTTCCAGCACCCCTTTGAAGACTCCCTGCTTTGGCAGTAAGAGAATGTGCGCCACATTATGAATGAAATAATAAAACAAAATATGAAACTACATAAAAATAAATTACAAAACTAATGATGTATTAACCCTGATGTTAATAGAGTGTCATATTGTGAGTTTAAAAGAGTTTATGTGGTGTTATTTGTTATTAATACTAATTCTGCTAAACTGGAAAGCATTGTGGCTATTTTTCAACTCTTTAACTCTTAAGTGTGTTTATTGATGTGAAGGTGCAGTGCAGTTTTCACTTTACAAAGGTTTCTCTCTAGCTGGAAAAATATATATTTTGAAGAAATGTTTGATCGTCTATAAAGGAATCTGCTTTACTTTAGTATTGCGGACTTGTCATCATTCAACCAGATCGATGCTTCAATTGACAACAGAGGCAGCTAGCTGTATATCGATCTTAGAGTAGCAACACAACAACATAAAAAGCACGGTTCATATTCCCTCCCTCTCTTTATGTTACAGATTAGTAATAAACCCCGGTCACTGCAGTCATACCTTCAGGGCTCAGTGATCAAGCAGCGCATGGGTAATTATGCCAAGATCGTGGAGGAGAAAGACAGGAAGGGGGAGACAGAACAAAGGCCCACTTGTTTCTGGGGCTGGGTGGTGGTCGTCACATTCTGGGATTGTAGTTTTTAATGATGAACAGAAAAGAGGAACTTGAAAGAGACGGCCATTGCGGTGAACGCAGCGAACACTGTCTGATGAAATTTGGGCATATCCATAAACATGACAGTCTCCTCTCATCTCGTTCAGACAGAACAGGCTATCATGCACATATCTTGCATTGTAACTAGTGTCCTTTTTTTCCACACCAGTCCGTGCAGAAGTGGATTTAATAGCCGGTGACAGCTGTACTCTCCTGACTACGGCATACAGTAATGCGGAGCAATCATTCATGGTTATTCTCACCTCAGTTGCCAGAAAAAATTACCCAAGTCCTTTTCCCAAGGGCCCGCGATGGCTTATGCCATTTAACATGAAATTTTACAAACTTGAGCCTCTCTAGATCAGCACCTGCTCTCTTATTTTTTTGTATTTTGTCCTTGTACGTTTTTTTGGTTCTCTTTAAGCCTAACCGGTTTTCATTGCCTCTACGCCCTTCCTTCACCATCTTTGTCAAAGTCATCCACCCTTTCCTCTATCCATCCGATCTTATGCCCTTCAAGACATAATATGATAGGAAATATCAGCATTTATACCATATGTCATTTATCAGTGGTTTTTAAAGGGCAGCGGCGTTCACTTTGATCGGAGCTGTATTAAAAACACACAGGCTTATTGCTGTCAGCTTCACCCCTTGTTATTTATTAGATTTGACCGATGGGGATATTTGAAACCTCCTTGTTTTATTCAACTCGTGGCGTCTCAGTGGATCAGCGTAGAGCTAAGCCGAAATATTTCCTCGCCTGACTTTCTAATAAGGATATAAAAAACAGGCAGTTCCTCGTGCAATTATGCTGATTTTTGCGTTGTGTTTCCTGTCACGGTCACACATCATGTTACCTGTAATCTGCAGCGGCCCTAAACAGTAGGTGGATACTTGAGTCGCACTTAAAAATGTCTGAATTGCATTAGCTAACAAAATATCTCACATATCATGCTGGAGACTTTTTATAACCTAACTTGTCTTTTAAATATCTAATGCTTTGAAATTCGTATTGTCACGTAATCGGTTTTTCAGCCGCGGAAAAGCGTCAATAAAACAGCTTGTAAACAATCACGATAACTACTTTTTGTTGTGCGATATATTGCCCCAGAAATAATTGTGATATGCTATATTATTGTCATTTTAAGACCATTTTATGCCACTGAATATATAATCATAATATAACAGCATAATAATGCAAGTGGGCCTACACACTTTCAAATGATAATGAACTTAACTCTTAAGAATATTTAGATACTAGAATTGAAGCGTCAAAAAAAATAATAATGTGGAATAAATAATAAATAAAGCTTTGCTAACAAAAACTGCAAAATAACAAGTTGAAAAAAACACTTGCAAATTGACCTTATTTTCTCAGTAAAGTAAGGGTGCACGCTATTGTCAGATGTCCATATGAACAAAGACACAGATTTAGCAGTCAGGCATGGCCTGTTGAGGAATCTGTTTTTCTAGAGGTTTGAAAAACTTCTTTTAACTTGAGCGAGATGCGACAGTGCAACAGTCAAACAAACACGTTTCCATGGCAAAACAGCGCAGTGGAATGCAAAAATGCGTTCTCTATAAAAACGAAATAGACACTCGCGACTGCCACATCCTGTGTGAGACTAGCTATGAGCGTGCACCATTTCTCGCTGTCATGTTTATATAAACTGAGTGCATTTGCACTTATTCTTCCAAACTGTAGTTGTCAGGAAAACACTATAACGACTCGAATGGCGCATTTTTCCGCCTGTCAATGTCAGCTCTGTGTATGAAGGAGCTGAGCCGCGCTTTCACCTCAGCAGGATCGGCAAAATGTCGGTGACGTTTATTTTTGTGTAAACATAATGGGCAATATATCGCGTCACCAAAAATTATCGAGGTCATGTCCATATATCGTGCGATAAGTCAATATATCGACTATCGCGACAGGCCTACATTTACCTCAGAAAAGCCATCCAATGTCCAAAAAAAATCATTAGTCAGCTAGAAAAAATGAACTTAGAGAGTTGCATTTTGCTAATTATGTGCACTATACTGCATATTCATTGTATTCTTACTTAACCTGTTCTTTAATATTCAACGTATGTTTGAATAAACCCGTTTTATGACAGCCAACATTTAAATGTTTATATTATTTCGAAGTTAATTGAATCGAATTGTAAGCTTTTTAATTGAAATCGAATCCAGTTTGTGTCAATACCTGGCCCTAGTGTCAATAAATATGTTATTTTATTGACTTGAAGCAAATGTTGTCTTTTCCTTTTATTTTCTTGTCAGAGTGCACCAGAATGCTTCGTTTACACCGTGTCCTAACCAGATGCAGTGCGATAAGTTTCCAGCGACAAACAATTTGTCTGTCCATACCAGACACGACATGACTACAGCCAAGTTTCTATCCAGTTTTTGCGATGTTTTGTTATCGACAAAAAATATTTGCAAAATTTGCTGTCTCTAGGATTTTTCCTTTCAGACGGTCATCCCTAAAAAAAAATGCACTGTTGCATAAGTTTTGCTAAAAAAAAAAAAAAATCTGCCCTTGAGCCATTTCTATTCATAATTGCGGATATTCGTATCTATTCGCAAATTCGTATCTCAAATATTTGTAAAATGACACTTTTGTTGCTTTATGGCTATAAAACACAAAACAATGAAATTCAAACTCACATTTAAACAATAAATAAAGCACGTAAACATTACCTGAGATTATCATTATCATACTTTGTGTTGTTGTTCCAGCCACAACGTCGCAGAAAAAAATGAAACCGTTTCTAAAACAGAATCATTGCGTGTCGCCGTTGTGGCTAGTTAAGCCAACAACAGAAATGATACCTTTTATCGCGTGTCGCGGCGTCACGTCTGGTTAGGACATGGTGTTGTATGTTAAAATCACAAAAATTTTCTCCTGGGGGAGGATTCCCCCAGATCTCCATACAATAATTTAATTCGGAAACATGTCACCTTTTAAATTCTCTTGTAAGTTTGCAGGTCTATTTCAAATATACTGAGAATGTTTCTGTTATTGATGGTGGCTGGTAAAGGTATAAGGTCTGCTCCACAGTCTAACTCAGGACTCCAGTGAAAAGACTGAATTGCCTCCGCTCTGGATCACTGTCCCGCAGCTCCAGCACGGCTTCACACCTTCCCAACCCATCAGTCTTATTCTGCAGCTCTACACAGCCCCAGCTTGACTTAACTCCATCTCTGCATCACCACCACCACCCCATTCTAGTCTACTGTGCTTAATAAATGGCCATCGATCGCCTTTCACTCACTGTCGTTGAAAGGCCTGGCTTTCTGAAGGACACAGAGTTCTGAGAAAGAGAGAGAGAGAGAGAACAAGCATAGCAAATATCATTCTCTGCTGAGCATGGAAACCCACAGACCACATGAAAGGATATCAGTGATTCAGTGCCCAGTTGTAGATGCACCTTCCACCATCAGGTCAGGCTGCATATGCCTTTTAAACCTTCGGTCTGCCCTGGCTCTGTGCCTGAGACTGACCTTTATATCAGGCAAAGCTCTGTTTTTCCAAGATCCGAGAGGGCCGTGTCACTGTGTTTCTGCTTCTGGAAGCGTCAGTTTGCCGAGGGCACTGCCAGTCTGTCCCGTTTCCTCACTTAAACCCACTCACGACACGTATTACCCACCCCTCCCTCCACCCGCCTGTGCCTGCAGAGGCCTTTAACCTCAGTGACACTGTTGCTTAAAATAAGTATTGCTAAAGTATGTCTCCAAGCCTAGGGATGTTATAGTTGCTTTTAGTATTATGTATATACTATTATAGTATTTATTTAGAATTTGCTTCTTTTTTCAGTTTAATTTTAGTTTATATTAAATGGGACACATCATAAAAATCTGACTTTTTCCGTGTTTAAGTGTTATAATCGAGTCCCTGGTGCATCTACAATCCCAGAAAACCTGAAAAAGGACAACCCAGTAATTTTGTTTTAGCAAGCCTTTACCTGCAAGCATGAAAAAAAGTGAAAAAAATTAGCCGCTCAGATTTCGCTCCCCTTGTGACGTAGGAAGGGGATCTTATTATAATATTACCGCCCCTTAATCTGCACGTTGCCACCCACGGTGCCGCCATTTTGTTCTAACGCCATGGCAAAAGTTCGAGCATGCTAACTGTTTTGTCGTTGGCTGCACAGACGAGCACTGAACACTATTTAGAGTCTCGTTAGCTTAAGTTGACCCTGACAAGCTCGATTGCTAAAAAAGGAGCGTTTCTGTCTGAGCGATATTTTGGAAAAAATATTAGACCATTTACAGCATTAGATAGTAATCATAAACGTTGGCCTGGTGTGTATGGATCTGTTTGGCAAACAGGTGCGCCATGTATAGTGGGCGTCCATACGGGTTTTGCACAAAAGAACATGTCGGCACATGCTAGTCGATGAGTTGAATCACCTCCACAGCAACTACATAAATTTATCCACTAACCATTCAGAAACGTCCAGTTTTATTCTAAAAGTTGTAACTACTTCCTGAGTCTCTCCATCAGCGTCGACTCCGGTTTGAACAATGTAAGGCTGAACACCGTTACTGACAATCCTCATTTTGGCTGCGTGAGATTCTCCAGCTTTGTTGCTGTTCAGCAACCGAAGCGTGAGCTGTTAAAGCTCCGCCCTCTTCTGGAAAGGGGGCCGGGAGCAGCAGCTCATTTGCATTTAAAGGGGCAAATTTGACAAGCTATAATAAATGATCTGTGGGGTATTTTGAGCTGAAACTTCACAGACACATTCTCACATTCTGGGGACACCAGAAACTTAAATTACAGGTCATAATTGGTCCCCTTTAAGTATTAGTAATTTTGTTATGTGCTTATGTCATTTTTTTATTAGTTTTTGTAACTTCAGTACTTCAGCTTAAACTTATTTTATTTCAGTTAGTTGCCAAATATTCATCTAATATTTATATTTAATTTATTTTATCTTTATTTCAGTTAACAGAAACCATTTTTAATAGTTTTAGTTAACAATAACAACATTGGACCTAGAGAGAATTTTTGTGCATCAGGACTGTCTGTGGTGTGATTGGGCTGGGTATTGCTGATAATATATTGCTCTCCTGTGGAGAAAACCCTGTTTAAGGTGCTTGTGATCGCCACAGGCTTCCCACAGAGACACTGTCCTGCTCTCCTCTTTCAAGAGGGCCAATGCGCAGCAGGTAGACTGCTGTCGAGATGAGTGAAGACTAGCTTTTGAGAAGTCAGCTCATCTTATCTGCAGTCTCACTCCTGTCAGCCCACTCGAGCTAACAAAAGGCCCAGGATTCCTTCTTTTACCGTCTCATACACACACAGATCTAAGTCAGGCTTCCTGTGCAGTTGAGTCTTCTGCAGGTCTGTGCCTGGGGTTTCACAGAGCAACATGCTTGTTAGGATCAACGGTATGCACTTCTTTTTATCTGTGTGGTACCTCTCGTGCGACTGAGGTTTTTTTGATAATGTACATTATGCACACATGTCTGTCTTCAGTGAGGGTGGCAGCACTGGACATTTTCCTCGGTTCTTCCGCCTCACTTGTTGTATATACATTCCACACCCACGTTCCTATCATCTTCTGTCTGCGGTACAGTTGTCACCTCCACCGTCTATGTGTATTTGAGCTTGTGTGTGTGTGTGTGTGTGTGAGACAGAGATACACCTGCGGCTGTCTTCATTTTAGCTGATTAGTGTTAAGCTTGTTGACGACTGTCTCTCGGTTGAGCGCTCGGAGTGCTGGAGGTACACAGTGCCCTCCTGAATTTATGTCCCAGACCTTCCTGTGTCATCTTAGCTCACTCTTCAAAGGAGCGCCTTTGACGGCACAGGATATTTAGCCATGGAGCAGTGGGAAGAGCATTGGTTTGTGAAATAATAGGCTTTGATTTCATTCTTTTGAGACGTTATAGTTACTGGAGAAACTCTCCAAAGTTATCTCAGATCTGATGCAGTGTTCCGTGTAATTTCATATTGCCGTCTTGGGTGACAATGAAAACAAATCAGCCACTGGCTGCATCGTGAAACTCAAATGATATACTTTGCTTTCTCCCCACAGTGTGAATATAAAAAACAAAAAGTGGGTGTATTTGATTTAGAAAAGTTCAGAGGTATCAAGCTCTTTCTTGTGTAGCTCCTCTGTTCCTTCTAAAGCAAACATATACTCTTTGTTTTTATTACTTGCTGAAAGTTTCAACTTTCAAGGGACTGCTTATGTCAAAACAAAATGTTTCATGTGCATTTGATGAAGGAAACATTTGATCACCTGGGCCAGCAACCAATATTTAATAGAGCTCTGCGTAAGAAGTGACAGAAGATGAAAACAAAATTACTTGCCCCTTAGAGATTCTCAGTGATTGCTCTTAAACTAGTGTAGCAGCCTTCAGGCTCGCATTCTATACTCATAATAATAAAAAATAAACTTTTTTTGCCTTAGTATTCGGCTTTTAGATTAGTTTGCAACACATTATGGGCATTCTGGGTGCATTGAATGCATTTTTGCTTTGTTAGTGCATGTATTTTTTAGTTTTCTTAAATAGGCCTGGGTGTTAAATTACTGTTCTGGCGGGATATTCAAAGCACTTGCTCCACAATAATACACAAAATGAAGTTCGGGAGGAGCATGTTCAAGTAATCCAACCAATCTGTGCGTGAAGAGACCTGTATATACGCCCTCACCTCTGTCCCATGATGGTTTCGCAGCATCTCTTCACCATCTTACTGTTGGCTGGCTCCTATCCCAGTCAAAAATGATATTCCAAGCTCGCAGCCCTTCCCTCGGACAGCATGCCAAATATGCATACAATACCATATCTGATTACATGTACGTGCGAACTTGTGATAATATATTTTGGAAAACGGACACAATATCCATATTTGTTTCAAAACACTGTGGGGAGAATTCACTAAACAGCAGCACCAATGCTTGAGGTGTTTCATCACAAAATCTTACACCTTAAGCCCTGAGTATACTTTGTCTTTTTACAGTTGAACACACAGCCTTGTAAAGTATACTTCACTTGACTTGTACACATACACAGGCGTTTGAAGTGCAGTTTTGAGCGGGACAAGTTACAACCCATGTAAACATCTTTGTATTCTTTCATGCTAGAGATTTACAAATGAGAGTAACTTTCTAAGTCCAGGGTCAAAAACAAGGTAAGGCTAGGAACAAGGATAAACACGGAAAACATATGACTAAACAATACTCAGCCCTGTGTGTGTGTCTGGGTGCAGCTTATAAAGGGTCCACTGGTGGGAAACAGGTGCGAGTGTGTGATTGGTTCCTAGATGGGGAATTATGGGAAATGTGGTCCAGAGTGACTGTGTGCGCACTGAAATGGTGAACCGGCGACCTCTGGTGGGGAGTAGCAGGAACCAGCAGGCGCCGAATATGTAACAGAGCCCTCCCCCAAGGAGTGGCTTCCAGACGCTCCCAAAACAGTACCACCCCGGAGGGTGGTGGAGCGGAACGGGAGGAGGGACGGAGGGCCAGGACCATGTGGTGGGACAAGGACTGAAGCGGTGTCTGTAGACACTGGCGGAAGAGCCATCTTGTCCGTAGACACTGGCGGAAGAGCCATCTTGTCCGTAGACACTGGCGGAAGAGCCATCTTGTCCGTAGACACTGGCGGAAGAGCCATCTTGTCCGTAGACACTGGCGGAGAGGCCATCTTGTCCGTAGACACTGGCGGAGAGGCCATCTTGTCCGTAGACACTGGCGGAGAGGCCATCTTGTCCGTAGACTCTGGCAGAGCAGCCATCCTGTCCGTGGACACTGGCGGAGATGGCGGAGATGTGATGGCGGAGCGGCCATCTTGGCTGAGATGTGACAGGGCTCTGGCAGATCAGCGGAGATGTGACAGGGCTCTGGCAGATCAGCGGAGACGTGACAGGGCTCTGGCAGATCAGCGGAGACGTGACAGGGCTCTGGCAGATCAGCGGAGACGTGACAGGGCTCTGGCAGATCAGCGGAGACGTGACAGGGCTCTGGCAGATCAGCGGAGACGTGACAGGGCTCTGGCAGATCAGCGGAGACGTGACAGGGCTCTGGCAGATCAGCGGAGACGTGACAGGGCTCTGGAAGATCAGCGGAGACGTGACAGGGCTCTGGAAGATCAGCGGAGACGTGACAGGGCTCTGGAAGATCAGCGGAGACGTGACAGGGCTCTGGCAGATCAGCGGAGACGTGACAGGGCTCTGGCAGATCAGCGGAGACGTGACAGGGCTCTGGCAGATCAGCGGAGACGTGACAGGGCTCTGGAAGATCAGCGGGGACGTGACAGGGCTCTGGAAGATCAGCGTAGATGTGACAGGGCTCTGGAAGATCAGCGGGGACGTGACAAGGCTCTGGAAGATCAGCGAAGATGTGACAGGGCTCTGGAAGATCAGCAGAGACGTGACAGGGCTCTGGAAGATCAGCGTAGATGTGACAGGGCTCTGGAAGATCAGCGGAGACGTGACAGGGCTCTGGCAGATCAGCGGAGACGTGACAGGGCTCTGGCAGATCAGCGGAGACGTGACAGGACTCTGGCAGATCAGCGGGGACGTGACAAGGCTCTGGAAGATCAGCGAAGATGTGACAGGGCTCTGGAAGATCAGCAGAGACGTGACAGGGCTCTGGAAGATCAGCGGAGACGTGACAAGACTCTGGAAGATCAACTGTGACTTGACTTGGTTCAGGAATGGCAGCCATCTTAGCTGAGGGCTCAGGCGTGGCAATTACAGGGCAGAAAAAGGCATAAAGCACAGGTTAATGTGATTAAGTAGTCCTAAGTAGGTTTGTTTAATCCATAACCGAAGAAATCAATAAGAGCAAAGTCAGGCAGGTTAGTTAAATAGGCAATATCCAGAAACTTCTGAATATGGTCCTTGAGGGTACAATTACTTTGACGTAGGTGGACGGGACGTATGGCTGGGTCCATACTGAGGCTGGAAATGTTAAAAAAGCCGCTGGATCCCGGTATGGCTGAGTATTCTGTAACGTTGGGAGTCGTGACGACAAGGGGTAGATCCAAACGCAGGCTTTATTAGAATGAGCGTAGTCGTACAGGCAAGGGTCAAACACCAGCAAACAGAAACATAAGGGCAAGGCAGAAGAGTAACTAAAGTCACTGGCAATAGTCAAGGCAGGCAGCAAATGATCATCAAACAAGGAATAAACAGTCCAGGGTCAAAAACAAAGGCAAGGCTAGGAACTAGGAACAAGGATAAACATGGAAAACATACGACTAAACAATACTCAGCCCTGTATGTGTGTCTGTGTGCAGCTTATAAAGGGTCCACTGATGGGAAACAGGTGCGAGTGTGTGATTGGTTCCTAGATGGGGAATTATGGGAAATGTGGTCCAGAGTGATGTATAACTGTGTATGCACTGAAATGGTGAACCAGCGACCTCTGGTGGGGAGTAGCAGGAACCGGCAGGCGCTGAATACGTAACATTTCCAGACATGAGAAGAAATTATTAACATCTTGTCTAACAAAAGACAACATATAATAACATGTTTTTACTCCAAACTCACTTCATAACGATAGTTGAGCGTCCTTCTGAGAGATGATGTGGCTTCTTACACAGAATAAGGCAGTCTTGTGTTTATTAGTCATGTTTAATCAATCAAAGCGTTTCAATCTTCTGTTTATTCAGCTACAGCGATATGATGCATGTTATCTTCTTCTGCTACAGGGCATATTTTGAGTTTCTGCGCAAGAGCACCCTCTGGCTTTCAGATGGAGAAGCATTTACTACTGATCACAGAGCCGTACAGCTCTGACAAGCTGTGCATAAAATAATCACAGCCTTTGCCAAATCGCATACTGTTTAATCGCGATAAATCGTGTGGCCCTAGTATAAATACAAGTAGTCCGTGTACGTGTCCGAACTGGAGTCCGTGTACGCGTCCGAACTGGAGTCCGTGTACGCATCTGAACTGGAGTATAACCGGTGCTAAATACCGCAATGCGTGTACTCTTCTAACGACGAAATTCGCGTAACACACACTGTACGCTGACCCTTGCGTACGTGTAAAAAGTGAAGTATACTTTTAAGGTATAAGGCTTTAAGCTGCTTTCATGTTAGTGAATACTTGCAGGCAAAGTATTTCAGAGGTCCATTGTCAATAGCTTTTGACAATCCAAAATATTTCAATATTCAATATTGTGTGGATTCCTGTTTGTTTGACTGCATTTCACCTGCAGAATGCAGGTGGTAAATGTGACCACACCTTTATTCATATACCACTCACAGCATAACCAGGTGGTGTATGTGGTGCAGTGCTGTGCCATGCATATTCAAATTCATTGTCATTTTTTGGGCAAATCTTTTCTATGCAAATTAGACTCTTTATAGAATAAATCAGAGTCACAAACATTGTGCTTTTAAAGCAGAAACATTTCACTATTACAACTTGAAATGGATTTTATTAAAATTATGTATATTTTATAGTGATTATGGCTACTGTAAATAATCGTTTTGGCTTTGTAAAGAGTTCGTATCAGATCATGGGATTCTGCTGCGTCCTTTAGATCCAGCCAAGGAATGAATTGCGATCAGCACTAATTTTGTTGCCATATTTGTACCTGTACCTGATTTGCATAATTCCTTCAGTGAATCAGGTGCTAAAATGAGGCATGCTAATAAACGAAACTGTCAGTGAATGTGTTTTTCCCAGTGAATTGCCCATGAGTGTTGGTTTAGACTTTGAGACTTCAGTAATGATCAGACAGACAAGTTATTTTATGCTTGGTAAACATGTTTATAGAAATATTATTTCTTCACACACAAAGTACCCCATGGCACATCATCCAAAGCCCAAGAATGAATTTGTTTGGTTTACTCAAATTATTTTTCTGTAGAATTGCATTGAAACTATACTCATATGCTCCTCTGGCGTCATGAGCAAGACAAGAGAGTAGTAGGCTACATTCTTTTCCACTGACAGGAGCTGACATAAACATAATGCTCATCATGAGCCGCCACAATAAACAGGAGTTAGTGTAATGTTGGTGTTGATGGATGGCGAGTGTTGGGGGCAGCTGTGGGGTCCAAAGAGACTTACTTATTTATAGTGACTGGATCACAGCAAAACATGCCTGAACTGCTTTGCGTCCGACTCCGTTTGGACCCCCAATCATGCATGCGGTCCCCTCTGAGTCCCAGCATTCTTCAGCTGCATTCCCATAGCTTGTTAAGACAGTCTCTTCAGTCCTGATGGAAAGCACGGATTATCACAAGTTCGTCTTCACAGCATCACTGAGTAATCAGCTAACACCAGAACAGGCCAGTTTTAGATGGCAAGCTTTGCACTCGTAATCCAGTATGTAACAAGTGCTGGGTTTCATTGATTATTCCTTCTCATCCCGGTTTTCTCAGTGCATCTCATTCATGGTTGAATTGGTTTATCAAAAAGAGATTAGCTTTGTGAACCTGGAGGTTCTAGAATCATGTACTGCAAATTAAAACAATCAAGGGAAAGATCCATGGTTTGTACTGCAAATAAAAATCAAATAATCAAATAAAAGTGACAAAAGGCCAAAAATATATCAACACTATAATCGTTTATACTTTGGCATATGAGTCAATGTGTTTTGGTGCATTACCATTTTTAATGATGCAGTCTTTTAAGTTTCAATTGGATGATTAAAAAAAAAAAAATCATTAATTGATTTAGCATGTTTCATCTTTTTCATATGTGGCATACGAGTCAATGATGAGCTGCAAACTTAATGCGGTGGAAAAAAAAGAGATCAATAACTAAATAAAACAAAATGTCAGAAATTCTGGTAGTTTAATCTTCTTTGCTTTTCTTCAAAGACCTGCCTCCCCCTGCCACCAGAGAGAGACCCCCCGGCTGTAAGACAGTGTTTGTCGGCGGTTTGCCAGAGAACGCAACAGAGCAGCTCATTGTGGAGGTGTTTGAACAGTGCGGAGGTATCATCGCCATCCGCAAGAGCAAGAAGAACTTCTGTCATATCCGTTTCGCCGAGGAGCACACAGTGGACAAGGCCCTCTTCCTGTCAGGTACATATTTAGATAGATAGATAGACAGATAGAAGGGGTGTAACGGTACACGTAATCGTTTCGCAAATTTTCAGTACTTGTCTGACAGTTCGACGAATACAGTGTTGTATTCTAACCACCATTAAATACCAATAATCGCAATAAGCTCTGCGTTTCGTTACTTTCGATAAGGAACAAAGTGTCATCTTTCAAATTCTGTCCATTTTATCACGAAATTCAAATTCCATTTTGACGTTATTAAATGTGGCCTTCCAGATCGCTGTATAGGCGCTTCAGGTAAAGCGGCAGTGTGAAGCGAGTGAACGCGATCATCTTTAACACTAGTTAGAGAATAAACATGAATGAACAAGTCATTTGTGGACTAAATGTGCACAGAGCGCCCTCCGGCTGCAAGTATGAATTGAAAACACAGTATCCAGCGCTCATAGTGATGACAGTAAATATTAAATAAATATTTTATATTTTAAAAATTTTCTGTTTAGAAAATTGACATAAACATATATACATAGCTAGATATCAGCCTGTTAGCATTGTTTGAAAGTACTGTCATTCAGTATAACCAAAAGTGTCATTCTGTAAAACCAACATTTTTGTTAAACTGAAATATTTTTTTGTTGACAAATTTTGTCCTAAGGCACACCTGTGCAGTAATCATGCTGTCTAATCAGCATCTTGATATGCCACACCTGTGAGGTGGATGGATTATCTCGGCAAAGGAGAAGTGCTCACTAACACAGATTTGTGAACAATATTTGAGAGAAATAGGCCTTTTGTGTACATAGAAAAAGTCTTAGATCTTTGAGTTCAGCTCATGAAAAATGGGGGCAAAAACAAAAGTGTTGCATTTATAATTTTGTTCATTGTAGATTTAGAAGTTAGCAACTGAATTTAGGCTAAAGAGAGAGACTCAATTTGTTCAATAAAACAGTTTAATTAAACAAAAAAAGTTTAATTTTCTCCCCCCTGCTGAACCGAACAGTGACTTCAATACTGAAGTATGTACCGAACCATCCATTTTGTGTACCGTTACACCCCTAATAGATAGATAGACAGATGGATGGATGCATGGACAGATGGACGGACGGATGGCCCCTAGTGTTTCACAATGTTACAACGTTTCAAACAAGAATACAAAAAAGTATGCTAAATCATGCCTGGAAGCTTGTGTGCCACACGTGTGATTTAGAATAATTTCACTTAACCTTTTATCTCTTGTAAATGAGGGCCATGTGTCCACAAGTTCCCTCTTGACTTGATGGATTGATGCTGAATTAATTAGGGGGGCGGGGCTTCCACACATCACGAAGAGAACTTGAGATCTGTAGACACTGGCCATCGAGAGTCCCTCACAGAAGAGTTCAACGAGAAGACAAGCGCCAACATCTAGTAATACGTTTTTGCCTTTGAACGCTGCATATCAATCACGGGCCAGGCTTGGTCACATGACATGCCAGGGTTTGCTTCTCGTATCTTAAGTTCCCAGTGACAAGTCTCCTGTCACATCTTAAATCAGTCTTTGTATGCAAATATTAGGATGTCCATCTCAGCCACAGAAAGCAAGTTTAAAGTGCCGGCTGCTCCAATAATACCCTTTTCCATTATTTATTCTTCTCTGAGTGTTGCTCTCTCAGTGGAGAGGGGTGAGATTGGAGCGGCACCCCATATATTATGTGGCCTCGTGACGGAGCTCTGCAGGCCTTTCCATAAATAATGGTGCTCATTTCTAACGTGAACACATTGCGTAAAATATTTAACAGCGTCTGGGGGCTGTAAAGCAGTGATGGAGAGGCGGAAGTAAACTGTGAAGCTCTTTCTCTCGTTTCTGTTGACATGGCCATCTCTGAATATACATTCTCCTTAAAAACACTTTTCAACCCCGTCTGTAATATACTCAGAGCATCATATGATTCATAATTCACTGGAGCCTCTTTCATACCACTTGGCCATTGGTCAAGATACTTTTCCAAGCAATTTTTCGGTTTATGCTGAAATATATAAGCCTTAATATAAAATCACTTTCTTTTTTCATCCCCATCACAAACCAGATTATTCTCATACATCATGGCTTGTCTGTGCCGGTAAGGTTTTTGATTCGACCTCCCCATCTGAACGTAACATTTGGGACGTCTTACATGTCACACAAAATAAACAGATAGGAAGGGTTTGGCTTCAGAGGTAATGATTAAACAGAGTGTGTCACATTGTCACAGGTCACTTCATGAGTCAGTGTTGGTAGTATGTTGTTTTTCTCAGAACATTCTTGGGATTTGTTAAGGGTGAATGTTTTTCTGCTGTTCTCATTTTTCCTGCATTTTTTTTCTTTTATAACATTGAACTTCTTGCCCTTTACTCTCCTTCTTTCTTTTTTTTTTCTCTTCCATTTTCCTTTCCTGTTTGTTTTGTTTTCTTGTTCTTGTCTTTTCTTGTCCATTCCTTTACTCCTCTTCCCCCTTTTTTCCTCTTCCTCTTACCTATATTTCCTTTGATCCATTTCCCCTTCCTCTTCCTCTTTCCTTTCCTCTTTCTTTTCTGTTCTGTTCCTTTCCTGCTTTATTCCTTTACCCCCCCCCTTCTTTTTTCCTTTCTTTTCCTTTGCTCGGTTTCCCCTTTCTATTTCCTCTTTCCCCATTCCTTTCTTTTTCTGTTCTCTTTCCTCTTTCCTCTTTTCTTTTTTTAATCCTTTTTCTCCTATGTCCTGTTTTTTTTTTCTTGGCCATTCCTTTTCTCCCTTTCCCCTTTTTTTCCTCTTCCTCTTTCCTATATTTCCTTTGATCCATTTCCTCTTCCTCTTTCCTTTCCTCTTTCTTGTCTATTCTGTTCCTTTCCTGTTTTATTGTGATTTCCTTTACTCCCCTTCCCATTCTTTTTTTTTTCTTTCTTTTCCTTTGCTCGGTTTTCCCTTCCTCTTGTCTTCAATTTTCTTTTTTGTCCATTCTTTTCCGCTTTCTTTTCCTATCTTTTATTACCCTTTCCTTTACTCCCCTTCCTTTCCACCTTCTGTTTCTTTTTTCCTTCCTTTTTCTCTTTCCCTTTCCTTTCATTTTCTTTGCTCATTATCCCTTTACCCTTCCCCTTTTCTTTTCTTTTTTCTATTTAATTTTTTCTCTGTCTATCCTTGTTAATTCCTTTACTTCCTTTGCTCCATTTCCCCTTCCTGTTCCTCTTGTCTTTTCTTGTCCATTCCTTTACTTCCTTTTTTTCCTCTTCTCATTTCCTTTTGTCTATTTCTCCTTCCTCTTCTCTTTTCCTTCATCTTCCATTTTTCTGTCATTTTCTCTGTTTCCCTTTCTCTTTCCTTCCCTTTCCTTTCTCATCTTGTCCTTTTTTTCTTTCTTTTCTCACTTTCCCCTTCCTTTATCTTTTCCATTCCTTTCCTTTTCCTCATTCTTTCCTTTGCTTTTGCTCTACTCCCTTCCTCCTTCCATATCCCCTTTCTTTTCCTTTCCTTTCTTTTCCTTTCCTTTTTCTTTGTCATTGCCCATTTCCATCTCCTCTCCTCTAGGTTATAGGATCAGGCTGGGATCAAGCACAGATAAGAAGGACACAGGCCGGCTGCATGTAGATTTCGCTCAGGCCCGAGATGACCTGTATGAGTGGGAGTGCAGACAGCGCATGCTGGCCCGGGAAGAGAGGCATCGTCGCAGGATAGAGGAGGACCGTCTACGGCCCCCTTCACCGCCCCCCATCGTTCATTACTCTGAGCACGAATGCGGCCAGTTAGGAGAAAAGCTCAAAGGTGGGACACATGACATTATACGTTATACCTCCATCATAGTGATTTTGTTGTTTTTATGTGTCATTTCCTGATGCATGTGAAGAGGCTGCTTCAGTCCGTGTGCCTATTGGCTGGATGCATCTAAAAGCTATTTGTCTCTTTGAGTTTGATGTTCCATGCGGTTTAATAGCTACCATCTGTGTAGTGAGTGCATCTTGATTCTCTGTCAAGGAGAGAAAGTGCAGTAAAGAGAAGTTTTTGAGATGAAACCAGTTGAAATCATACTTTTCCATGTAATATTTTATATGCAGCGGGTATGATGTTCAGCTCACTTTGCAGTGGTTCCAGATAACAGATGAAAGGAAGAGAAGAAAGGATGAAATTACATGCCGTGTGATTGTAAACCTTTTGTGCTGTTTGCTGTAGAAAATCTCAACAGCAGTCTCATATCTGCTAGATTTGTCTGTATATTCAATATTGGACGGTTATTTTTGACAGTTATTATTTTGAATCGGTTAGTGCTGAGTGTAAATCAGGTAAATGAGCAGCAAAATCATTTATTGATGGAGAGGGATTTCATATTCACGACACATTGATGCAGTCTTAAAAAGGTTGATGGATTATTAATTTAAATTATTTGACAGATTTTTTTGATTATCTGTAGTTAGGACTTCCATAAATAAATCAAAGCAGCTTAGAATTCTCAGTTCTACTTGTGTTTGTGTTCAGGATTACAGCAACAAGAACAAAATAATTGTTTGTTTTTCTTTATTTTTAAATCTTCGCTGTACAAACGGCAGTATCTTTGCAACACTGCTTCTTCTGTTTCACAGTTAACGCCAAACAGCTCAACGAATCCGTGCCAAACTGTTCTTTTTGCTGATTTTTTTTTTTTAAATGGCAGTTTTTACATAAACACAATAACACTAAAGAATAATAGATTGCTGGAAGAGCCTCCCTGTAGCATTCGTTACAATGATTTTCAGTTTTCTCTGTTTCTCATCTCATTCCCAGCTGAAAGTTGCAAGCCAAATCTTTGTAGTTCATCATGACTGTTTTCCCCTCCCGTCTGCATGTACACACCTGATTATCTCAGGACTTTATGAACACTGTAGCCTTATTTTTACTGAACACACACTATCAATATCAATAATGTGTTATGATTGATGTCCTTGCTGTAGATATCCTTCCCTGTTCTGTTGTCCTCTCCTAAATGTCCTCTACCTCTGCATTTGGCCCAATAAACATGTCCTGCTAATAAGTTTTGACACTAGAAGGTCCCAGATGAGAAGTGTTCCTCTCCAACATTATACTCAGCTCTCTTCCCACCATCTGTTTCTCCCCCCACCGTTTTTTCCTTTCTCCACTCAGACGACTCCAAATTTCCCGAGGCGGTGCGTGTCCTGCTGACCTGGGTGGAACGAGGGGAGGTAAACCGCAGAAATGCCAACAACTTCTACTCGATGATCCAGTCCTCCAACAGCCACATTCGTAGGCTGATGAACGAGAAGGCCTCTCATGAGAAGGAGATGGAGGAGGCCAAGGAGAAGTTTAAGAACGCCCTTTCTGGGATTTTAGTACAATGTGAGTGTTTCTTTACAGATGTTGCTTCTGTCTCAAAACCTAAAAAGCTGCCTACCTAGACAGCATTTTTGGGCATTTTTCCATCATTATCAGTAGAGGAATAGGATTTTACACAAATTATGATATCTCACTGATCACAGCTCATCATGATCACCTCTGCTGTAATGAGACCCGATTGGCCTGCAGCTGGCGGCTGCAGATTTGCATTTTTCTGATGCACAAACCCTGAAATGATTTCACTGATTTCACGGTTTAAAGCAAATATACTGGCAAATACATGAGCATTGACTAACACAGGTGTCAGACTCATTTTAGGCCGGATAAGACACGTTTCACACATCTCTTAGGGATTATTGTACTTTTATATTTTTACTATAATATTCCACAATTCACATTTAGAAGGATGACATTATATGTGTGAGGATGTGTAGTGAATAACGCAATAAACGCTACCGGTCGAAAGTTTGGGCTTTTTAATGTTTTTAAAATGTTTTAAAAGTCACAGATGCATCAAAAACAGTGATATTGTGAAATATTATTACAACTTAAAATGTTTTCTATTTGAATATATTTTAAAATGTAATTTTTTCCTGTGATCAAAGCTGAATTTTCAGCATCATTACTCCAGTCTTCAGTGTCACATGATCCTTATAATGTTCTAATTTGCTGCTCAAGAAACATTTCTTGTTATTATTAAAGGGTTAGTTCACCCAAAAATGAAAATTCTGTCATTAATTATTCACCCTCATGTCGTTCCACACCCGTAAGAGCTTCATTCATCTTCAGAACATAAATTAAGATATTTTTGATGAAATCCGATGGCTCAGTGAAGCCTACATTGACAGCAAGACAATTAACACTTTCAATGCCCAGAAAGCTACTAAAGACATACTTAAAACAGTTCATGTGACTACAGTGGTTCAACCTTAATGTTATGAAGCGACGAGAATACTTTTTGTGCACCAAAAAAAACTAAATAACGACTTTATTCAACAATATCTAGTGACGGGTGATTTCAAAACACTGCTTCATGAAGCTTTACGAATCTTTTGTTTCGAATCAGTGGTTCGGAGCGTGTATCAAACTGCCAAAGTCACGTGAACCATTGAAAACACTTTGAAACATGACACAACAAAGCCTTGTTTACTGAAATCACGTGACTTTGGCAGTTTGATACGCGCTCCGAACCACTGATTTGAAACAAAAGATTCGTAAAGCTTCATGAAGCAGTGTTTTGAAATCGCCCATCACTAGATATACTAAGTATTTATTTATTTTATTTTTTTAAAGCCCAAAACTTGACCCTAACTTTTGAACGGTAGTGTCTGTCCAACAAATTCAAACATTAAATAAAGTTAAAATTGGTTTTGTTGATTGCATTTCATGCGTTTTTACTGATCACTTATCAAAATGATTCCATTTACACTTGGCCACATAAATGTGTCTCCGCAAAACGGATATAAGTCCTATCTTTAATTCCCGTGCTATATGCAGATTTAATGGAGTTCACGTCACCGAAAGCAACAAATATGAGCTGCATTTTATTGATCATCAGCTAATTTCAGAATCAAAGACCACAATAGGAGAGAGCGCAGCAACAGCACTGGTGAGATAATTTTGTCTAATTACTATTAATGAAGATTTTAAAGCATCTGTGACTTACTTTCAGTTTCATTACTATTCGGTTTGCGCCCGGCTTGCTGAAGAGATCTGCTCATCTGCGGTGATGCAGTAGCGCCGTCATATCTGGCTATAACATGTTATTTAGCGAATAACACGCTCTCACACGTTTATTTCTTAGCATTTTTGAGAGGAGTAAGATTTACATATGTGGTTTAACAATCAGATGCATTTAGACTTGTTCAGTTTTGACTGGAATGCATCCCAGACCACCTCCTGAAGTGTTTTTGATTGAAATCTCGAATGCATTTTGGAGGGCATTTACACCTGGTCTTTTCACGATCGGATAGCTATGAAAATGCATGGAGTGATCTGGCCCTAATTTCTGAAATTCTTAACAGATCATTAGAACTGCCGCGCTGCTCACATCAAGTAAAAGCTGCTTTTGTGAAGAACTCTGAAGTGCCGTTGCCTGTCGTGTGACGTCGCAGTAGTTTCATCTATACTATCAGACACAAAAGAAAGCATTCAGTAAATGGCTGCTGTCAGCTTCTGCATGATTACTCTTCTCTTCCTGCCATCTTGGTAGTACGCCCAACGCAGCAGTGCTTTGTTCTTGATTGATCCAATGCCCAGAGAAATGGAACTACTACTCACACACTCTCACACCTATAGTTTCCTTGATGCATGAGCAGGCGTTTGATTCAAGTATAAGGGGGGTTGTAGGAATTCATAGTGAACTTAGAACAAATCAAGCAGAGATTTAATATTTCATTAACACGAAACTGTGGTATAAGAGATGGGAACAAATGAATACAGACTTATTAAAAGGTCACAGCACAGAAAATCTTGCCTTGAAAATGATTAATTTTCAAAAGAAAGGAAGTTAGTGTAGGTGAATATCATACATATGCATCCGTTGGTGGAAGTTGAATTAAATGTACCTGTTTGCTGTGTATTTACTGTACAAGCAGATATTCAGACACTTAGAAAGCTTTTGAATGTAATGGCAAACGTTGTTTTACTGTCTCTAAGAAAATCTGCTGAACTTGTGACCTCAAATCCAGGGCAAGCGAATTTTACGCTCTGCCATCAGTTACTTTTCAATATCTCGGTTTGATAGTGTACATGCTTTGATCTGAGATCAGTGTGGACTGAAGGTAAGTTCTCCTCAGGTCTCTACCACTTTGAGCTGAATGCAGAAGAAGGTAGAGTATGTGAACTTCATGAGTGCACAGCTACAGACATGTGTAGAAGATCCTGAGTCTGTGATTTTGTTTAGCTACTTAGTCTCTGGACAGCACACCTGATGACCCTTCATAGATTAAAAGTAAGTAACCCCAAATGGTCACTAGATTGTCATTGACTAATTGCTTAAATAACACTGACTTGAGTTTGTAGAATTACATACACTTCTGATGACATGCCACACAACAACATACGTATGCATAGGCTTTTAACTATTCCATAACACTTTCTGTGAAGTCTGTATGTATGTTGCATTATAGAGGCCTTCACAATTCCTTATAATGCACTGGGAGTGTGCAGTGAAGCCATTTTCTATATGAACTACCATTCAAATGTTTGGGGTCAGTGATTTTTTTTGGTAACACTTTAGTATAGGAAACACATATTCACTATTAACTACGACTTTTCCCTCAGTACACTCCTAATTTACTGCTTATTAATAGTTAGTAAGTTTGTTGTTAAGTTTAGGTATTGGGTAAGATTAAGAATGTAGAATATGGCATTAATATGTGCTTAATAAGTACTAATAAACAGCCAATATTCTAGTAATATGCAAGCTAATAAGCAACTAGTTAAAAGACACCTTATAAAAGGTGACCTTTTTTTTTTCCTCAAATACTTTTATTTTATTCTGTTCTTTTGAACTTTCTATTCATCAGAATCACAGTTTCCACATAAATATTAAGCAGCACAACTGTTTTTAACATTGATAATAATAAGCAAATAAGCATATTATTATGATTTCTGAAGGATCATGTGACACTGAAGACTGGAGTAAATTCAGCTTTGATCACAGGAATAAATTACATTTTAAAATGCATTCAAATAGAAAACAGTTCTTTTAAATTGTAATAATATTTCACGATATTACTGCTTTTACTGTATTTTTGATCAGATAAATGCAGCATAAGAGACTTCTTTCAAAAACATGAAAAAAGTTAACTTTTTTAGCAGTAGTTTGTGGATCTGTAGCAATGATAAAACTATATGTATCTGTATATGGTTATTATCAGGTGTGGGCGGGTTTTTAAAGGGTTAGTTCACCCAAAAATGAAAACTCTGTCATTAATTACTCATGTCGTTCCACACCCGTAAGACCTTCGTTCATCTTCAGAACACAAATTAAGATATTTTTGATCCGATGGCTCAGTGAGACCTCCATTGACAGCAAGATAATTAACACTTTCAGTGCCCAGAAAGCTACTAAAGACATATTTAAAACAGTTCATGTGACTACAGTGGTTCAACCTGAATGTTATGAAGCGACGAGAATACTTTTTGTGCACCAAAAAAACTAAATAACGACTTTATTCAACAATATCTAGTGATGGGCGATTTCAAAACACTGCTTCATGAAGCTTTACGAATCTTTTGTTTCGAATCAGTGGTTCGGAGCGCGTATCAAACTGCCAAAGTCACGCCCCCTGAGTGGTGAACCATTGAAATTTCGAAACACTTATGACGTAATGAAGCCCCATTTACTGAAATCACGTGACTTTGGCAGTTTGATATACACTCTGAACCACTGATTCGAAACAAAAGATTTGTAAAGCTTCGAAGCTCCTGAATGAAGGTCTTACGGGTGTGGAACGACATGAGGGTGAGTAATTAATGACAGAATTTTCATTTTTGGGTGAACTAACCCTTTAAGTGTGTTTTTTAGATGCAACCCTATTCCATTTATGGTTTTCAGTTATAGCAAATATGGCATGCATTATTTATAAATTTATTTGTTCTGTTTTTAATGACTGTGCCATGAAATAAAGATTAAAAAGTGCTTAAAAATGGTAGAAACAAAAATATCTAAGCTTCACAAAAACACAAATCTCTGATTTGTTTTGGGGGGTAAAATCTCTCCCCCTTCACCTGTAAGTATCCGTGCACATTTTCACACTTATTTGTCATATTTGCAGACTAAATATCCTTTGTCTTTGTGCTTGTTGAATAACAAATGTTGCTCTTTTTTTCTTAGCCCCCCCCCCTTGTAAATATTAAATCACTGTACCTCATTTGAGCCTGTACAAGTAAGGCATTTGACTTCAGGCACATCCCTATAATGCACGTTGTAATACATTAAAATACTATTTTGTTTTCATGGTTACACCTTTAAAGAGTAAATGCACATGAAACACATGATGGCACAAGTAATGTAATTCTTTATACTCTTGAAAGTGTTGTAACCATGTTAAAGTATTTACAAGAACATACAAATAATTTAAGGTTACATTGTAAGGCATTATGAAATATAATACAGGCTTCATAGAACGAAACTCCTCTTCTACTGACTTGGCTGCTGTTATTTATTGATGCGACTAGATTTCATGGCCAATCATGGTTCTCCGTCCCACAGATGTGGAGAGCATGAATAGTGCTTGTTTTATCAGTGATATCATGCAGTAACTTGACCTAAATTGAATGGCATGGTAAGTCTCTCTCTCTTCCCGGATATCCCCTCACGCTCATCACTACACAAGACCACATCACTGATGTCTGTCTATCTTAGACCATAGTTGACATCCATCCTGATGTCATATAGAGATGGAGCAGACATGTATTTACGAATATGACTCGTCTCTAGTGGCAGTTTGAAATCCAAAGGTGTTTTATTGTTTTCAAGAGACAAAAACATCACATTCCCAGAGATACAGGCTTCATCTGCCAGACTATGTCTTTTCTGTTTGTTTGTTTTCTTCCTTCTGAAACCTGCCAGGTTATTCTAATGGGTTTAGAACGTCTGCCTGAGGAAGAAGTGACAATACTGATTTGTTACCAAGCCTGCTCGGGCTGTCTGTCAAAATTATCTTCTATCAGGAAAACTTCCTACAGATGTTTCATCAGAAAGGTCATGTCGCCTTACAAGGACCTTCCAGTAGCTTCCCCGGGTATTTAACACTGTCCAGCCTTTTATCTGCCCGCGACAGACAGCAACCTTTGATACAGTTCTCTCAACAACCTGCAATAAGTATCTGGCACTATAGTAATATCTGTTCTGTCGCGATGACAAACACATGCAGCGGAACAGTCGCTCACACAGAGGAGAGAAAGCACTGTGACAGTCGAGCATCTGTCTTATCTGAACGCAGGCAGAACACAGCAGTGTAAATAATGAAATGCAGTATACAGCTAAAAGCATGCAGGGGTCGCAGCCCTGCAGGAGGATAGAGCAGCAGGTTGTCGCAGTGGCAGGTGGGACATGATGACATAGGAATTCTGGGTAAGACTATTTCAGCTTAAGACGGTGGATCCCGGCTGAGGCAGCAGACAGGTGCTGTCACAAACTAAATCTGTATTTGCCACATCTGAGGGATGGTTTGCAGTAAAAGTGTTAACGTGTCTGTAAACAACTTCACAAAACCAGCCTTGTGTTGTAAATCTATATTATTTTATAACTATTTTAAACTAGCACTTTGCTTAGGTTATTTGAGCAAAAAAAAACAACAACCTTATTATACATTTCGGAGTAAAATTATTAAAGGCTAAATTAATTGCATGCATTCAAACATTCACACTTTTGAAGGTGCTAAATCTTTGCTGCAATCTGTCGTTAAATTATAGCTTATAATTTAAAATTATAATTTAAATTAACTTTGAATGGCCGAAAATAAGCATTCAGATAGATAGCGTATTGACTTTTAATTAATAATTACCAGTATCAATAATTATTGATATTACTGATATGGTCTTAATATATTCCTAACGTGAAGTGAAATACACTACCATTCAAAACTTTGGATTCGGTAAGATTTTGTAAAATATTTTTAAAAAAGAAGTTTCTTATGTTCACCAAGGCTGCATTTATTTGATTAAAAATACATTAAAATGCATGTACTATTGTGAAATATTACAATTACAAATTTAAATTAACTGTGTATGTGTGTATATGTGTGTGTGTGTATATATATATATATATATATATATATACTGTAAAAAAAAAAAAAAAAAGAAAGAAAGAAAGAAATGTACTGTAGAAATGTAGAAATGAAATGCAGAAAATTACCAGGACATTATCCAGTAATTTATTTCCGTTAACCCTAAAACACAACGCAATGTTTAAATTAAAATTAAAAATACAGATGAAACACCTGTAAAAATACGGAAAATTCCATCAAATTAATACAGTACATTGTGCCTTATTTTTACAGATTTTAGTGTATATGCTATTAAAAAAAAGGGTAATTTATTTCTTTGATGGCAAATATGAATGTTTTATCATCTACTAGAAATGAAAACCATTGAAATACTTAATCAAGATTTTTCTAGATTTTTTTTTTTTTTCAAAATTAATAGAAAGTTCAAAACAGTATTTATTTGAAATAGTTGCAGCATGTAAGAGTATTTTCTCACATTTGATTTATTTAATGCATCCTTGCTGAATAAAAATATGAATTACTTTTTTAAAAAAAATCTTACTGATCAATTAATATTGGAAAGGTAAGGAATTCCATTTTGCTTCTTATACTACAGTATTTGTTTTGTAATTACAGGCAATATCAATGCAGAGAAAGGTCAGAAATATATTTAACAAATATGTGGATACAGAAGTGAAGGTCTGGCCAATGCATTGCAAACATGTAGAAGCTCAAGGCGCTAAAAAATGCTGAGATCATCATGGCTGAACGCATGAACGTAATGCAAATGCATACAATGCAAGTCTCTTTGGACAACAGTGTCTGCCAAATGCATAAATGTAAATGTCTCGTATCTATTATGTTTTTGCGTTATAGTATCATAGTCCAGAGCTCAAGAGGGTGATAGAGTTCCCTTTAGACGTCTGTGCTGTTAAACTAACATGCTGACAGACTGTTGCTCCGCCATGACAGTTGTTCACCTGAGAGAGAAAACTGACTGTAGAGAAGATGATTGGAGTACATTTTACAAGAAAATACTATTACATTCTTTCTACTATGTAATACAGTTAATTGATTTGTTTCAGTGCAGTGATAGCTGGCCTTGCGGTAGTGCTACGATGCAACTTGTGAATAGTGGACATGTAAAACTCATTGTTTTGTTTCCTCTCAGACTAAAGCGTTCGACACACCTGCACACGTACATGCATTCAGGCACATGCTCTCCATCCTGCCTTTGCCATCGATCTCTTCCATCAAATTAAAGGATGCTGAAGTCACTATCGATCCAGCCTCTCTCTCTCTCTCATGTCTATGCCGCAGACAGATATGTTTGGCCGCCTTCCTGACTCCCCAAGGTTTATTAACCCCCTCTCAGGGAGAGAGAGAGAAATGGGATCTCGGAGTGAATCTGCATAGGTCACGTTATACCATCAGTAATGATGTCATACATCCATCAAGCTGCTGGCACCATATGTTTCTGTCTCTCAGTCCTACTGTTACATCACTTAGACTGATGGATGTTTTGATGTCATTTCCCAGACACTGGGACATTTCAGTACTAACACACAAACAGTTTTTTGGATCTGTGATGCAATGCACAAACAGTAACTCTTTGAAATATGATATGAAACTCTCAGATGATCTAGTCACAAGAGAGGCTTGTTTCAAGACTTGGATTGGATTTCTCTAAAAGTAACAGGCAAACCAAGAATGATTTAAAGTAATAATAGTGTTGGAGGCACAAAACAGTGAGATGCCATGATATTTCCTCCTGAAGGGCCGTTCACACTGACAGTGTTAAACAGCGATAAACCAACCTGAAGTCATTCGTGTTCAGCGAGAGTTGGTGATATCCAGTGACATGAGTGATGGTGACAAAATTAAAGAACTTTATGCAAAATAACTGAAATGGAATCTTTCTAGTGAACGATTTGGAACATTTCATGCGAAGCAGAAACTTTTGATTCCAATTTTGACAACTTTTAACAACTGATTCTAATACCTTTTATGTTAGACATTCTAATTATCAAAAAAGACCACAATCTCAAAAAAAGTCTCTTATGCTCACCAAGACTGCATTTTTTTTTAAAGGGGTCATGAACTGTGTTGTTTTATAATGTTTCCTGGGGTGCACTTATAATGTTAGTATGCTTTTTACATCAAAAATTTCATTATTTAGAAATAAAAGGCATTTTTTTCTACCCTGATTTTAGCTCTCTGATTTGAACGCTCTGTTTTAAGGGGTGTGTCTGCTGTGAGACTTCAGTGTAAACGCCCACTGCTGTGATTGGCTGACATCTTTGCATATGAAAAAAAGTATTATTCTCTCAAAAACTTTTAGTACGTTTTTACTATTACAGCTCTCAAGGTTAACTAATCGTGAAAAGCATTATACTTAAATCTATGGCATTATATTGAGATGGTGGCATGAAAGGTTGCAGTGATGAACATGTAGTCGATCACAGACATGTTGTTGAGCTCATTAAAGCAGTGATCTCGTCAATTTCTGCACACTAACGAATGCTTTCATCATCACTAACAGTGCAAACACGATGTAACTAAGAGATTCATTTAATAAAACGGGAGTTTTGGCGCGAGTCCAGAACTCAGTCACTGATAAACTCACACTGTTTGATTGACAGCTCCAGTGATTGTAAAGGGAGCGTTCTTTGATTGCTGTCTATATATAATTTAATCACAGTTTAAATAACAGATTATTTTCATCCTACAAAGAGAAACAAGGTGAAGTTGAGCGTTAGTCACTGGTTTGATTTACTGACACAAAGATCATGTGACTGTACATGAATCATTAATATCAGATCAGGCATCAGAATGAACACAGTTACTCACATGTTGTTTCATTACTGTCGAGTTCATATAGTAAAAGTCTGTTTGCGTCGAAATGCGATTGATTTACCAAAGAATCCACAGTGAAATGTACCGAATACAAATAAATAAAGCTTTGTTGAAAATAAATAACAATATTCCCCGCATAAGGTAATGTTATTTTAGTCCTGTATCGCTCTTCTCTCCTCCTCATCTCACTGACACACCAGTGGGCGGGGCTAACATTGCAATGATGAAGTAGGCGTTGATTTCTTCTGCGGAGGCGGAGTTTCACCTATCTGGTGTCAATAAAAGCTTTTATTGGAGTTTTCAGTTCTGAAACTTACAGGATATTCTTATAGTACGATGATCTCTTATATATCAAAAGCTCAAGGAAAAGTTGATTTCTCAATTCTTTAATTTCAGTAAAAACAGTAATATTGTAAAATATTTAGAAAAACTTTGAATGTATTTTAAAATGTAATGTATTCCTGTGATCAAAGCTGAATTTTCAGCATCATTACTCCAGTCTTCAGTGTCACATGATCCTTCAGAAATCATTCCAATATGATGATTTGCTGCTCAAGAAACATTTCCGAACTTTTGAACGAGAGTGTATGTTTATAATCAACTTTTTATTCTTGTCATTCACCATCTTGGATGATTTTTTTCTCTCTCTCTCTCTCTACAAAGGTGCTGCCTTAGATTTAGGCCACAAGAATGTGTTTCGGAAGGTGGCGTAATTATGCTGCCTCCTTTTTGGTTCAACCTTCATGTCATTGGCACACCTATGTTATCTTGAAATGCCATCTAGGTTGGCAGCTTGCTTGATTTTGGAACAGAGATTGTGTCAGAGATGTCAGAGCAGCACATACTATTAGCAGCTGCGATTCTCGGCAGCTGTTCCCCTTCCGCCCTGTGTCTTCCTCCTGTCTTACATTCTCACAGGAAATTACTGCCATGTATCTCTAACATCCAAAGCACTCACACCCCAGAAAATAGTTGATTGACTGCCTCGTCTCTTAATTCTGAACAGATGACTGTTTTTGGAAGGTTTGAGTTTACATAAGCGAGACGTCCTCTCTAATCTATACACAGTAAAGTAATGAGCCCAGCCTGTCGTAGATGAAACATTCATCTCATTATCAGTTGATGACCTCTTAAAATACAGGAGATTCTTTGAGTATTCAGGCAGCGGAGTCGATGAAGGTGAGAGGTGTGTTGTGGTAATTGAGAAAGAAGAAACATGAGATGGAACAGTTGTTCTCAGGTAAAGCTAGGGGATTTGCTATTCAACTGTTTGATCTTCCCAAAGAGAGTCTAAAAATCTGTCACTATATACTCACCTTCATGTCATTCAATACCTGTAGATTTTCATTCTCCCATTGACCTACAAATAAAGGAGATGTTAGGCATAATGTTCCAGCTGATGTTGTACTACGTTCAACAACAGTTCACAGCTGTTAAAGGACTAGTTCACCTAAAAATGAAAATTCTGTCATCATTTTCTCACCCTCACCCCTTTAGGACTTTTTTTTTTTTTTTTTTTTCTGTGGAAAACATAAGAAGATATTTTGAGAAGTCTCAGCATTTCATGACACACATTGCAAAGTCAATGGGGTCCAATGTTGTTTGACCCCATCGTTCTTCAAAATATCTTTTGTGTTCCACATTACAGGTCATATAGGCTTGGAAAGGCTTTGGGGTGAGTAAATGATGACAGAATTTTCATTTTTGGGTAAACTAACCCTTCAACATATTTTTTCAGAAGAGACAGAAATGTGATCTCATTCAGATCTCATCCCTGTAACTACACCAGTCCACCCCAGCTCAGTGTTTGTGCTTTATAGAGGGGGGTATAGGGGAAAAGAACATCACTTCCTTCCAACCTGACACAAATTTTTTCACTCCTCTGCACCTTCCCAATCGCCCCTCTCTCTCTTTCTTTCTTTGGACGCCCATACTGGCCCCTGCATCCCCTGCCACAGTTGAGCAGATTGTGTCTGTATTCCACGCTGCTACCAAACAAAAGGCATGGGACCATTTCTCCAAAGCCCAACGCAAGAACCTGGACATGTGGCGAAAGCAAGCAGAGGTTGGTGTTTTCATTTCTCTAAGTGAATGTATTCATGCTTCACATCTTCAGAATTAATTATGCAGAGTGTTTCTGTCAGAGATTAGTTTTTCCCATTCCCCCTGTCCATTTCCCCTTCCCTGCAAGCTATCCACGTGTACTTGATCTATTATGAAGTCCACGTTTTATTTTGAGTTGAATGTTAATGGTATGACAGTATAATTGCTCAGCTCTCTCTGGTAGTAAAATTTGACCTGAGTCTGCCTGAGATTTCAGCGGTTCACAACCCGGCAGGTAACATTTGAGTCTTTCCTGATAGAAGCAATAGAAATACCAGTATCTTAAAACATTGGCGCTCTAAAACGCTCCATACAAGAGAAAAATATTTATTCTATATCACTAGAAGCTTGAGACAGATACTGTACACTAATTAATGAGCTATAATCCACGTTTTGCTGTTAAAGTGTTTATTTTGTCTCTTTCCTCTGATTTCTTTGGTCATTAGGTAAGTTTTAAGACAACTCTCTCATTATAAGTGCACAATGACCCAATCTGGTGTCTAATTAGCACTTTAATTTCCGTTGCGAGCAGCATTAAAACACCATTTTACATGGATCAGAGAGCTGATATTGTTTACATCTAATATAACAGAACTCCTGCTCAGCAAACGATGAGTGTGAAATCAACTGAGGACTGGATTGTCCATGTGTCAAACAAGTTTCTAGAAGTTTACAGTAATTCATTTTCATGACTACACTCTAAAAAATACTGGGTTAAAAACAACCCGAGTTGGGTTGAAAATGTACAAACCCAGCATTTGGGTTGTTTTAACCCAGCGGTTTGGTTAAATGTTTACCCAACCTGCTGGGTAGTTTTATTTAACTCAACTATTGTTTGAGTTCATTTTAAGCCAGCCATATAATAATTTTTAAACAATAGCTGGGTTAAATAAAACTGCCCAGCACGTTAGGCAAACATTTAACCCAACCGCTGAGTTTGACTTTGTTCTAGTATGTAAATGACACTTTTCATGATCTAATCAGTTCACAAACTGAATCGTCCTTCTAGTTGAATTTTCTGTTTCACTATGGAGGGGTTGCAAATGTTGTTTTATGTTCACTTGAAGCCACTGGAACAAGTTTAAGATGCAGGTACTGTAAATGCCAAAAGAGTCTCCTCACTGTTCAAGGTAGGTGTTTAAAATACGCACCATGTTGCATAATTTCTAATAAGGAGAAAAAAAAAAAGACATTTTAATCCATTTGATTTCATTCATGTCTGATATATATCTTAATTTCTCTTTCCCATGAGCAAAAATTTTGAGTCATCAGGACTGGACGTTTCCGTCAGAAATATCACACACATCCATTCATTTCCAGTCCATTGTGAAGCCCATTAAGACCATTTGCTATTGCTGTCAGTTAGTGCTTTGTTAACTTCATGAACCGAGTCCTTGATTGACCGCGTTGTGCGAAATTTTAAATGACATTTTATTCGATTTGTCTCTAAATTAAAGTTACATATAGAGTACTTTTTAGAACTTACCCTGTTTTTCATCTGTGAAAGGAGCTTATTAATGCAGCGGTAATTGCATCCTCATTGAGCTCCCTCTTTTATTGAGTCCCTCTTATTTCACCTCTTTCATTTCTACCATCAGACGACAAAAAAGGGTATGCAACAACCCTAATAAGCCTTGATCATTTCTAGAAGCTGATGTAGTCCCCCCCCCAATCCTCCCTTTTTTTGACCTTTTCACTTACTACTTAAGTTGAATATGTTTATCCTCAGATGTGAGCCTCTTCTCGCCCCCGGGCTGGCATTGTGCTTGCAGCTTCACTGTGGCTGTGACAGGAAGTTCTCGATGCTGTCACAATGGGGTGAAGCCTCATTTTTTTTTAGAAAGAGAGAGTTAGCAGGCCTCTCTCACCTTTTACATTATGTATTGAGAAGAATCAGCCTCAAAACTGTTGGATTCCCTTTAGTATGACAATGCAGGGCTTCAGGGAAATGTCACACTTTCACATGCCTTTGAACCTCTTGTTTCGAAATGTTTATGTTCTAACGGAGTCCATTAGTGCTATTTTAACATTCCTCACTGTAGGAAGAGGTTGCTTCAGTCCGGAATCTAGTTAGTTATATCTGGAGCAGGTGACAGTAAGTGATAGGTAATAGATGACACACCATTAAACTGCTTCTCTCACCCTTGGAGCTGTTTGGACCCTCACTGCTCTTCTCTCGTAAATTTGATGGTAAGATGGCGGTTTGGGATGGGTTTTTGATCTAGAGCTACATTCAGGCTTAGTGGAATTTCATCCTCATTTTCTTGAGCTCACCTGCAAGTTTTCCCAACCATTTCTTGCTCAAAGCTTCGGTAAGTGACACAGAAATATCCAGTCAATTGTCCTCCTGATTGTTATTCCAAGAAAGTTGACTATTTGCAGTTGGAAAGACTACCTGAATTCAATCACGGCCCATTTACACTGCGGGCAGCTAGACTTTTGTAAATCTGGACAGTTAGTTGTGTTCTTGCGGTAGCTCCACATCATCTATTGCTCTCTTGATTGGGCAGATGGGCCTGTTTGCTTTTGCGCTACCTGCTCGACCTCTGTAATTCTCAGTGAGATCATGTGTTGCTGTGCTAGACAGATGGTAATGTTTATGCTGGGCCTTTTGTTTGTTGTCAGGCAGTAAGTCTCTCTCCCTGTGGCGGTCATGTTGTGTCTTTGCACAGCCCTATCTCTTTGCTATGAGCATGCCTCATTAGCCGAAGAGCTCCCCCATCAGGAGAGCCAACAGGGCAGCGCCCATACGCAGACATCTGCTTCATCTGGCCCCGCTTGGCCCTGCCGATCTGTGGTGGCTGTGCAATCCATTCCTGCCACGTTGAAGCTCCATTGGCAGCCATTATAACACATTAAGAGTCCCTGTTTGACTGCGTGCAGAGACAAGGTCAGCCAACATCAGGTGTCTCTCTGCATCGATAACGCTGGAGCATCGCCACCTGCTTTTATAGCACTTTACGAGTATGATCTCTTTTTTTACAATCTGATCGAATGGCTTATTACCTTTCCGGCTCATGAATTTCATGTGTTAATCAAAGTGTGAGAGATCATCCAGCAGCAACTGGGATTAAAGACTGTTCCTCTCGTTCACAGGAGATCAGAAACATCCACAATGAAGAGCTGATGGGAATTCGGAGGGAGGAGGAAATGGAGATGTCAGATGATGACATGGAGGATGCCCCAGAAAGCAAAGATTCAGATGATTCAGGTATGCGCTGTGTCAGTTTGACAGTCTACTACCACCTCATTCTCTTAAAGAGGTTTCTGAGGAACTCACTGCATACAGATTGAATCCACTGGTGACTTGTCAGTTTTATGTGGAACCTTTTTCCCGGATCACACAATGCTGATACATTTGCAGATAGAATAACCAGCTAACTTTGATAGTATAAATGAAGAGGGGAAATAAAGGAATCCAGCTTCATGGAAAGCTCTGACTGTTTAATGACCCTTGACATATATCTGGATTCAGGCTGTGTAACAGGCACTTTTCCCCAGCATTTTTCTATAAACATTCTCTCAGGAACTAATGAAGCTCATACAATTTCCCTTCCCTGTGAGGTCTCAAAGTGTTTTAGAATCTTTTTTGTATCAAAAAACAATTTAGACATAAATATCAATTGCTGTATGTGGACTTTTTTTTTCCAGCAGCAAAATCAGGCCTGGGAATTGTAAGGGGAAAGACAAAGAAAATCACTAAGTGCTCTTGACTGAATAACTTTTGTAGCTTTAATAAGGATTAATCTATATTTAATTGATCATTTATGCAGTGAAGACTGTGAAGTGTTTGATAACTTTATTCATTTTCTGGATGTTTCCTACCTGTTAGATCACATATTTAAATAATACTGTCTTTATGATGTTTCTACATTAATTTGAAGATTAAATGTGAAATTATTGCAATTTAAATATATATTAAAAGCTTTAATGTTAGGTACAATTAATTGCGATTACAGAAAAATGTGTGATTAATTAGTTAATTAGTTTTAATCGATTGACAGCACTAATATTATTGTATCTATTTGGATTTCATTTTTATATTTAGTTCTAAAATGGAAGAAAACTATTGATTGACTTTTAGTGAATTCCGTAGCTTCTCTGATTGATTGATTGATTGATTGATTGATTGATTGATTGATTGATTGATTGATTGAGTCAGACATTTTGAGTTTGAGAATCATTTATGAGTTGTTTATATATAATAAGGAAAGGGGAACGTAAACAAGCAATGTTGCAAGCTGAATTTAAACTTGCATCACCCTCATGAGCACTACGGCTCAATGTGTTGAACCATGTTTTCAAACCACTAGACTATGGTTCCAACACCAGATGATTTCACTTCCTCATGTAAGCAAATTAAATCAAATCTGTCTCTAGGCAGCCAAATCAATCATGGTTGAAAAGTGTAATTTTTGTATTACTACTCCCATATCCCCCTGTGGTGGTACTGAGCTGAGCGTGAGTCAGCTTTTCGAGCTCATTTTAGGTCCTGCTTGTCCAAAAAAAATATATATATCATATTAGAAGTCCTGTGCCATAGCTGCTCAGGACAGAGAACCATGGGATAGCATAAAATGATCAATATTGGATTGTGTCTTTTTCGGCACCTTGAGATCACTCATCTCGCACATGCACCCTCTTTACAGTAAATTTGAAGGCCCTTGTTGACCCCTCATATGTGGCGCTCAACTATTAGAGATTCACCAGTGTAACAGAGACCCTTATTAGTATGCAAATATATGCAAATGTAATCATACATTTCCTAGGTTTGATTCACACGTCTTCTCATCTGCGACCTGAGTTATTAGAAAACACTGATAACAATCACTGTCAGTGGGTTGTCAGATATTTGAAAGGATGTCACAAGATAGAAAAGGGCAGGAGATCCACACGGTTAATGAAGGAGGTAATTCAACACCCTCCCCGTTTATGAAAACAAATCTTTCATACCTGCCAATAAGACAAGTGACCGCCGTAAAGAGGAGTGGCTCGTGCTAACCTCTGTGTGAATTAGCCATATTGAAGCAGATGCACCTCCATCTTCATTGCAACCCAACATGTTTGCTTTTATTTTCCCCCAGAGTTAATCTTTGGTAACGGGCAAGTGTCCTCTGACAATAGCTAGCTCTATGGTACAGTGTGCAAACGGGACCTGCTTACTTTACTGTCAGCACCCCTGGGCAGCACAGGTCGATAGAGCTGCCTGCCTTGTTGCGGAAGGTGAACCGGACAGTTTCTGAGGGCAGCAGCTTGATGAGACAAATCAATAAAAACTGCTTGCTTTCCCCTCTCTCTCTCTGTCTGTGTCTCTATACCTCTCTCGCTCTGGTTCTCTGTCTCTTTATTTCTTTCCCCTCTAATTCACACCAAACATGTTTCCAGACAAAACACAGAATCTATAACATGGCAGCTACCTAAAAGATGCGTACTTACATCCCATGGGAATTGCCATTTCATTGTGCTCAGTCTAGCGCAACAGAGTGTCCATTCTGCAAGCTTCAGGGGTCTCAAGACACATTTTTCAAAGACAAACTACCTTTAGTGTCACATAGCGTGTTAAAAAATATTGCGCTTATGCTGCTAAATGTGTACATAGACAACAAATTTAAAAATGACGCAGACAAAACGCAAGAATGTAACCGGCTCCAAAGGCGCCACCGTAACCATAAAGTGTCATAAAGTGATTCATTCAAATGCTTCACATGCTTTGCGTTCAAATGCTTTGTGCAGCACATAACACTCAATGCTCTAAAGAAACTCGATTCAGTTGATTCCAATAAGGTGTGTCACATTAAAATGACCTGTTGTTAGTACAGTGATTGACCAACTTGAACCCGTTGTGAAATTTTCACCCTCACACAAAATTCCAGATCACTTGGATTCCTACTGAAATTACTGGATTTTACCTGCGAGGATTCACTGAACAATGGTAAATGTGACCACACTTATAGAGTTCGACGTTAGCATGTTGTGTCCTTTTGTATCCCAAATGACGCACTATGCACCTATACACTATGTACGTATGCACTATGTTCTCAACCGTGTAGTGTATGAACTTTATTAAGGTTATTTTGTCATTCACGGTCGTAGTCTGATACCCCCTCCCTCACCTCTACATAATTAAAGCTGTGACAGTTGAGTGCATGAAGTGTCCCGACATTCCACACGTTTTTCGGTTAATTAAGTGCATCATCCGGGTATTTAAAGTGCACTTTTTCTTTTTTGGATTTCCACTTCTCACACTATTTATACTACGAAATGGCATAAAACAAGTACACAAATTGGGATGAACATTTTTTTTTTTTTTTTGTAAATAAGTGCATCATTCAAGTATTTAAAGGGGACCTATAATGCCCCTTTCACAAGATGTAATATAAGTCTCTGGTTTCCCCAGAATGTGTCTGTGAAGTTTCAGCTCAAAATACCCCACAGATCATTTATTATAGCTTGTCAAATTTGCCCCTTTAAATGCAAATGAGCTGCTGCTTTAACAGCTCGTGCTTCGGTTTCTCAACAACAACAAAGCTGGAGGATCTCACGCAGCCAAAATGACGAACGGTGTTCAGCCTTATTGAACCGGAGTCGACACTGAGAGACTCAGGAAGAAGTTACAACTTTTAGACGTTTCTGAATGGTTAGTGGATAAATTTATGTAGTCGCTGTGGAGTTGATTCAACTCATCCACTAGCATGTGCCGTCATGTTAATCTTTTGAATTGAATTGACCCTCGTTTGTGAAGCAGTCCGGCGTAAAATGACGGCATGTCGACAACACTCGACTACAACAACTCTTCCCCAACATGGCCTCGCCCTTTTTGTCGCATGTTCTCAGGGGCGAGTTTATGTAAATTTAGGGTTTGTGATGTCACTAACCCGGGAAGAAGCTCGTTGCAGCCCCTACCAGCTGTTTGTTGTAGTCCTTAAACAAAGAATTCTGTAAAAGAAAATATCTCCCTTTGCATTGAACTTTGAGCGTCGTAATGTTGTTTATGCTCAAACAGCAACATTTCACACTGAAGTAAAAAAATATTGATTATGAAATCATAATCAATACTCTATTTATACTACATGTAACGGTACTAGAATGTGAATTGGGGTGCTCCTAATGTGATACTCTAAGCATAAGAAATACAAAGCACACACACATACTGTGAAAAATATTACATTTGAATTATTAAGAACTATGTTTCATCAATACTTTTCAGTACTGAATGAAATACAAGTGTATTTCTAGTAAATTTTACTGCTATTCATCATCTTGGAATGCTTGTTGCATCGAATTCTGGGATTCGTTTAAATTTGGCCAAAACGAGTTATCTTAAAAGGCAGTATACATTTGCTGACTACCTTTTAGGACACTTAAAATGTAGCATAGGTAGGTCCTGGAACAGAGCTGAGACAGATGACGATGCATTTCTGTTGGTGTTCATAGCTTATAACCTGGCTTCCCTTATCTTCCACCCACGTCACTCAGATGCTCATCGTCTCCATCTTCAGAGACGCATAACCAAAGAGCCTCGCGATCAGACAGCCAGCTGTTCCTCCCTCTCCCTGCCCAATCTGAGAGAGACACGCTTCTCGGCATAATCCCGTTATCTCTTCCCACTAGAAACGGAGCAGAGGTGGCGTCTCTGATCATCGAGTTGTTAAGAGATGGCTGAATGACGGAATGTCTCTGTGTGAAGAACCCTTTTGCGTCCGTTTTAATTACAGCCATTTGATAACAATGCCCATGGTACATTAAGTCAAGCATTAAGTAATACACTTTCTCTCCATTTAATCCTCTCTAATTAGCCTCTGGAAGCAAAACGAACGCAGCAGTGGTACTGAGGGTCCTTTCATCTCAGTCCATCAGCAGAATTCTCTAAGCAGCTTTTGAGGAACACTGTTTTCTTCTGCCCTTTCATTTTACCCTTTCCAGGCCTCACCCTGTGAATTATTACTCTGCACACGACTTAATATGTGCCTCTTCTTTTTCTGTTACGTTATTGTTTTTCACCCCTGCCTTCTTCGCTCGTGTGTCTCTGTCTGCTTATTTCCCTTTCCTGTCACCAATGCAATTGTCATTTTTCATATCTCTCCAACTCTGTCTCTGCCCTCCCAGGGCCGCTGGCTCAGGTGGAGGCTCTGAAAGAGGAGAACGACAGTCTGCGGTGTCAGCTGGATGCCTACAGGAACGAGGTGGAGCTTTTGAAACAGGAGCAGGGTAAAGCGCAGCCCCAGCGCAGCGAGGAGGATGCCACCCGCCAGCAGCAGCTCAGCTTCCTGCAGCAGGCTCTGCAGGGCATGCAGAAGGTACACACACACAATGAACAAGGTATACAGCAAAACAAATCATTTTCTTAAGCAGTGTTTTTGTCTTGGTTCCAGTTAAAATGTGTAAGAATCCTTAAAATACAGTACCTTTATTTGATGTTATGATTTTATATTATTATTATTTAAGTCAGCATAAAATCAAAATTCACCTTATCTTTTCCACAAAAAAAAAAAAAAGCGCCACATTTTTTATCTTATTATGAGTGATTCATCCATGCATATTAGGGGTGTAACGTACGCAAACATGACTGTTCAGAAAACTAAACATAAAAGTGCTTCTTTTTTCATTTTCTTAAGAATAAAAAAAAAAAAAAAAACTATTCAATTCAGTTGCTATTTATTTTTAGATATAATAATAAAAAAAAAAACATTTAAACTGGGTTTTGCATTAACTTTTGAATCTAATTATACATTTATTTTTCTACTTCAGTTCATATTTGAAATATAATCATTTACACAGTTACTGTCATAACTTGTTTTCATGACAAATTTATTAAAACACAAAATAATTAAGACATTACTAACAGTAAATATGTAAATATAATGAAAATATAAGCTAATATAGTGCATATATTTAGTGAAATGCTTCATTTCTCTAGTGAACTAACATGCTGTGGACACTGAATGACTTGCCTGAGGTAAATGTAATGCTACGTGAGATATTATTCTCAAGCTGTTTTATTGATGTCTTTCTGCGGTTGAAACACTGGTTCAGAGATTACACATAAACATGTCTATGCAGAGATCGCCTGTTCTTCTTCTTCTGCGCTTTTTCCTGTTGTGGCAGCTAGCAAACAGCGTTGCATTACTGCGTGCCCCCCCTTTTGGATTGGAGTGTGAATCGCCTGTGACTGACTGTATTCATCGTTTGACTGTATGCACGGTTCGGGACGAATACATGTACCGTTACACCCCTAATAAATATGTAGCATTTATAAAAAAAAAAAAAACTTTCCTTGTATTTTGTCCCTTTGTTACTACAATCTCCCATTTAGATCTGCCTCCATCCAATCAACAACTGAAGCACAGAACCAAGTCCCCCACCCCACATTTTCTTTTCTTTTTCATGATAATCTGCTTCTATTTCTTCATGACTTTAAGTCTTGTTTTTTGTTTGTTTTTTATAGAATGTTAATTAGAAGGTTTTTTTATTTATGCCACTGGCACACGGTTGCTTAGATATTTTCACTGGAAAATGACAAAAATACTGAATAACAAAATGATATTTTTAGTGTTGAACTTCATGCAGAACTGCTGGGGGTTTTTGAAGACATAGGCAGATGCCTGTCGGTGATGTGGCACAGTAAAGATCTGCGCCGGTAACCAAAAATGTGTCGTTTCAAAAGCAGCACGGGGTGATCCGTGAACCATCACTCGTCGACTGTGTGTTTACAGTCTCACACACCTACTGTTTCCTCACTCAGTGAATACAGTGTTGTTATGCGTGAGAATTTTTAGAGCAGTTTAACCACAGGGAGTCTTGAGACGAAACGCTTAATTTCTACAGATCATCCAGGTCAACAATCACAAACAAACACAAAATAATAAACACAAGAGATGTTGAACATGTGGAATCATGGAACGTCTCCCACCCATCAAGCGCTTTCATCACATTATTTTATCTTCTCTCAAGGACTGGCACTATTTTTAGAACAGTCTCCCGCTATCATCCTGTTCTTCATTGTTCTTCTGCGCTCAGAGTGACCCAGAGATTTGATGGCGATTTTTAGCCACATTTGTTTTCCCAAACCGTGCTTTCACACAATACAAACTCACATGGTCAGGGTCAATCTGTCCCATTGTCCATCTATCCCCCTCCTTGCTGTATCCATCAGTAGAACACAAAGAATCCTGGTCACCCTCATTCTAGTCCTATAATCCCAGCACATATAGATGTTGTCAAATGACTTTGACCTTGCTATATGAGCGTTATTAGGCCATGAAGGAGACCCGATCTGAGAGGGGCGTTTGTCTCACTTTAAAGGTGTACCCTTGCTGCTAATGAGCTCTAATGGGATTCTGCATATTGAACATTGCTGTGCCATGAGGTGAACTCGCTGCACGGATCACATGTGAGCCGTACGCTGAGCGATTTGTTTGAGTTGGAAATGAGAGTGTTCACTGATCTCCAACGAGCCTGTGAAGACAGCATGTTATTCTGTCACATGAAGTGGATAGTGTAGGCCATTTCTCAGAGTTGAATCACTCTCAAATAGCAGGCGAGGCTGCCGAGACATTTTCGCTCCTGCACTCAGAGCGTGTTAAACTCACCCTCGGACTGATTTATTCATGATGAGCAGGGCATGAAGGCAAACAAAAAGGTTACATCACCACAGTTTATGTAGCTCAGATAGCTCCTGGCGTCTGAATGCTGAGCAGGAGCAGTAATGAGAAATCTGAGCAGTCTTGAGCACCTCGTGGCTTCTGCTTTATTAGGTTTGTCAACAAATTAGCTTGCTTAGAAACAGGGTTTGGGGTAACGCATTATAAGTAACATGCATTTTTAGCATAATACCGGAGTAATTTGCATTACTTTTATTCATAAGCATCTATTTCCCTCTTTAAAAAAATACACTCAATTACATTACATTACATTTGGTTACATACAACATACATAGGAGTTTTTTAAAAGAAATCCCTAAAGGGATACAAATCTACACGGATAAAGAAATCATGGTAACACTTTGGTATGGGGAACACATATTCACTATTAACCATGACTTTTGCCTCAATAAACTCCTGATTGCTCATTAATTGTTAGTAAGGTAGTTGTCGTAGCGTTTAAGTTTAGGTATTAGGGATGCAGAATATGGTCATACAGAATAAGGCATTAGTATGTGCTTTATAAATATTAATGAACAGCCAATATGCAAACTAATAAGCAACTAGTTAAAAGTGAGAATTGTTCCCTTTTGTGTAATAACACAGGAAAAAAGTATTGAACACACTAACATAAATTAAATGCTTGTTGGAAAAGCCTTTGTTTCCTGTATGAACAAATCGATCGCTCACAGTGCTCAGGTGGGATTTTGGTCCATTCTTCATCTTTAAATCTTGAACATTCCCTCTTGTGAATCTTAATCTTTAATTTCTTCAAACAAATGCTATATTGTGTGATTGACTGGGCCATTCCAACAACTTTATTTTGTTCCTCTGGAACCAATTCAGAGTCTCATTTGCTGGAAGGTCCACCCTCATCCTCATCATCCTGCTGGACGGCAACAGATTCATCTTAAGATTCCCAGTACATGGCCCCATTCGTCTTCCCTTCAATAATATGGATTCTGCCAGTACCATGAGAAGAGAAACAGACTTATAACATGATGCTTCCACCTCCAGACTGTTGGTATGGTATTTTTAGGGTCATCTGCAGAGCCATTTCTTCTCCAAACATGGCGGGTGGTATTATTGGCAAAAGTTAGATTTTTGTCGCATCTGACCAGACTATATTCTCCCAGCTTTTCCAAATGTTGTATAGCACACTTCAAATGAGCTTCAACATGCCTTTTCTTCAATAATGGAGTCTTCCGGGGTGAGCGTGCATGGATCATGGCATGGCGGTGGAGTGAATTGACAACTGTACCTGCTGCCTCCAAGTCTTTCTGGAGCTCTTTCTGAGTGCTCCTCGGCTCCTTCTGACTAACTTTCTGACTCCCTGATCAGAAATCTTGCAACGAGCTCCTGTGTGTGGCCAGTTCATGGTGGAGTGATGTTCCTTCAACTTGCAGATAATGGCCCCAATGGTGCTTACAGGAACATTTAGGAGTTGTGAAATGCGTCAGTAACAAGTGCCGTTGTTATGTAGCCCAACAATCTTGATGAGAAGGTCTTGGGAGAGCTGTTTAATTCATATAGATTCACACACACTTCTCCGCTGAGACTGACCCCTGGCAGCACAGAGCCTGTGTGTGTGTATCCAGCTTTGGATTTAATCAGTCCCTGATCTGAGCTGCTACAGACATACAAACATCCTCAAGGCACAAAATCTATTTACTCATCTCTGGCTGAAATGCACACCGTCCAAATATTTTCCCTCTCATTTCTGAATGTCACTGGCACAGCACTTCTGGAGGTCGGGGAACAGCTGTCATATCAGGTGCATACTGTTGAAATGTCTTTATGAGTTGGAGGTAATCAAATAAAGCCATATTCAACACAGTCATAACATCTGAAATTGAATTATTTGATAGCAAGAATTCTCAAAGCCTAGAAACATTCTTAAGACAGCATATTTGGCCATCATATGCTGTCTAAGTCAAGGACATATACGTAATCCATGGCGCTATCTATCCATTAGCGTTCCCATTCATCTCAATAGCAGTTTTTGGTTGGCACAGAACCTTATATATCTTTGTTTTTGAAAGAAAGCCTAATATATGGCTTGACTATGTGATCCAACTCTTGTCATGTCCTCTATCAGTATGCAATGAACACGACTGATCAAATGCGTGTTTATTCTTGACATGTAGTCTTTTTTCTTGAAATTTAACGTGTTTTTTCTCAAAATGCAATGACTTTATTCTCTTGAAATTTAGTGACTTTATTCTCGACATGTTATTTAGACTTTTTTCTCGACTTTATTCTCAACATTGTATTTTCACTCTTTTTTTAATCTCACATTATAATGACTTTAATCTCGTGATTATTTATTTATTTATTTTTATTGCTTGGCCCTAATCCTCTTCTGTACCCCTTCCTTACTTCTAACTTTTTTCTTTACTTTTCTTTCGTTCTTTTTTTTTTTTTTTTTTTTTTTTTTGGTATTTCAATCACCCACATCACTTACAATCAACAGTAATCAGCCTTTAATTAAAATCATGTATTATTGCAGTTCCACATCAAGTTATTTTATTTACTCACTCGCTATGTGGGACGTTCGACATCCAAAACATCCGAAGCGGGTGCCAAATACTATGTTGAGCTCTCTTTCATGCCTTCCTGTGCTTGAACGGACAAATTCACACAAAATGATGGCAAACAAATGTCCATCTCGACAAGTATCCTAGTAAACGTAGTCGGTTATGTCTTCAGTTAAGAAAGAAAATGCATGATCTGTGTGTGCATTCGCTCTTAAAGTGGCAGCATCCTAATAATCCTGATGCTGTCTGTGTTTTTAATGGGGTTTTTTTAATGATGTGGTATTGAAATTGGAATAGATGATTGTGAATTTTCACTAGTATCTAAAATATTGGTGTCATAACAGCCTGTTTTTGTTTTAAAAAATAGTTGATAGTTGAAAAGTCACAGACTATTGGCAGGTGTGGCAAAAAGTTAGTTTCAGGGCCTGTTTTAGTTAAATCAAAACTAAGGGAACAAACAGTTCAATGTGGCCAGTTTACTAAAACGAGGGAACAAATTAATAATTCATGGGAACAAATTCTTAATTCATAGCCACAATTAAACTAAAAACGAGGGAACGAATTAGTAAATCGGTGCCATGATTTACTAAAACAAAGGAACAAATTCTTAATTTGTGGGAACGAATTTTTAATTTTTGTCATGTGTGGGGCTCTGTATGCCAAAGCCAATGTTAAATCTCATTTGGCACTTATTATTGAGTGTTCATTTTGGATCCTGCTAGCACCTACAGTATCCTGAGCTGTGATGTCGAAGGCAGCAGACCTTGAAAATACATTTCACACTATTAAGAGCACTGCAAAAACACTGCTTACATATGTTGCTTCCAAAAAAAATCTGAATACACGGCTGCAATACGACAGTCAATGCTTTTTTGGGTCCTACATCAACCAGCAGGAACTAACTGGTCCATGCTAACCAGACAAATCGTGACCTATTTGAATAGGTAGGTGGTATTGCTAGATTTTGACGAGAGCCATAGATATTCGCACATACTAACCTTAAGTTTAATGAAGCAGCTCAAACTGCCATGAAAGCGATTGTGCACAGCGTGTGTTCTCTTTAAATACTGATGATCTTATCTGCATGCCGTGTCAGGCCTTTTGAGCTTCTTATAAAGCTCATCTCTCGTTATGTGTTTTTAATGCCGTCGATTTTCCTTTGTGCCGTTTCTCTAGCAACTGCTCAAGCTTCGTGAGGATCTGAAACAGAGAGAGATGGAGCTGGAGAAGAACTCAGAGGAAAAACAACAGCTCGAAAGCCAAATTCAGAGTCTGAAAGATCGGATTCAAGCTTTCCCCACATCACACGCTCTGCCCGTGAGTAACAGATGTCTCTCTCTGTCTGGGGCTCCTGTCTGTGCTTGTGTTGCGTCTTTGTTCTTTTATCTCTGTCTGGATTCAGTGTGTTCTGTCTGATGAGGAGGAAGAGGACGAGGACGAGAGGAGATGAGATGGCTGTCAGTTTGAGGACAGCGTGTATTAATGAGTCTGTCCTGCTGAACACTCTCCAGGGAATCAGATCAGAACGGGAATATCTGATTCCCTGCGCTCTAATTAAAATAACATGAGCTCAGGATGAGTCTCGGTGCTTGAAACAAAGAAAAACAGTGTGAAATTCTTGCATTAGACTCCGTTGTTTACAAGGAAACAGCCATTTAAATGCCTTCATGTTAACGCATAAACATTACCGGCATTATTTTAGAGATTTGATGACAATGATCTAGTTGTGATGTCTGGAAAATAACAAAAAATAACAGTGGTTCTCAACCTTTTTGGCTCCAAGGCCAACTCCACATCCAAAACAGTATTCAAAGGCCCTCCCATCTACCTGTGGTTCTTCTGTTGTAATATAAATAAATAAACTCAAAAATAAGTAAATAAACTAAAAAATATGTCAGTTAATTGTACATCTGTATTTTTATTTTTTAGCATTTTAATTGAAATTATGTTAATATAATATAATATTTGCACCGCATTAAATTGTAATGAAGTAACATGACTGTTTCGTACATTTCCTAAATTGCATAAGCATTATGAACATAACAGCATCATGTATTTATGCATAGTTTAATACGAAGAGCCGAAGCGCCGATCACACAGTACTTTTTTGGGTTTGAAAACATGACATGCATTAGAAAGAAAAAACAACTGAGACATTTTTATTATAATTTTTTTTTTTTTTTAAGTTAACTTTGCATGGCTTTCTAAACATGCAGCTCTCTTGTGCGAGATGCGAGTGCAATTGTCAAATATGTCTAGCGTATGTTTACATAGAAGACAATGGAAAAGAGTTCTGTGTGTGTTATTTTAAATTTGATGAATATTTTAATTTCGAATTTGACAGGCCTAATGTGCTCTGATTGGTCGGCTGGACTAGTGTGTTGTTATGATTGGTCAAAAGTTTCGAGCATGTTTCCCTTACCATTACTGCAAGTTTCAAAACACTAACGCAACTCAACCAGGCTCCGCCCTTTTATTTTATGAATGGCTTGAAAATTATTTAAACGAGGAATAATATAAATGACGTGTTTGTTCCTGGAAGAAAACTCAAGACTACAATGGAGGCATTTCAGGGAGTTCAGAAACAGTGAGACTGATATAGCAACATTACACACTAAAGAAAGATGAAAATGTAAAAAAAAAAGAACTCTTCAGTGTATTTTTTCAGTGAATGTTTTTCAATTTTTCAATTTGCCCCTATTTGGGTGTGAGCAAAAAACACGCTGTTTTGTGTGTGTCCCTTTAAATGCAAATGAGCTGCTGCTCCCGACCCCCTTTCCAGAAGAGGGCGGAGCTTTAACAGCTCACGCTTCGGTCGCTCAACAACAACAAAGCTGGAGAATCTCACGCAGCCAAAATGAGGATTGTCAGTAACGGTGTTCAGCCTTACATTGTTCAAACTGGAGTCGACACTTACAAGTTACAACTTTTAGACGTTTCTGAATGGTTAGTGGATAAATTTATGTAGTTGCTGTGGAGTTGATTCAACTCATCGACTAGCATGTGCCGTCATGTTAATCTTTTGAATTAAATTGACCCTCGCTTGTGAAGCAGTCCGGTGTAAAATGACGGCATGTCAACAACTACAACAACTCTTCCTCTTCTCTAAAGCAGCCCAACATGGCCCCACCCCCTTTGTTGCTTGTTCTCGGGGGCGGGGTTTATGTAAATTTTAGGGTTAGTGATGTCACCCGGGAAGAAGCTCGTTGTAGTCCCTACCAGCCGTTTGTTGTAGTCCTTAAACAGAAAATATCATTGAACTTTGAGCGTCGTAACTTTGCTGATGTTGTTTAACAGCAACATTACACACTGACTAAAGTTAAAAAAAAGTGAAATCACAATCAACCACCCCTTTAACACTGTGTGTAATTCTTGATGAATTTGTGCTGACATGTCACGTTGACGTGTTATGCTCGTGATTGTGCTTGTTACCACACAGTCTTGAAGTGAGGAAGCTCTCCTGGCAAAATCACTCTCACCGTTCACATATAGCGCTCGTGTTGATGAGCAAGCCCACATGGAATCTATAATAACAAAACTTCTGCAGATGTTTCTCAAAATTTGTGCAGAAAATGAAAAGAAAGAAAGAAAAAAAACCATTTTGGTCCTCTTAAAGGCTACAGGTCTTCAGCGCACGTGTTCCCAACAGCAGCAGCAGACGCTAATGAAAAATAATGGCACCTCTGCAGCGCCGGCCAACACGCCACACCAGCGGCTACAACGAGCCGCTTTCAATTAACCGCGTGTCACCGCCGCTGTCTTCAACACAGCTCTTATTCAGGGAAACTTGATGACTGTGCTGCTTAAGGGGAACCATTCTCAACGAATGATTTAAAACTGTTCATTCATGTATGAAACTTAGGAAAAGTGACATTCGAATGTAACTTCCAAAAGGTAACGGCAGTTTGAGAAGGCTAAACGACGCACGCCCAAAATTTTTGATAGCTTGTTATCTTGTACAGACAGATGTTGTTATCTCAGTTTTCCTTATCTGGTACCGTGGAGCGGATCGTTTTAGGTTAAGTTTGGGTTTTATCACCTCCAAGACTAATCATTTTGGAAATGGTTGGTTGGCTACTCGTAATTCAAAGCAGGAAGAGAAGGAGAAATGTCTGCATGTGGTACAGCAGTGAGTCTGGGTTGATTGGCACTCTGCGCTGGAATTTATCTTGGCACCACTGATCCATGCTGAAGGAGAGTTCAAGGCATCAGCATGTGCATTGATGAATCACCTGAGACAGACTCATTAATGGAAGAAATGAAAATCAATTTTAACGCAGCCATTCCTCCTATAGATCTGTGCCCATCGGTTGTGAGAGCAGTTTATTGTTTTCTGCTAGATGAATGTGTTGCGTATGTCATACATCAGTCTGTACGTGTGTGACTCTGTGTTTGCTCTTCCGTCTCTTGCTGTGATAAACTTCATTAATATTTTTTCCTAGAGTTTCGTGTGCCGTCCCAAATCAGCTCGCTGCATTTAAAAGCAGGCCTTTTACTTCACAGTAGTGTGATACAAGACACAAATGCTCAGTAAATAATCATGAATTATTAATAGTTAAATGAATATTTGAGTAATTAATAATTATTTTAGTGATTACAAGAATCAAATGCAATGATTCTTTCAACAAAGTAATGAAAATGCAGTGGCCAAAAGGAAAATTGACGACATCACCCATTATTTAAATATTATTTAAGGTTTTGTAAGCATATTGTGTAGTTGAGTTTGGAGTCGATTGTTTTATTAGTGATGATAATGCAATAAAACATGCCAAATTGTGCAGACATCATTTTTGGCCAGGCCATTTCAAAAGAAATTATGAACACATGCAAAAACAAGATAGAACCAATAAAATATTAATAACTCATTATGTTGTTGTAGTCAATGAAAGCTTTTTCCTGTCAGCTTTTTGTTTATCTATGCATTTTTTTATTTTTTTTTGCGTCAGATAATTACCTTAACTCAAGCCCGTAACCGTTTCTTGAACATTGGGGGGGACCAATGTTTTTTTTTTTTTTTAAGAAAAACAATTAAAGCATTAAAAGGGATTTAAAGAAATAAAGAATAAATAAGAATGGTAAAAGAAGTTCTAGGTCTAATTATAGCATAAAATTGTGAAGTAGTCCATTTAAACTCTTTGCAAATAATTTTTTATTTAAAAATATGCACACATTCACTCGTTTGTATATCTAATATGTCAAAAAAAAAAAAAAAAAAATCTGGTCTCATCACATTTAGTTATGAATGACATCATTTAAATGATAGCATATTTTCAATTCAAAGAAATTCCACTAAAAAAAGTTGAGTAGTTTGCATCACTGTATGTTACTGTTGGTCGTTAAACATATTCATCATAAAACATTTGTCAAATAGTAAATGTTTAGCTGCTTACATCTTACTACGCACGCACTCTTTCACTGTAAAAACTAAAAGTGTCGTGTTGGAATTCACAATCGTCTTCAGTAAATAGTAAGCCCCGCCTTTTTTGATCTGATTGGCCATGATTTTGACATTGACGAACTTAAAAAATGTAACTTTTTAAACTTTCTGTCATCCTAACAAGAAACTAGAGTGGTGTGTAATGCAGAGCAGCATTAAGAAATATCAAACATTGGGGGGGACCATTTGACCATTTCCAATTATTGCTGTCAATGGTGATTAAATCTAACGATCGCTTAGCTCGAATCACGTCAAAAAACGTGCAAATTATTATTACTGTTATAATTTGTTCTCAAATTGTTAATGTTAACAACATCAGCATTGTGTATTTAGCGTATATTAGCGTTACCTATAGATTTTAATATCTGTAGCCAGTCCGAAGTCTTTTGCTTTGACTACGGGTGAATCTCCAGTTGTCACTGATGATTGTCATTTGGACCTTTCTGGATTACAATCCGCCATCAAAAATGATAAGTTTAGCTATTTCAGCTGCTGTGAGAAAAGGCTATAAATGATCCGTTACAAGCAGCATGCTCACATGATATAGCTACTTGCCGGAACTCCTTCCTCTCTGTTTACAGACGTGACGTAATGACGCAAAGATGAACTGCTGCATGCTTGAATTTCCTGTGGAAATCCACCAGGTCGCTCTTATTATAAAACATTATTACAAGCTTATCGTTGTGAATCGAGCTAAGATAAGGAGATAGTTTTGAACACTGGCTGGATATGTACTCGCTCAAAAATTGATTTTTGATCATTTTTAACCGAAAAAAACTGCAGCTTTAAGTAAATCTGCCCAGCACGTTGGGCAAACATTTAACCCAATCGCTGGGTTTGTCCATTTTCAACCCAGCATTTTTCAGAGTTTACCATATATTGTCTATTTCAAAACAGCTCCGAATGTGATTCATCTAATCAGATTTTAGAGCTGAAGCTATCCACTTTATAATACGAACAATTTACATTTTATGAAGAAAATGTAATCGGTGCTTGCCCCTCTAAAACTTGCCGTTGGCCAGCCAATATTTTCATGATTTGTTATTATATTCAGCTGCCCCCCAGGGCCCTCTGTATGCTGCCACAAGAAGAAAAAAAAATGAACCGAGTCTATAATATTCTGCTATCTAGATTCGGCTTAGGCCTTTCATGGGATTTGTTCACCTTTTTTATCATACAGTAGCTAGACGAAAATCAGATCACTTAGAAAAGTAATAACACGCCTCTCCTCGACAGGCCACGTGATTTGAGATATCTTTCTTGTATGTAGCCCAGATGGTGCTAATCCAAAGTTTAATATATGGATTTGGGGTTTGTTCAAATCCCTAACCATAAGCATGAGCAATAACAATAGTGATTCTAAATATTCTGTAAGCATTACTAATCTTAGCGGCTTGAAATGGCTGCGATTAAGATGTGCTTCATTAGACTTTCATTGAGCAGGACTAATGCTGTGGAGCTTTGCTGCTTATTTGGCATTTAGAGAAATCCATTTGCAAACCTGACCTTCAACTCTCGCCGTGTCAGGCCTGTGATTCCACTTCCTGCCCTGCGGTCTGTCCCACGTCCTTTAGTTTCCCCGTGTGAATCGTGTGAGTGTGAGCCTGTGACATATTGCTTGTTGACAGCTCTCTCATTCTTTTAATTGACTAGCTGGAGACGGCCAAGCAGGAGGACAGAGGAAGCGATGAAAGTGCAAATCACGCCAGCGTAAGTGGGAGACGCTGCTCTCCATCTCTGACACTTGTCCACATCACTGTTCCACATCACACCTCACACTGGCACATTCCACCGGTACAGTACACTTTGATCTGCCTGTGCCATGACTGTTAGAAAGAAAAAAAAATTTAGAAGCACAAATCGCACAAAAAAAGAGAATGTTTTATGTAGTGAGACACGGATATGTTAAATAAGTATTATTTGATGTAAAATCAATTCTATGAATTCTTGACAGGGTTGCAAAAACCCTTTAGGAAATAAATAGAAAATAATGTAATGTTTAGTTTGACCTGTTTATAGGTTAAGCTCCTTTCACTTAAAGGGTTAGTTCACCCAAAAATGAATTATAAAATTATCTTATCATTTACTTTCTTCTTTCAGTCAAACACAATCAGAGTTATATTAAAAATATTCTGGCTCTTCCAAGCTTTATAATGGGAGTGAATGGTACCCTAGATTTCAAAGCCCAAAAAAGCGCATCCATCCATCATAAAAGTAATCCATACAACGCCAGGGGGTTAATAAAGGCCTTCTGAAGTGAAGCGAAGGGTTTTTGTAAGAAAAATATCCATATTTATAACTTTATAGACTATAATCACTAGCTTCCGGTAACGTCCGCCCGTTCCGGCGTATGACGCAAGAGTGGCGTAAGCTTAGGTGAGTTCAAACAAACAAACTCAATCTCCTCCGACATTTCTCTTTAAAAATTCTCGTTTTAGACTTCCAATTTGTGACCGGTGTTTTGTTTCGCTCTATCCTCTGTGCTTCTGTGTTCGTCAATACGTCATGTGTTGAGTCAAAGTTCACTCTTCCGCCAGAACTACAGTCATGCACAGAAGCCAGTGATTCTGGTTCATAAAGTTATAAATATGGATATTTTTTATTTAACCCTAACTTACTGAGGAAAGAAAAGTTGCAGGCCCTATTCGTGAAAAGTGTCTGTTATTCTGCTCTGTCCAGTCTTTTGTTCCTTCCACTCTGTTCTTTCTCTCTACATTTTCCTTTCTGTCCAGCTCCCAACACCCTCTCCTGCTGTCCCATTTCCCCTCCTCCATCCTCTCGCAGAACATGACAGATCATTACAGGCCAATCGAGCGCAGGAGAACTTTATTTGTCGCAGGATAAATCACTCTGACACAACTGGGCGAAGAGATTGCCGCCCCGTCAGAGGGCTGGGGTAATGAGGGGAGTGAGAAGAAAACAACTTTCTTTTTTGTTGTTATTTCCTGCCATAGGAGGCGGCGGCATCGGCCGTAGTGTCCTGCAGCCAGGAGAAGGAGAGCCTGCCGGAGAAGGGTCCTCCGAGCCCAGTAAAGTCAGAGAGAGAGGCTCTGCTCGTGGGTGAGTTTCAACAACCGACAGGAAGCTCTTTTTCACACTTTATCTAATCAGACACAAGACTTGTAAAAAAAAAAATTAAAAAAAAAAAAACTCCTCATTATTTCCATCATCCACAGCTATCTCTGCTAGGGTGCAGGTGTTAATTGCCTGACCAAATGAGCCTCAAATGAGTCACCTCGGATGCTTTTTAATGAGGAACTTTAACATGTCATCCACAGCACAGCCAGAAATGTGTGTGTGAGAGAGAGAGAGAGGCTGTGAAATGTGCCAAAATTGATGCCCAAAAACTCTGTCTAGGTAGACAGCTCGCTATACTCTGAGAAACAGCCAGAAAGGAAGAAATAATTGACTCTGTGCTGTTGAATTATTAAAAATGAATGCACACCCTGAGGTGGTAATGTGGCCTCATAGTGAAGGGGTGGTTACACCTCTGATTTTTAATAATTCAATAATCCAGAGTCAATTACTCCACTTGTTACATGTACTTTCGTTTATGCCAAAACATTTTTCAGAATGAGAAGTTGATTGTCATGGAGGAAGAGATATAATCCAGACGTGAATTCTCTGCATGTGTAATTGTCTTGCCACTGCACGTTTACCACAGCTGTGCTATTGTATTTGGCTTATTTACCAGTCCAGTGTCCGGAAAGAGTGCTGATCGTGCTGAAAGCAGCTTCAGTAACCCCTAAAGGAGTATCTGCTGGTTAGATTTCCATGAGCACTCCTTCAGCCTCTTTCAGTCCATCAGATCTGTTTTAGTTCTAGTGTTTGAGGAGGAGCTCCTGTCAGGACTAAAGGAGAATAGATCAGGCCTGCATTCAGACATAATGAAATGTGCATTGTGATAGTGCTTCCTTGTAGAAAATCAAATGTGTTTTGGAAAGCAGAGAGGATCACTATATGACCTGTTCATACAGCGGCTGTTATAAAGCTGTCACGTTTACTCACTGCAGTCCTGTGAAGTCTATGGCTGTGTCCAAATCTGTTTGGAATCTGATCTGAATTATTGAGGAGGAGCAAAGACTATAGAATAACACAAGATGCATCACTCGTATTGTTTTGAATAGGGAAAAGTGCAACGCACAATATGACGGAATAAGTCCCGCCTTCTAAATAAGAGCCAATCAGCGATTGGTAAAGTCACGCATCACTGCAGCGGCTTAGAAGCTCCGCTTCCTATAGAGACTTGATCCAGCCTAAAAAATGCAATTTTTTGTCATGATTCGAGCATTTAGAAACCAAATTTATGAGACGGTTGTTGTCAGATTTCATTGGTGATTTCAAATATGACATTTAATCGAAAGCTTGGCGAACAGCTTTGGAGAATTTGATGTTTCCCCATTCAAAGAGATAGGAGGCGTTTCAAAGATGGCCGCCGAGTGAAATTACTTGTCTTAAAGGGACTTTGGGAAGAGTCTGGTACGCACAGCTTTATTCTGTGATGTCTCCACCGTCATGTTTACGTTTAAATGACCAACATTAACAAAACTTTGCAGTTGCACGCAATCTTCTGCATGCCTTCTGTCATAAGATTTACAGTTTATACTTTTTTTTTTTAGCAAATAAAAGGCTTCTGGAATTGTAAAATTTCAGATTGTGATAAATGTGTCTTTTTGCTGTGAAATCCTTACTGAATTTTATAAACGTAAGAAACTCTTGTAACACATTAGTATGGGGAACTAGGGATGCACCGATATGAACATTTTGGCCAATACCGATAATCGATAATTCTTTATATTTGAAAGCCGACAACTGATATATTGGCCAATAAATCTAAATCCAAAAGTTTATATCATTTTTGAGAGCCTGATTATAAATACAAAAGTCTCACCATTAAATCCATGTCCCAATATTATGTAATCCCAATATTAATATTATGTATCTTATATGGCAGACTTGCGCTGTACATGTTGCACTTAACTGTATTTTCCTTTTTGAGGTGATTTCAATCATATTTCAAGCAATTCAAAACCATCATGGTGAACAGTGTGCATCTGAAGTGTCTCAGCTGAAGGAAATAATCCATTATTTATCTGCTTTAATATATCGGCCACATTTTCTTATTGGGCCAATAACGACAACATTAAAAATGAACATATATCGGCCGATACCGATATGGTGGCCGATATATCATCTCTATGGGGAACAATTCTCACTTTTAACTAGTTGCTTATTAGTTTGCATATTAGCTGTTTATTAGTACTTATAAAGCACATATTAATACCTTATTCTTCATGATCATATTCTACATCCTTTAATCCTACCCAATACCTAAACTTAACAACTACCTTAATAACTATTAATAAGCAGTGAATTAAAAGTTTATTGAGGCAAAAGTCCAGGAAAGTGTTACTGAAATGTTTTATAAATGAATATATTGCTAGTAATATTTCAAGATGAACACTTGCTATACTGAAGCAGCTTAGAATTACCTGATCATTTTTAGAAAAATCATGTTAAAATTGATATATATGTTACAATTTTGAGGAATGTTTATTTGCATTTAATTGCATTGCATTATATTATTAATAAAAACTACAGAGCTTTGATCATAAAACTAAGCATTCAAAATCATCTTAAGACATATTATTGGGAAATATAGAGTGACAACTGATATATTATATGCATTTTGCAAGTAGTCTCATTTATTTTCATTGAAAGCTATCATGATTTCATCTTATGGCCATATAAACATCTTTACTGCTCAGTTTGGGCTCTGAATAATATTCTCTTATATGTGCCATAATGTATCAAATATGATACTCAACTTTTTTTATTTAGATTTTTCTGAGTATCATTTTATATTTCCGGCTTTACATGGTTCCCAAAAATCCCAGGTATTTCTGGGTAAGAGTGATTCAGGGCAGTTTTCTCCTATTGATCTCTATCCATCAAGGCCTCCTAATAATCCCCATTTAATTGGCAACATCAGTCTGCTCTCCCCTCCACTGATAGCTAGTGTGTCCTGAAAAACACTATGTAAATCTAAGCAATTATTATTGTTCCAAGCCCATTTGACTTTCTTTTAGTTAAACAAGGAAATGAATAAATTAAAACAAAATTAGGAAATCTTTATTTGTGACCACAATATCTATTTTTACTTCCAGATGTTGTGTGCGGGGCTCCGAGAATTTGACTCTTGCGCCATTTTGCCCTTATTCTCAAGCCACGTGAAAGTTTTTGTCTTGCTCTTCACTGTAGCTACACTGCAACCAATTCCTGCTGCATAAGAGTGCATTTTCAGGGACATATGGTTTTAATATGTAGATAGATATCAAATATAGCATACACGTTGTATGATGATTTTTGTCATTTTTTTGAGGCTTAAAGCTGATTTTTTCATTTTGTCATTCCTAATTTGTTTTTTGGATGAAGTACCCAGCACAGCTGCCAGCTCGGGGTGATTGTTTAAGCACATACAGCATTATATTTTCAAGCAGATATGCATTAATTAGTGAAACACTGCATTACATTATTATGAAAGGTCTATTTTCTTTCACCTTACAGTGTTTGGCTTTGGATCAATGCGTGTAAATGGAAAGGTATCCAAGCACACTGCAATGAAACCATGTATAATATATAAACTTTGTCTACAGTCCATCAAGACTAATGGAATATTGACTTTGCGGCACCTGTGCGCTTCTCTCTGGAGAGCTGCTTTGCTTCCCTGATCATACCGTAATGCATTCAGAATAATTGAGTTATTTTCAATCACATTCGAGCCAGAAGTGCTAATAGCAGCTGTTATTGTTATTCCATATGTTTGAGTGTGTGAATGAAGCACTCGGCAGGCCGAAGAACAACCTTGATTACGCCAAATAGCATCAAAACTGCAATTAAACACTTATAATCATTTGGAAAGTTCAAGAGGCAGAGTTAGCCGATGAGGACATCCACTTCAGGGAAAACACCTCAAGTACTTGGAATCATTTGCAAATCAGCGCTTGGAAATATCAATCGCTGATGCAGTAGTGCTCTGTTCCAAAACCAAGTGAGCTGCCTACTTAGACGGCATTTTTAAGGCCTCGTAGGCACGCTCTCATATTAATAATTATTCTGTCTTCTAAGATACCTCATTTGAGCCAACATCTGAGGAAGCATTGTATCCTATGTGGGCCAAGCAATGCCAAAATGCTCTTCAAATAGATTTTTGTTATTAAATAAAGAATATTTATATAATCATATAAATATATTAACATAAGTACACTCAATTTATAAAAATATTTATATTTTTAAGCCTATTAAACTATTAAATGTTAAAAATGGTGGCTTTCAGTTATACTGTAATGTTGAATGGCTATAATTACTCATTTCATCCCCAGAAATTGAGGGAAAAAAAATGTATGGAGACATCAAAGGTTTTTGGAACAGATATTAGGTTTATATTATATAGATGAGTGATTCATCTTTGGCTTTGCTTCCACAGGAATCATCTCGACGTTTCTTCACGTCCATCCTTTTGGAGCCAGTATTGAATATATCTGCTCCTATTTACAGCGGCTGGACACTAAGGTATGAAACACACACACACACCAGGATTTACAGTTCAGAGAATATCACTATTTATTTTCTGTTTAGTTAATTATGATTTAGTTTTATTTATCTTCAGATGTTTTATTTCTTGTAGCATCATTAGCCATTCCGTCTTACTATGATTACAAATACTATACTTCAGCAGAAACTGCACCATAAAATTATACCATCAATAAAAGTATAAAGTGCCCCTATTATGCCATTTTAAAGGTTACTCATTTTGTTTGCTTCTACAACAGGTTTACATGTGTCCAAGGTCAAAAACACTTTAATTTTCTCATAATATACAGTCTGAAAACAGTTCTTCAAAGATTTGGTCTCTCTAAACCAGTGGTTCCCAAACATTTTAGAGTGGAGTACCCCCTGAGGCATTTACCATCCTTCTGCGTACCCCCTCTCTTACTCTTAGACTGCACCTTTTCCAATAAGGAACAACATTTGCCCCCTAAATTGACTTTCCAGTGCATTTTTTTATCTTTATAAATACCTTTACAACATTAATAATGTTAAAAAAAAAAAGTTCAATAGAGAAATATGCAATGATAAAACTTGAAAAGTGATTCTTTTAAATACTAAAACCGCCACTAGGTGGCGGTAAGTCACTGTCTTAATGCCTTAGTCATCGAGTCGTTCGTTCAACGAAGCAAGTGGCTGTACTGAAGGAATCATTGAATCACGAACAATTCGTTCAAAGCCACAGATTCGTACACGAAAAATAAAGCAAAAAAATAGTTGCAAAATAGAGCAAATACTGACAATATTGCAAAGAACATCACTTAATATTACCCTTTTATTTCTTGAACTGTTGTATAAAATCAATGTCACATTTGCAGTCGTGTGGACATATGGATTTGCATTTTTGCTCGTATAATATTATCAACGTTAAAAACAAGAACTCACAAAAGGCACGTTTTGTATCACGAGTTTGAATAAATTGATCTCTATGCACCTTTTGTGCCAGGCTGTTTGTTCAAGTTCTAAATCTACAGGTGCGTTGTGGAGAACGGCAGTAATGTAGCGTGATTTGCTAAGGCAGCAGACTCCGCACACGACCTGTATGCACCTATATGCACGGTCTGGTATTTTGATTGGATGTAGTCATGTATTTACGGCATTGTGCCTGTTAGAAAATATATGGTCGGTCTTAATGTTATTTTAAGGTGGGGAAGAGTTAAATGAACTGCAACATTCGGCATTTTGTTCACTTACCCCCTCTGTCACCTTGCGTACCCCAGTTCGGGAACCGCTGCTCTAAACCCTCCTTTCTTAGAGCCTACTCTGCTCTGATTGGTCAGATAGCCCAGTCAGTTTTGATTGGTCTACTACTTACAGCGCGTGTTGGAAACCGAATGCCTATTGCCATATCTGAATTTCAGCTCCTGATCTTCCCCAGCACTTGATAAACAGTGATACGAACAGTAACAATGGCGTTGGTTTTTCATAACAATTCCTTTGGAAGTGCAGCAAAGTGGATTAGCGGTCCTGAAAACAGCGTCTTCTCGAAATGACGAGAACATGAACCAAACTCTTCCAGTCTCAGCTACAACTACAGTGTTTGAGGGTCTATGTTGTTCACGGGCAGCCATAGACTGGTGTTATGCAAGTGTGTTACATTGTTACGTAGGTATGTAACAGGACGTGAGACTGGAATTACTGCCGACTCGTTTCAACAGTTGAGAATCAATTCTTTCTTCTATTCGAAAAAGCATAATAGGGGTACCTTGAGTTCAAGTTTGTTTTATTTGTGACATTCATAACTATCATCATAACTTCTGATTCAGCATCTTGAGTCAAATAGCCCACACAGGAGAATCACTAGTCGCTTTGCCAAAGTTCGTGCAGTTCATGATCTGAAATATATTCAAGTGTTTCTTCTTAGTCAGTTTGAATCAACTGAAGTTGGCTCTTATTTATTTTAGGGGTTTTCTGCAACATTTCACAGTCATTATTTGCTGTCGTCATCTGCCGAATGGTTTATTGTTGCAATCTTCGAATTTCACAAAAGTGTTTTACATGTTGCACTTTATAATTACTAAAGCACACCATCCAGCATTAATTAAAAATACACAAACTACACTTGTGTCCTCTGTAATTGGGTTTTAGTTTGTATTCTAGTGCTCATTTATAATTTCAGTTGATTTTTGTTTTTTTGCAAGCAGCATTATTATTTTATTTTATCCGTTTCAGTCTTCATAAAAGCTTTAACTGATGATTATAAACTTGACAAACACACACAGGCTACTCAGTCTGACTGAATGTATTTACTGCACACACACAGGTTTGTTTTTGTGAATTGTGGGGACATTCCATAGGCATAATGGTTTTTATACTGTACAAACTGTATTTTCTATCGCCCTACACCAACACTACACCTAACCCTACCCATCACAGGAAACTGTGCACATTTTTACTTTATCAAAAAAACTCATTCTGTATGATTTATAAAATGGGGACATGGGGTAATGTCCTCATAAGTCACCCTCTCCTTGTAATACCTGTGTCACACCCAATACAAATTTGTGTCCTGATAATGTCACAAAAACACACACACACGCTGAAAGCATGTATGGCGTTCTGCTTACTATTCTAATGTTCTGCTGAGTGTAAACAGCCCTTGAGCAGACAGAAAGCACTCAGGATGTAAGCACAGCTCTCTCACACACACACACACATATTTCATGTGTGTTTCTCAAATACAGTCCTCAAGCTTTTCCTGCCAAAATGTTTAATGCTGAAATAAAACACTCATCTTACTATAGCACAGTGTTGATTACCCTTTATTTTCCTTCATCTCTCCAGCTTTATCCCTCTCTCGCTCTCCTTCTGCTGTCACACAGTGACTCATTTACACTTACAGATGGAGGGTGAAAATGAGGCTCTATATCTTTTCAGTTTTGAGTTGAAGCCCTCCGGCTGTCAGTGCCCACGCTCTCCCTCTCCGCAGCGCACACATGCCTTCATATCTTCATCAACACTCCCGCTTGTTTTCACTAAAAACAATGCACTCCAGTGGGAGGCTTTAATTGATAAACCGCCATTCACGTCGCCCTGCCTGGCACTCGATAAGCTGGTGCAAGTGGGTTTCACGATCCTGTGAAGAACACAATTCACCTCGCATGCGAGATTCATGGTGCGCTTGTATACAGTGGGGTCCAAAAATCTGAGACCACATAAAAATTGGATTTAAACCTTGGAAGTTTTAGAAAACTGCATGAAATGTTTTAAGATTCTGCACTATTTCAGGGTCAATGATCAAACAAGTACATCTGGCTCTTTTTGGCTCTTTGTACAGATGGCCAAATGTTCTTACTGAAAAATTTATTAGATGCATGCCAGTCTGTTATCGTAGGGAAAGCAAATGTACATTTCCACGCCCCTGAACATGACGTGAAACAAAATGAACTGTGATTGGTTGCTCTGGGCGGTCCTTGGCCAATGAAAGCTGCGATAGAGTCCAGACCATCAGACTAAGCTCAGTCAACAGCATTTATGGTGTAATGTGGATTGCCACAAAACTCATTTCTAATCATCCCTCACTTTCTTTCTTTGTAATAAAAAATGGGGCAGTAAGTTTTTGAAGGATTTAAAAGCAGAAGTGTGAAACTTATTTTATAAAAGCATTCGCATTAATTCATAAAATGTATTAATAAAACATATTGTATATTGGATTATTTAAAATTGTAGTTATTTTAGTTGTTTTCCAAAGTCATGTTAAAAAAGTCTTGTTTATAAACTATTGAAATGTTTACAGATTAGCCTCATTCACTTCCATTGTAAGTGCCTCACTCTGACCCAGATTTCTGCTGCTTTTTCTTTGAATAAAGTCAATAAAGTAATCAACATTATGCCACAAAAGCTGTTGATTGAGCTCAGCTTGTATTTTACCCAGAATACGCAAACTTGACATGACAAGGCTGCTAATATACACTAATAAAAAAAGTCACTGTTTGGATTTAAGTAGGCAAATGCCTAAGAGTCTATGATTGGATCATTATTGCAGTGATTATTATGTTTCTAGCATGTTTTATGTTTGGGAACAGTTTTCATTTCTTAAACAACCATGTAGGAAGTCACATCGAGGCCATATTCCAGGATGACCGTGTATAGCCCCTTTCACACATACAGACCATTGATACCAGAAAATTGCTAGAGTGCCTTGTAACAATAGCAGTAAATCACCGGTATGATGCTGTGTCAACACTGAATGAAGATTAGCGGTGTAATCTACCGGTGAGCATGTATGAAGTCAGAACGCACTGATGTAAGGAGTCTGCTTTGGGCCAATCATAAACTTTATATAGAGATGACGTGATTACTGCGCGCTGTACGCTCTGCTGCTTTTTAATCGTTTTTCTGTGTAAATATGCGCTAGATGGACATCTTTGACCATTGCGCCATGTCTTTTCAGCGTGTCGCACTCGAGACCCTACTTTCTTTTCCATTCGTCAGCACTGCGGCTTTGCAGTTGGATACTTGTGGCGTCTCGTGTTTTTAAGAGCAAAAACACATTCTGTTTGATCATCCATTATGCCTGTCACTCAGACGGTCAACAAATGTCGTCAAACTGAACAGATCGTAAAACTAAAGTGCTTCTCCTCATGCGGGCAAATGAAGTCAACAGCACAGCGCTTAACGATCATTTCCAATGACTGACATCACAGAATTTACCGATGTTTTGGTGCTGATGTGTGAATGTTTTTAACAGTAAAAGCCAGAACGGCGTTGCTTATGGATTCGCTAATGTTGTCTGCAATGCTTTTTACCTCCAAGTTGTTGAGATAACTCGAAACATCCGATTTAAAGCCCTTCTCCTTATTACTAGAGGGTGTGAGAGATGCCACTTCGATTGACATCGTTCACCGTAATCCGTGGAAGATCTTGCAAGCAGCGAGTCTAAAATCCATGCTGACGGCGCTCGTTTAAATTGCGGAAGCAAGTCCATTGCATGTAGAAGTGTAGAACTTAGAAAACATTGTTTTATTAAATGCCCGACATAGTTTAAAATAATGTAGGGAAAAAAAGCACATTTATTTTTTTAATACCAAACCCGACCCGTGTACGAGGCACTCATCAAAGTTTTGGACCCGAACCTCAGGTTTTCAGATTCAACTGGAAAAATTATTCTTCATGCTCCCTCCCGATCATTCTTTCACAGTTTGAGCTTGATGAATCTTGACATTGTCATCCTGGAATATGGCCATGATGTGTCTTCCTCTTCCTGTTTAAGAAATGAAAATCTACACATTGGCTAATGTTCCCAAACATAAAACATGCTAGAAACATAATAATCACAGCAATAGTGATCCAATCATAGACTCCAATCAGTGACTTTTTTTTTTTTTTTTTTCTAAGTCTATTATCCTTACAGTATATTGCAATAATTACACAATCATAAGCTTTATTTACTGCTTTAGGGCCAGTTCAATGCTTTTTGAGGTTAAAAACGCAAGATGTAGGTCCAGTCGCATTTCAAGGGGGGGTCCCACAGTAAAAATCGCGTTCCGGAGGATAAAATCTGCTTTTTGGTAGGATTCCTCCTGGTAAAATTCACATTCCAGGGGCTAAATATCATGTTATTTGGAGTCGCTTCAACCCACGGACATGAAAAACAACCCGCTTTCAGGGTTGCCAGGTTTTCACAACGAAACCCGCCTAACTGACACTCAAAACTAGCCTAATCGTGTTTCAGGGTGTTCCCCTGATAAATTTCTCATTCCAGGGGCTAAATATCTTCTCATTTGGGGTTGCTTCACTGCAAAAGTGTTAAAACGGCGGACTTGGCATCACAAACGCATCTTTTTTTAAAACTTGACCTTCTTTTAACTTTAACCGCTTTTTTAAAATGCCGTGTCACGTGGGAGACGCTGCAAAAGACGTAAGCGCAGTGGTCGAACACGTCTGTCTAGCGCGTTTACATGGAAAACAAACATGGAAATGTAGCGCAGTGGAATGGAAAAACAGGTTCTGTGTGAACGTCCTCTTAATACGTTGAAAGATAGCATCATTTCATCTGTTTAACTCAACTATCTTAGAGCTGCATATGATTATCATATGACATTATTTTTGCTGCGAGAGGAAGATGTGTCTGGTTCCATTCCAGTTTTTTCTCCAGACATCTCACCACCGATGAGTCTGCACTGTAAAAAATTATTTTCATGATTTATCACAAATCCTTTTTTCTTTTTTCAAATCAACTTGGATAATTAATGTGGTCCAGATAACAACATAATATTTTGAGTTTCTGTTGATTAAACCAATCACCTTCATTGTATTAACTCAGATTTTTAATTTCGATGAACTCAAAATTTTGAGTAAATTACTTTTTTTAAGTTAAACCAACAATTCTTTTTTACAGTGTACTCACTGGAGCTCGGAGTCATTATGCTTTGGATCTGTATTGTGAAAAGTGCTAAATTAACATGAATTAAATATTCCTTTTAAATGAAAAGAAAAAATGGAAGCATCTCCACTGGTAGTCTCAGAGTTTGGATCAGTCTAATCATTGATGTTCTTGTTGTTTCAGATCAGTACCACAGAAGTGGAGACTCTTTTGGGTCGGCTGCCCTGCACCTTCAAGCAGGAGTTGACGGGTGTCGGGGCTAGTTTGGAGAAACGCTGGAAGTTCTGTGGGTTTGAGGGCATTAAGACGGCGTAGAGACACGGGTTGAGCTTCTCGCTAGAAACAACATGGCCGATGGACCCGAGGGGTTACAACCAATCACCTGCCAGCTCTCCGTGTCCATCCATCCAGCCCCATGGGATTTAAATCTCAGAAAACACTTGGAGACCTGGAGAACCTCAAGACTTTGGTGTGTGTGTGTAGTATGTTTTAGTATGTGTACACACGAGCACATGTCGGAGTGTGTGTACGAACCACACAACATGACTCGGAGCTGCTGCGGCAACGGAAAGCGCATCGGGTAAAAATCAGGGTCTGCTGAACCGAGGACTTGAACTGTCAACATACATTTTCTTTTTCTCGTTTCACCTCTAATTTGTAAAAAAGAAAAACCTTATAAATAACATGAATATATTTCTTTTCTCTTCTGTATAGGCTGCAGAAACAGTTGCATAGAATCTTTTGTTCACATATCCTGTAAATGTTTGAATAACTTGATATTTTTAAATAAAAAAACGACAACAAAATATGCAGCCAGACTAATTCATTAGTTCAACAATCTAGGCCAGTGCTTTTTAAAAATCTTCAAAAGTTCAACTTTCAGCACGTCTGCTAATTAAAAGAGGATTCGTGGGATAAATATACGCCTTCATTAGACGTTTCCTCTCACTTCGGCTGCGTTTATGCCACACGCGTCCTTTCAAACCTTCGGGCTTTTCCTGCTTAAGCTGGTGACCGCAGTAGATCTGTGTCCCCGAGCGGTCTGAGTCAGTCTGCGGTGTTTTCCCATCTCTAATGGTTCATATTATTATTTTTTTTAACGTATGGAGTTTTTTATAATCACTTTGAGTTGACTGGTAATGCAACGTGTCGAGCCGTGTCGCTGTTTTTGCACAGAGCTTGTGAACTCTAATTAACAATCGCAGCGCTGCACGTATGTGTTTCGTGTGCAGATGTGTGTTTGTCTGTTAGTCGGTGTGAGTTACATCTCGCGACTAAAGAGGAGAGAAGGCTTTTCTGGCGGCACAGTCAAGCGTCCCTAATGCTTTTCTGTTGTGCAATTTGTAAGTTGATTTTTTTCATTTTTGCCGCTTATTGCTGAGGGAAACTAAAGCTTTATTACACATGATCGGTTCCCAGTGCCCTTTTTCCATTTCCTTGGGCCATAAGTATGAAAAATTATTTTCAAATGCTTGTCAGACATTTGGCCTCTCGAACATGAATTAATAATGGCTAATGATTGTGTTTCCCCTTGTCGTCGAACAGCCCTCAATTCATTATGAATTTTTAATATAGACACTTAAGATGGACTGAAATCTAAGTGAACTGAGCATGAACATGTACAGCATTTTTACAAAGAGGCTTCTGACACTTAAATGTGAATTTCAACATTGTGTTTTTTGTACTATGTTGCTTCGTTTTTTAATATCCCAAGTGCCGGGTCAAAAATTTGGACACATTACTGTTTTTAATGTTTTTGAAAGAAGTCTCTTCTGCTCATCAAGCCAGCATTTATTTGACTAAAAATACAGAAAAAACAGTAAAATTGTGAAATATTATTACCATTTAAAATAATGGTTTTCTATTTTAATATACAGTAAAATGTAATTTATTTCTGTGATCAAAGCTGAATTTTCAGCATCATTACTCCAGTCTTCAGTGTCACATGATCCTTCAGAAATCATTCTGATATGCTGATTATGCCGATTTATTATCAATGTTGTGTATCAGTATTAATATTTTTTTATAACCTTTTAAGGATTCTTTGTTGAATAAAAAGTTAAAAACAAAACAGCATTTATTTAAAAATAAAAAATCTTTTGTATCGTTCAAAAGTCCTTTTTTTGAAAGAAATAAATACTTTTATTCAGTGAGGATGTGTTAAATTGATAAAAAGTGACAGTAAAGACATACATTTTTAGAAAACATTTCTGTTTTGAATAAATGCTGTTCTTTTTAACCATTTATTAATCAATGAATCCTGAAAAAAGTATCACAGGTTCCAAAAAATATTAATCAGCACTGTTACCAACATTGATAATAAATCATGTGACACTGAAGATGAAAAGATGCTGAAAATTCAGCATTTTATCACAGGAATAAATTATATTTTTAAAGTATTTTAAAATAGAAAACCATTATTTTAAATTGTAATATTTCACTGTATTTTTAATCAAATAAATGCAGGCTTGATGAACATAAGAGACTTCTTTCATAAACATTAAAATTAATATATGGGATGAACCATTCGATATTTGGGTATTTATTTATTTTTATCTATTTATGGTAATGAACATGCCACAGTTGAGTTGAGAATATCTCTTTAAATGCACTCATCAGCTCCATTAAAAGTCCCTCTTCATCTTTTACTGGTTTAGATGTTTTTGAACTTGGATGAAACAAACAACACGTGCACAGATGCAGGGGCACTGAAAGGTCGCGGCACGAGCGTACGTGTCCTGTTTTCCTCCCTCGCTCCTCTATTTTTGGGAAGCCCCAACCGTTCCATCAGAGCACTTATCCGGAGAACTGTGTGCGGCCGGCATCAATTCTCCAGCTTTATGCAGACTCCATCACTGTCATTCAGCCTACATTTGACAAATGGCTGTGGTTTTCACATCGACAAACACAGATATTCTCTGGAATACCATTATTTTGTGTTGTTGTCATTTTTATGTACTTTTGTTCCCCGGTAGACTTTATTTACTCCGACTGGAATCCTCCATTTTTCGGATGTTCTGAGATTTTCTAAACATCACAAAAAGCCCTAAACAGACTTAATTAGATCTCTCTGTGGTGCCCTGAAGATGTTTTTCATTCTGTTGTCTTCTTCACGCAGCACCACCGAGAGTTCGTATACTCAGCCCTGCATGGATTGAGGCGAATCCTCGCGGATCGCTTCTCGGTTATATTCTTCCTATGGAAGCTGGAGTGTCCTTCAGCACCTGGCCTTGTTTTTGAGCTCTCCTAAAGAGCGAGGCAGCTCCGAATCCAAAGGCCAGCGATGTCAAACTGCACACACCCAAGAGTCTGGCTCATAACCCATAATCCCCTGAATGCCGTGCTCCTCACATCCTTGGAAGTAATTGGATATGGAGTGTTCCAGCTTTCGTGGATCTCTTTTTAGGGGGCCGTATCTTGATGCTTTAGCTAATTAGCTCACTCTTACCTGACTTCCTCTAGTCAAAGTGAATCCAGGCAATTACAAAGATCGACTCCCTTGAGCGATCAGATGAGAGGGAGGTGATTGGCTCATAAGGAGAGCCAATGTTCCCGTCGTCCCTCACAAGTGAAAGGTCCTCATTTACTCCTCAGCAGTCAGAGCCTATGACAGAAAGCGTCCATCTGTTTAAGGAGGAACCCGTGGAGGTTACAGAGGGTCACCACTTCCATAATAATGCTTATGGATCAAAAATCAGAGCCAATACACGGAGCATAGCAGTTCATGAGCGCCCCCTTCTGGACAGAAAGCGATACGGCACATGCAGTGAAATGGCTTTAGGAGAGCAGATTACAGTCATATGAAGAGATCAAGCAATGTCAACCTTTCAGTAAAGGACCACTGATTAGTTTGAACGATGTTATAACGGTAGTTATTTTAAATGTTTAACTTCGGATAGACACTTTCACATTGTTTTGTAATAATATGTCTATACTATTTGTTTCAATTTGTTCACGTTTATGAAAGAAGTGTCTTATGTGCATCAAGGCTGTATTTATTTGATCAAGAAAACACAGTAATAATGTGAAATATTTGTACAATTTAAAAGAACTGTTTTCAGTGTGAATATATAGTAAAGTGTAATTTATATCCTGTGATCAAAGCTGAATTTTCAGCATCATTACTCCAGTCTTCAGTGTCACATGATCCTTCAGAAATCATTCTGATATGATGATTTGCTGCTCAAGAAACATTTCTGATTCTTATCAATGTTGAAAACAGTTGTGCTGCTTCATATTTTTGTGATAACTTTATAAATAGAGTATAAATCAATATAGGGAGATACTTTAAAACAAGAATATAATCATCTTTAAAGGATTAGTTAAAATTTTTCTAATAATTTACTCACCCCCATGTCATCCAAGATGTTCATGTCTTTCTTTCATTCTGGCAGTTTGATACCCGCGCCGAACCACTGATTCGAAACAAAAGATTCGTAAAGCTTCATGAAGCAGTGTTTTGAAATCGTCCATTGTTGAATAAAGCTGTTATTTCGTTTTTTTGGCGCACAAAAATTATTCTCGTCGCTTCATAACATTAATGTTGAACCACTGTAGTCACATGACTGTTTTAAATATGTCTTTAGTAGCTTTCTGGGCGTTGAAAGTGTAAATTATCTCACTGAACCATCGGATTTCATCAAAAATATCTTAATTTGTGTTCTGAAGATGAACGAAGGTCTTACGGGTGTGGAACGACATGAGGGTGAATAATTAATGACAGACTTTTTATTTTTGGATGAACTAACCCTTTAAGGTTTTTGAGGAAAACAGTCCAGGATTTTTCTCCATATAGTGGACTTCACTGGGGTTCAACGGGTTGAAGGTCCAAATGTCAGTTTCAGTGCAGCTTCACGATCCCAGACGAGGAATAAGTGTCTTATCTAGAGAAACCATCGGCCATTTTCTACAATAAGTAAAAATGTATATACTTTTTAACCACAAATGCTCATCTTGTACTTCCGCCTACGTCACACGTGATCTTTCCAGCGTGATTATGTAATGCGTGGAGCATCACAGAGCAGTGCAAGACGAGCATTTGTGCTTAAAAAGTATATCATTTTAATTTTTCTTTAGAAAATGGCCGATGGTTTCTCTAGATGAGACTCTTATTCCTCGTCTGGGATCGTGAAGCTGCACTGAAACTGACATTTGGACCTTCAACCCGTTGAACCCCAGTGAAGTCCACTATATGGAGAAAAACCCAGGACTGTTTTCCTCAAAAACCTTCATTTCTTTTCGACTGAAGAAAAACATGAACATCTTGGATGACATGGAGGTGAGTAAATGATCAGGAAACACTATGACATATAAAAAAGGAGTTTCATATAAAATTACGGGTGTAACATCACACTCTCAATAGTTCACTTATTTCTTTACAATACACATTGTTTGTCTTGGAATTAAAAATCAAATGTTTGCAATCATGTCATTGCCTCTTGGCCTTTTACATAATTTGATTTGAGGTCCTGATGTGTTTGATTTGAAATGCCAGTGGTCCTGACAGAGTTGAGACACACTGCCTGATTAATGAACTACAGTCACACTCATCTTCATTACGCCTCCGACCTTTCCAAAACAAATGAAGAAATAGATCACCTCAGCGCGAGAGATTATCGAACTCTATTTTTAAGCATGAAAATCACTTAGTTTTCAACAAAGTGCTGCTTTGTTTTCATTTCCAATCCGATGTTCCCAAAAGCGACTCAGACTTAACATCAGCTTTGTCTAAATATCATGTTCTAAAGATTTATTTCCTTGTGTTTACTGGGAAAAGCAAGCTGTGCGCCTCTAAATAGATCTTACTCGTCATCTGCTGTTTCATGAAGTCTTTGAACAAAGCAGGATATCAGAACTTTATCCCAAAAAATAATGAACTCGAGTTTTCTACAAGGGTTTTATGAAAAGCTTGCCATCTCATGCTAACAGCATGTAGAAAAGTAAAACAGACTATATTCCAGTAGAAACTCTGTTAATTAGTTAACATCGCTCATGTTTCCTCAGTCAAAAAAAGCACTTGCACAAATAGTATTATAAAGGGCAACAGCAGGTCTTAAAAAGGTAGCGCTGCATATTTATGAGCGAACAAAAGTTCAGTCTTGTTTGTTCTTCCAGTCGCAAAACCTGCGACACGTAGAGCAAGATTCCCACTGACACTTTGACAGAAGTCTTGAAACTATTCAAACTTAGTTGTGTCTTAACGTCTTTGCTTAATGAGGGAAGTCATGGTGACTTTGTGTAACAGTAAGTCACTTTTATTAAATCTAAATTAGCAAGGCCTTTCCCTAATGAGTTTTGATTTGTGACTGCCCTGCCCAATAAAGATCTTAAGAAAATGCGAACACGAAATGTTCTGCGACGGCTCACTTTACGCTTGAGCGACTGGTCATTAGAGCTGATTTGAAGGGCTGGTTACTCGCCTCAGTCCATAAAGTTCAGCTCCAGTCAATCGTTGTGTTTCTCAAACTGTTTGCAGATACTCACTGTCTGAATCTTTAAAGGAGTCTTTTGGCTTCAAAACAAGTTAAGCTCTATCGACAGTGACACTAATGTCGGCTCCTTCCTCAGTTAAATAGCCAAGCTTGTCAAACGAAAATTGTGTTTGCCGTAACTCACTTACTGTGGAAAATCTTTGGGCGTTCTGGAGAGTTTAAAACAGCAACGTGAAGCTGATTCACTTATACAATGACTTGAAAACTCATATTAAGTCAGTGTCAGGGTGAGACAACGGTCCTGATCTCATTAAAAGAATAAAAGAAAAGAAAAGCTCCAGTTTTAAATCATCTTTTAGTATTATTTCATAAAAAAAAACAAAAAACCATTTATAATAAAACTGCATGTTGATGTTTTTAAAATCTTTTCAAATGAAAGTCATGTGGTCAGTCAGTCTTATTAAAACATCAAATAATTTGAGATTTTATGATGTTAGTTAAAGATAGTTCATGTGGTGCAACTCCTAAATATTTAATGACGTTTATGATTAATGATTAATAATTCATGATATTTGAAAATAAATTACAAAAAAACATCTTGAAAAATGAACACCCGCATGTAAATATAGACACCTATATTAAATATTTACATTTCATATATACACTACCAGTCAAATGTTTGGAAACAGTAAGATTTTTAATGTTTTTAAAAGAAGTTTCATCTGCTCACCAAGGCTGCATTTATTTAATTAAAAATACAGTAATATTGTGAAATATTATTACAATTTGAAAAAACTGTTTTCTGTTTGAATATATTTTATAAAGTAATTTATTTCTGTGATGAATTTTCAGCATCATTACTCCAGTCTTCAGTGTCACATGATCCTTCAGAAATCTTTTGATGATCTTTTATTGTGTACAAATTATTATTATTTTTTTTTTTCAGGATTCTTTAATGAATAGAAAGTTCAAAACAACAGCATTTATTTGAAATATAATCTTTTGTAACATTATAAATGTCTTTACTGTCACTTTTGATTGATTTAATGCATCCTTGCTGAATAAAAGTTTTAATTTCTTTAATTTATTTTCAAAAATATAATACTTACTGACCCCAAACTTTTGAACGGTAGTGTATAATGTTAAAAAAGCTTTGTATTTCAGATAAATGCTGTTCTTTTGAACTTTCTATTCATCAAGGAATCCTGAAACTGAACTGTTTTCAACATTGATAATAATCATAAATGTTTCTTGAGCAGCAAATCAGCATATTTGAATGATTTCTGAAGGATCATGTGACACTGAAGATTAAAGTAATGTCAGCTTTGACATCACAGGAATAAATAACTTTATAATATATATATATATATATATATATATATATATATATATATATATAAACAGAAAACAGTTATTTTAAATAGTAATAATATTTCACAATATTACTGTTTTTACTGTATTTTTAATTAATTAAATGCAGCCTTGGTGAGCAGAAGAGACTTCTTTTTAACATAAAAAATCTTACCGTTTCCAAACTTTTGACTGGTAGTGTGTATATGTATGTATATATGTAAGCAATAAGGTACTTGAGGCTAGTGCTGTATCGTGAATAAGTCACGGCTGAAGAGCGTGACTTATTCACAATACACAATATTTATAAAATGGTTACCACACAATACAAAAATTAAAGTCGAAAATATGTATCAATGCAACTTTCATAAGGTAAACTTTCACTAAAAGCCTTCCTTCCGCCGGAAAAAGTAGTCCCCGACCGTGAACAGCAACAGAAGTTACATTATTACGCCATTTGATGGCGGCAAAGACGGTCTTTATGAGTGTGTCCGTCAGTAGCGAAGACTTTTACATTGAAAAGACTGAATTGTTGTGAACACGGAACAAGACGCAACTGACAAATGCTTTGACTAGCGCTGTCAGTCACGGGAAAACCCCTTAACTGTTAAAAGGACAGGATAGTACATCGGACATTTAAACATATTTTTTATTATGAACATAGGACTGACCTGAAGGAAAATGCTAAATCTGAATGCAGGTAATAAACTCGCTCACTCAATCTCTTTCTCACAACACTCTTCTACATAATACAGTAAGCTTCAATGAACAATATCAATTGAGAACATACAGTTTATGTTGAACTATATAATATATATGTGTGTGTGTATATATTAATGATAAATAGGTAGATAGATAGATGTGTGTACACACACACACACACACACACATATATATATATATATATATAAATACTTTTTTTAAATACATGTAAAAACTTTCTAGAAAATAGTATAAATGTTTTTTCAAAACCTTAATAGACACATAGAACATTTCTAACTGTTTTTGTATCCCAGACATTCTTAAATATCACTGACCAATATTTAGGTTTAGGTTAGTGATTGCATCACACTCGTCTCGTGTGGCTAGTATAATGTTAAAGTTTTGTGGCTATAGACTTCCATTGTAAAAGTGCATTACTTAAAAAAAGTATTGCTTATTTTTACAAACTGAGGGACAGGTCTAAATGATTTTCAGTGGCCACAGATTGTGAGTAGAGCTCAAGTTATATTGAACCAAAACTTGCCTTTGTAAGCTGATTGGCCTTCACACAGAAAATACTTCCTATAGAAATATAAATCTTTGTTGTTATCTCCTCGGAAACCCGAGGTTGAATCTGTCCGGCCCTGGTGTTGTTTCCACTCTGTATTTTCCAGACAATCTTTTTTCAGTGCCGTGTACAACAAGGGGTGAAAGACAAGAAAGAGAAATCTATTTTGAGACAGAGCTGAGACTGGATTTTGTTTCTGTGAGGCATATTTCAGGCTCTCTGTTGATAGCGGCTGTGGCCTGGGCAGCCTGTGCTGGGAATAGACAGATAAAGGGTTTAGTCTACCTTATGGAGTGTGGGATAGCGCTGGACCTCTATTCTCGCTGACCTCATACTGCTGGGGCGATGGGATGGACCAGAGGTCAGACAGGACGACGCTCATGGATTCATACTCATCTCTCTGTTGCTGGCTCTCACTGAGGAAATTGAAAAGATAGTGATAATGAACAATTATACTGTTGGCACCAAAATAAATATGTGCTGTTTACACTTGCTGGAGAACGTGATACATTCTACGAAGGCAGTTTTGCTTTATACGTGAAATGGTGGTATTTTATTTTTTTAATACCTTTTATGAGCATCATTAGGGTTATTTGTCTATGCATTCATCCATCCATGTCTCTAACCAGGTTGTCCAGCAGAGGCATGTATCATGAAGCCTCATGGAAATTGATAGGGAGCTTCGGATCCACTTCATTGATTGCCGGCGTTCAGCAGATTTCCCAGCGCACGAAAGTGAAACCATCTAAGTGATATCTGGACTGTGAATGTATGACTCTCAGCAGGCTAACAGACAGCAGTGGACAAGCTCCATAACTACATTAAGGTGAGTGAGTGATCTTAAATACAATGACTCATCTTGAGCATAGAAGCACAAACCTCTCCATATGCGATAAAGACAATGCAGTTTGAGGCTCAATCTCACAAAGACATCATATTTCACACCAAAATCAAAAGGAAAAATATATATATATTTGAAGCATTTATTATGACTTAAATTAATTACTCACCCTCATGTCGTTCCACACCTGTAAGATTTTATTTTTTATATTTTTGATCCGATGGCTCAGTGAGGCCTGCATTGACAGCAAGACAATTAACACTTTCAGTGCCCAGAAAGCTACTAAAGACATACTTAAAACAGTTCATGTGACTACAGTGGTTCAACCTTAATGTTATGAAGTGACGAGAATACTTTTTGTGCGCCAAAAAAACTAAATAACGACTTTATTCAACAATATCTAGTGATGGGCGATTTCAAAACACTGCTTCATGAAGCTTTACGAATCTTTTGTTTTGAATCAGTGGTTCGGAGCGCGTATCAAACTGCCAAAGTCACGCCCCCTAGTGGTGAACCACTGAAATTTCGAAACACTTATGACGCAACGAAGCCTCGTTTACTGAAATCACGTGACTTTGGCAGTTTGATACGCGCTCCGAACCACTGATTCGAAACAAAAGATTCGTAAAGCTTCATGAAGCAGTGTTTTGAAATCGCCCAACACTAGATATTGTTGTATAAAGTCGTTATTTTGTTTTTTTCGGCGCACAAAAAGTATTCTCGTCACTTCATAACATTAAGGTTGAACCACTGTAGTCACATGAACTGTTTTAAATACGTCTTTAGTAGCTTTCTGGGCACTGAAAGTGTTAATGTTGTTGTCAATATAGGCTTCACTGAGCCATCGGATTTTATTAACAATATCATAATTTGTGTTCTGAAGATGAACAAAGGTGTGAAACGACATGAGGGTGAATAAATAATGACAGATTTTTAATTTTTGGGTGAACTAACCCTTTAACATTGTTTTGTTTTTTTTCATGACAGAACATTAACCTAATTTTTCAGTACTGTTATGCAGAAAAAAACCTGTGTAGGCCTATTGTTTATATTATGATTATTCTTATGATTATATTCTTTTATAGTTAAAAAGATTTTTAGAACTATTTCTTTATTGTTATCATTATAATTATTGCCCTTGATGTACACTTTGTAATGTTTATTGTAATTGTGTCCCTTATTTTACTTGCTATCCATCCAGGATTTTCAGGTACTGTCCCGAATCGTCATCTACCCTGGGAAAAAATAATTTCCATTCTGGAACCAAACATGCGAAGGACTTTTTCAGCGCATGCATCCAGTTGCGTGGATCAAGCTCTCTCTGCTAACGAGTTTAACGTGTTAAATAAGAAAGAAATACAGTATTTGCAGTGCTGTGGCTCCCCGTGCAGCACTGGGATTGAAAAGTTGAAAACTTTAGGCAATTCTAATGTAAATAGTGTGTTAAATGCCAACAGAGGTCACTACAGCACAGGTCTGCAGCACAGCATGTATAATTCCCTGAATGCAGAATTGATATAATTATTTCATATGAGATTAATTTAGCACACAGCACTTTTACTTTTTTGGCTTTCAGATTCTTTTATAATTGTCTTACAGTGTTTATGACCTCAAATATTAATTGAAAGAACAAGGTTTCAATTAAACTGCTAAAATGTGATTGAAACAGCACCTAAAATTATCCTTTTTATATACATATAGATTAAAATCTTGATGATGTAATAAAAGTTCATGTTTATTTTTCAACAACTCCAGTGTGTTTATTGCCTATTTCAGTGTGGTCTTGTGTACTGCATGGAACTGTTACATAAAAATCAACATGAGCACGAGGTCATGACCTTTGCATTAGCGAAAACATCACCTTGACAGTAAAAAAGAAATAATTTAACTATTTTATTATATACTCAGTGATGAAAAATAAGCCTAAAGACGACGAAAATATACTGTGCGGAGTTGAACTATTGAAGTTTTATCATTACGTAACATTTTCAGAACACAAATTCACGCGCACGCGGAGTTTCAGTCAGAAATACACCATTCAGTACCATTGCAAGTGTTTACTCTCCGACTTCTGCTCTTATTCCATATGTAGCAATGTTCTTCAAGTGACCGGACGGGCCATAAATAGTCTGGTAATCTTGACTGTTGTAAAGATCACCACGTGCCCTTTCCTTCTCCTTAGTGTCCGGTTACCGTAGCGACGACCAAGCAAATCCGCGATTGGCTGCTCAGGCGTGACGTAGGATGCATTTAGGGAATTCCGTCAGCTGTAGCAAGTGGCACATTTCAAAACGTCGCTCTTTCTCTCTCTCTCTCTCTCTCTCTCTCTCTCTCTCTCCACCGCACCTCTTTTAATAACGCGGTGAAACTTTTACACCGGATCAGTGTGCATGCTGTGCAAGTTATTTTACGAGAAGAAGATGTGTCATGTGCAGCAGGGGACCCAGAGAGCGTTGACTTTCTAAATAAATCATTCATAACCTGTGGGAACATCCTGAAGCTGAAAGGAAAGAGAGTTTTCTGTTTGAGATGTAAGTGACCTTTTTCCACACTCCAAAAGTTTTTATAAACTCTCTGAGACAGCTTTGTGTTGATTCTGCTCTAAAAACGCTTTAACTAGTGGACAGTCAATGTTCATGTTCATCATTTAATGACATTTAATGTTTGTTAGAGATCCTTAAAGTGTCCCAGTACACACAGTTCAAGCTGTCCAGAACAGGAACAGCCAGAAATAGAGGGAACATGTGTGATACTCGATTGAAATGATTTTTTATTATTAAACTAAAGGTCATTTAGCAGACACTTATGTAAAGTTCTTATAGGTTTAGTCTCACTGGATCAGCATGGGCACAGTGGTGGTTAGTAGAGGATTTTAAATCTGTTTTCGGTTCATATGAATAAATATTCATAACAGACTGAGTGCAAACATAAACAATATACCTTATATAGGCCCCAAAAGTGTTTACATATTTCTGTCCTACTCAGCTGACTGTTTGAATGCCTGTTGAAATAGGGGGTCATCTGTGGTATTTTTAACCAAAAAAAAAAAAGTTATTTTTGTAACTTTACACAAGTGTCTTAAAATCTCATCAATAGTATGTTTGTTATAGCTACACTCTAAAAATAACTGTAAAAAATGACCGTTTTCCACTGAAACAGTAATATACAATAAAAACAATGCATTCTGGGTAATATTTGTCATTTTAAGAAAAGAGGCCTATAGGCTACTTTCTCGAAAATTACAAATAATTTTACCCAGAATGCATGGTAATATACTGTAGGAACAATGCATTCTGGGTAATATTTGTCACTTTCGAGGTTACTTTCTTGAAAACGACAAATAATATTACCCAGAATGCATTGGGGTTTTTTTTTACAGTATATTACTGTTTCAATGGAGAACAGTATTTTACTGTGTACTTTTTGTATTTTTTATTTTATTTCATTTTTTTTTTAGAGTGTAGTTATTACGACAAATACAAAGCCACTATAACCACAAAACCACTTTTGGAAAGTGTGGCACAGATTTTTTAATAGGACAAAAGACATGATAGATAAACGGGATAAACTGATTTATTGATTTATTCTTGAAAGAATGCTTGTTCTCTCATGTACTCTCTTAAAAGCTCATAATGCCATCATAAAGTGAGAACTAGAGTGGATTTTCAACGAACAATGAATTAAATTTCAGTTTATTCCTCACAACTATATATATATATATATATATTGGACCATAAAACCAGTCATAAGGGTCAATTTTTTTAAATTAAGATTTATATATAATCTGAGAGCTGAATAAATAAGTTTCCATTGATGCATGGTTTGTTAGGATAGGACAATATTTGCAGAGATACAACTATTTGAAAATCTGAGGGTGCAAAAAAAATCAAAATACTGAGAAAATCGCCTTTAAAGTTGTCCAAATGAAGTCCTTAGCAATGCATATCCACTCACAAAAATATATTTGATATATTTACGATAAGAAATTTGCAAAATATCTTCATGGAACATGATCTTTACTTAATATCCTAATGATTTTTGGCATAAAAGAAAAATCAATCATTTTGACCCACACAATGTATTGTTGGCTATTGCTACAAATATACCCGTGCGACTTATGACTGGTTTTGTGGTCCAGGGTCACATATGTATATGCATTAAATGCATAAATTATATATGCAGAAAATTCTGATATAAAACCACACAGGTTTGGTTACTCATTTCTGTGTGAACTATTTCAAAATGTCCCTATTATCATTGTTTACATTTCATAGTCTGCTATCGCATTAGTGATTTTCATCTATCACAGACTCTTTCTGGTATTGTAGTGTAAATAATGGTTATCTTTCACTATCTGGCAGCTGCTGGTGACGTGCACTGAGCAGATACAGAAAGTCACAGTGTTGCTGGATTTACCTTATCGTGTCTTATGCCACTGATGGATCAGTGACAGGGTCAGCACACACACAACGAGCTCGAATATCCTGCGTCTCAGTATACACGAGGCCTCCAACCGGCGTCTTTAAATAGATAAGCAGTTTGAATTTGTAGCCAAGGCCATAACGTTAGATGTACGCATCACTACAGTTAGACGCACTGATGTTAGTCAGCAGATTCAGATATTCCCTCTCCCGGGGGTGATGGGAATGGATGGGAGCTTATCCGGTTTTTTCTGTTTGTGTTTTCTAGAGGTAGGTATGTTCACAGATGCCTTGGAGGCCGCAGGACAGGTGGAGGGTTTGACCCTGTCCAGTTCCCAGACTCTTCCAGACCCTGATGATGATGTGGAATTGGGCAATGAAGCAAAAAGACGAGGCAGATATCGTCACAGCTTACAGATACTGAAGCCCTTCCGGATCACACACAAGTAAGTTCCCCTTATGAACCGTATAAAATAAATATGTGGGTAGTTACATTAAAATTAAATTTAAAAAAATCATAATTTTTGTAGAAAAGGATGTGTACTGCTCACCATTTTAATTTTAGTTTTCCCCTTCACTTCTTCATTTAAATGGCCCTGCGGTGTGACAAATAAAAAAATTTCAAGTCTAAATATTCCATGCAGTCCCTCAATTAATTTGAGCTCATAAACACTGCATGTATAATAATTATAAAATAATTTATAAGTAGTTTATAGTAGTTCTTGCTGGAGTGCAGCATGACACACTGCAGGGCGAGGTGTTCATTTACTTTAACACATTGTTACCAACAGTTAGTCTCTCATATGCTGCATCCACACATGGGCGTAAAACTTATTTTGTGTGATTATTAATGCTTAAAATTTGGAAACATCACTCTGCAGGATGTGATGGATAAATGAACATGGAAGGGCTTCCACCATTACGTGATAAGTGACTATGCAAACATGGTTTTTGGGGAGTCATTCCACATTATTTAAAGGATTAGTTGACTTTAAAATGAAAATGACCCCAAAATGTACTCACCATCAAGCCATCCTAGGTGTATATGACTTTCTTCTTTCTGATGAACACAATCTGAGTTATATTAATAAATATCCTACGCATCCGAGCTTTATAATGGCAGTGAACGGGACCAACGAGTATGAAGCTCAAGAAAGTGCATCCATCATAAACGTACTCCACAGGGGGGTTAATAAAGGCCTTCTGAAGCGAAGCGATGCGTTTGTGTAGGAAAAAATATTCATAATTAACTAGTTATGAAGTAAAATATCTAGCTTCCGCCAAACCGTCTTCCTTCCGTAACTGATATCCGTAAGTTGAATAGGGAAGGTGTAGGACGTAGTGTAAGCTTTTTTTAACTTCAAGAGGCGGAAGCTAGATATTTTACTTCATAACTTGTTAAATATGAATATTTTTTCCTACACAAACGCATCGCTTCGCTTCAGAAGGCCTTTATTAACCCCCCTGTGGAGTACGTTTATGATGGATGAATGCACTTTCTTGAGCTTCATACTCGTTGGTCCCGTTCACTGCCATTATAAAGCTCTGATGCGTCAGGATATTTATTATTAATATTTCTCCGATTGTGTTCATCAGAAAGCAGAAAGTCATATAGGATGGCTTGAGGGTGAGTAAAGCTTGGGTAAATTGAATTTTAAAGTGCACTAATCATTTAATAATGGGTGAGTAGTTCACTCCAGTATGGTCATGTTGCTTCATAAAAGCTTGTGTTGTTAAAATAGGTGGAACCTCTTTATATTACATGTATTTAACTACTATGAACTAACATTTAATTAATCATTTGATACAATGCATTTATTGTGTACATGCATGTTTTTACACTGTACTTGTTTTAAAAAAAAACATGCATGTAATTACCTACGACCCTATCTCTACCCTTAAACCTACCCATACCACCAAACCTGTGCCTAACTTTACCCGTATCCACCTCAAAAGCAGCAAAAGTGTTTTTGTACATTGTACACTCTAAAAATGCTGGGTTAAAAACAACCCAAGTTGGGTTAAAAATGGACAAACCCAGCGATCGGGTTGTTTTAACCCAACTGTTGTTTAAAAATTACTGTATTGCTTGCTTAAAATGAACCCAAAATAGGCTGGAAATTAAAAATCAGACACATAATTACTAGAGGCAACAATAATAATCAAAAGGTGAACATTTATTAATAAGCAATTTTTTATTTTTGTTGAATTATTATTCATTAAACATATTAATAAATGTTAATTTCCAACATACTTTGGGTTCATTTTAAGCAGCCGATACAGTGATTTTTAAACAATAGTTGGGTTAAATAAAACTAACCAGCAGGTTGGGCAATCATTTAACCCAACCGCTGGGTTAAAACAACCAAAAACAACTGGAAATTTTCAACCCAACTTGGGTTGTTTTTAACCCAGCATTTTTTGGTGTACATAAAAATTATTCCTTTTTTTCTATGCAAGTGCATAGTAGTTAAACACACCTAACATAATGTGGGACCGAATATGTTTATAGTGTATTTTCAACATGCTGAGTTCAGCCTGACAAACTTCTGTGAAAACTGTAACCTGTTAATATGTAACCAAAATAAATATACACACTGAAATACGTTTTTGTGTGAGCTGTGAAACAGGATATGTTTGCTATGTTGCCATTTGAACTCAAGCGACAATCAATGAGGTCTTGATAAGAACGCTCTTATCCTTTTCTCACAGACGGCTCAATTTTTTACACACTGACTGATAAAGTGCCACTGAACTTTTTCACTGCTCCGTAAGAGTTCTGAGAGGGACGTGCAAACTGCCGTTCAAACACAAGCGTGTGATTCATCTTCTATTTGGCCACAGCGAGAAAAGATTTTCCTCTCGCGTTCAAGGTCACACCGCTCTCAGACATAGCACATAGCGCCTAGATGACTGATACGAGCCAAACTGTTCCTTTTTCACCCCCAGACATCAGCACCCTGTGGACAATGCAGGATTTTTCTCCTTCATGACCCTGCAATGGCTGTCCCCTCTGGCGTGGAGGGCCCACAAAGCGTCCTGTCTCAAAATGGAAGACGTGTGGGGTCTGTCTTGCAACGAGGCCTCGGAAACAAACTGCCAAAGGTGAGCCGCTGGTGGAAAGTGTCTGATCCGTTGTCAAGGTTCAGCAAGGTTTATTTACTGTCAGGTTGAGTTTGTAAAAATGCATGTACCCTGGAGCCAAGCCCAAGTTAGGCATGCTGAAATGTGAACAAACAAAACTATTAGAAAACACCTCCTGAGCCAAGGTCTCACACAGTTGACAGCGTGATAAAAGGTTGGGTGTGGGAATCCCTCGAGTCACCGAGGGGAGTGATGGATGCTCACTTCCCACACTCACACACCCCAGAGAGTTATGGCAGGTGGGTGTTATTCTTAGTAAGGATTAGACATCAGAGAGAGAGAGCGTTAGTCTGCACCTTTTCTACAGAACGGTTATGTCATTAACATGTGAGATCGGTGCTCCATGTCCCTTTCGACTAAGCTGGCTCATTGGCGAGAGTCAGAAGGTTTCTCGAGGACATGGGAACATGGAAAAGCACCTATAATCTGTAATTGCCCTTTCGCTTCACAGATCTGAGATTAACCCACATTTGGATCAGACCGTGCCTTCTTTTGTTGCAATCAATGATTGTATGTTAAATACAGGCTCAAGTATTTGCCGTCCAAATGGCTTGACAGCTATGCCTCGGCGACTCTGTAACAAGCGGTGTCAGTTTTCAGTGTTTGACCTCAGGGTTTGTTTCTCCCGTTACTGGATTCATGTCAGAGATAGCTGGGACGTGTTTATGGCATGTGTACATGTGCGTGTGTGAGGTTTGCAGAGGAGTGGATATTTTTCTGGGGTCTGGAACACTTACTTAAAGTGTTATCTTAAAACAGAGGGGGTCGGGGCCTTGCAAGGCTGTTGAAAATTAAAAAAAGAAGAAGATACAATTCACCAAGTGTCTTTACCCTTGTTGTGAGAGATAAAAGTTGTGAGTGGAATTTTTATATCAGTCCTTGAAAGGCAGCTGTAAGGCTATGGCATGGGAACTGAAAGCTCAAAGCTTTGGTCCTTCAGATTGGGAATTTCAGTGTTTTTAAAGAATGTTTCAAAATATTACAATATTTCACAGAAATTGAATATCATTTAGGCTATGATTTATAATGAATGTGTGGATGTTCTAAATGTGCACCCAAAATTAGCTCTATTACTCAGTTTACGTGAAGATCAGAAATATATGATGTGTTTTTTTATCCCTAGAGCTTAAAATACAGAAAGTGTTTAAAGCTGCAGTCTGTAACTTTCTTGGTTAAAAATTATACAAAATACATTTTCGAGCAAGTACATAACCAGCCAGTGCTCAAAACTATCTCCTTACCTTAGTCCGATTCACAACAGTAAGCTTGTAATAATAATTTCTAATTCGAGTGGTACTGGTAGGTAGGGTTGCACGATATACCGGTACTACGGTTTATAGACGCTTCAAAGTACTGGCGATGCCATTATATTTTTTTAAACGGTAGTATCGTTAGTACGGTAGTACCGTAAGAAATGTTGTATGTGCGGCAGGTAGCCTACACTACACTAAAACTCACTCGCGTTGCTTCATAAAATTAAGGTTAAACCACTGGAGTCACATGGAGTACTTTAATCATGTCTTTACTACCTTTCTGGACCTTGAAAATGGTAGTTGCGTTGGACAGAAAGCTCTCGGATTTCATCAAAAATATCTTAACTTGTGTTCCGAAGATCAACGAAAGTCTTACAGTTGTTATACGACATGAGGGAGAGTAATTATTCATTTCTGGGTGAACGAACCCTTTAATTTAGATGTGAGATAAGGGATAATATCCAGTCAGTATCCCCAAAAAACAGGGTGATCCCGACCCAACAAGGATCAGAGGGATCTTGTATCAGGTTTATAAACAACATGAAATATGAGGTGAAATATATTTTATTATATGAGAAGTAAGAGATACGAGACACATAAAAGTAGTACAAAAACTTGCGATAAAACGGAAGTAGGACCAGTCTTCTCTTTTGTATTGTGATCAGAAAGTAATAAAATGTAGGCCGCGTACTTGGTTCTTATATGCATTGATTGTTGATTGGATTTTTATTGGGGTGTTAAGCGACTAAATGATTGGAGAAGTCCTGCATACGTCGGCAGAGAGAAGTCTGTTGCTTTCAACTTAAAATCTAGTTATCACACGTTGATTAAGTCAAGACATTAAAGCCTGGTTTCAGGGCTTAGATTTAGCCAGGATTAGGCCTTAGTTCAATTAGGACATCAAGTAGCTTTTATAAATGTGCCTTAAACATTACTGGTGTGCATCTATAGGCTTGAGCCTTGTCTCTGAAACCTGGCATAAAAAATATATAAAAATATATGCAAGGATGAATTGTACACAATAATATCACATTCATAAATAACATGCATTTAGAGGTTTCAGTCTACTCACTTGACCATGTAGTTTAATACAAAAATGTCTTTGCATGTTTTAATGCATCATTCAGACTGGAGTGGCTGTGGCACGAGGAGCTCAAGTGGCGGGGGAAGGATGCGTCTCTGTCCCGGGTGTTATGGAGGTTCTGTCAGACCCGTATGCTGGTGGCCATCTTCTCCCTGCTCATTGCCATGGTGGCTGGATTTGTTGGACCTGTGAGTTCTAGTTTTCCTCATTTTCCTTCTGACAAAACTGACCTGTTGGGGCCAGTTGCATAAACACAGCCTGTTGCTGCATCTGAAATGAAATGCTGTCTAAGTACTACATTTGAGTCTGAATTTACTTTGCGAACGTTAAAATGTATGCTCTATATGGTATGAATATGTGTAGTATGAATGAAATTCGAACATACTACATCCACCATGTTATGTTGTACATCCTACCGTAGTCAGTTGGGTCGCTTCACTTCCATGAATAAATCCTCTCCCGTGGCCTCATGGGATAGTAAAGTGTCCATCGAATGCGTACTTCAGAATCTTGCCGGAAGTAGTAGGTCATCCAGGAACTTTTCGCCTACTGTTTTTCGAGTACTATGTATTTGGACATACTACTCTTTTGGCGTACTGTTTGTCGCATACTAAATAGTATGGAAGTATTCGATCTCGGATGCGGCGTGTGTCTCAAGAACATTTATGACCAGTATTAACCAAGGGGCAACCAGTCTTACTTTTCCGTATCTGGGTCAATTTACGTGACGGGTATTATTTTTGTCCAAAGGCCTTAATAATAATAAAAAACAATGACATCCAAAGTACAGTATGTAAGGTAGTACAACTAGATCTGAATCCAAAAGGTTTTAATTAAATTTTGCTACATATGAAAGTATTTTAAAGATTTTGAAATGTCAAAAGGTAATTTGATTTAACCGTCCAAAGTCCAATACAGCCATTTCATTTGTGATTTAAAATATCTTAAAATGTAATAAATGTATATATATTTTTTATTCTGGCATTTTATAACATCATATATCAACATAGTGCAAAATGATATTAAAATTATGTGTAGAAGTCGTTGCTTTGTTATGAGAAAGAATGTCTGGAAAAATGAATTTCATTGATGTCATTCGGAGTAACCAATATAAAGGGACCATTTTGCATCGTCATGCGGTCAATATCATGTGACAGGATGTGACATCATTCAGACACCTGCAAAGGACCACATGGTCGTGAAGTAAAGTAACTAACTCTCTCTTAACTATTTGATAAAATCATGTTTTCACTTGATCATACGCATGTCCCGAAACATCAGGTCATTCGGTACAACCGCTAAAAAACATGGAAAATGTTGTAATATTTTAAAAACTTGTACTAAATATAAAATGTTTAATGTCCTTTTGCTAGCTAGCTAGCTAGATATCATCCTGTTAGCATTGTTTGACAATATCGTCATTCAGTATAACCAAAAGTGTAATTCGATAAAACTGAAATTTTGCTTAAACTGAATGACTTTTTTGGTGATCCATCTTGTAAAAAATGACAAAAGATCATAATTACCACATAATCTCATTGTTAACACTTAATATAAATTCAAAATTAATTATACACTTTTAAAGATCTTACTCATCAATGACCCATCTAATTTGACCAATCTACGTTTTTATGTAACTGAGTTAAAAAAAAAAAAAAAAAAAGATATGAACAGTCTTAAAGAAATAAAAAATGACTAAGTCTTAACAGTTTATGCAACAAGCCCCGGGGTTAGGGTTTACTTGCATGCTGACCTTTGACCTCTTCCCCTATCCAGACCCTAACTGTTTGTCTTACAGGGATAGTTTACCCATAAATACTAAACAAATGGACAATATTCAATATTCGACTTTTTCAATGGCATATTCATAGTGATCACAGGCTTCCAAGATCCAAAAGGACAAAAAGCATTACATACTGTAAGTAGTCATTATGACTTGCCCTTCTTTTGTAATATCTTTGTGTGACTCATTTTCTTTTTGGATCTTGACAGTCAGTGATCATAATGAATTCTTGTTGAATTAAAAAAAAATCTATTTTAAGATTTTGTCTGCGTGGTATGTGGGTATGGAAGAAATCAAGTCATACCTGTTTGTAATGACGTGGGTGAGAAAATAATGAGAGAAAGTTCTTTTATGGATGAATTGTGCCTTTAAGTGTGCATAATAATGAATGTAGTCTGACAGTGAAAGCGTGTCCATGAACTTTGAGGGTTCAGGACTTTTCTGACTTTTCACACAGAAAACATACCTGCTTTCATATTCAAGGGATAAATTTGAGAGATTATATTTGCAGCTCATGCTGATTCAAAATTAAATTTATACGAGTTTTTTCATACTTTCTCTTACTTCAAACTACTATTAATCCACAGGATTGTGACGTGTGTCTGGATATTCCATGGTCCAGGGGGCGTGTTATTCATATTATTCAAGTTATTGCCTGCTGCTTTATTTCTGTTGCCAAATTAGCTTAGATCTTTATTCAACAAAGAGTGATTTAGAGTTAGGATTAGAAAATTCTCCCCAAAAAAAACACATTTTTGATCTTATTAGTTTCACTATGAGGGGATTTATTTTGGTGTAGCTGGGAGTTTCTTACTGCGCCGCTGTTGGGAGCGCAGCTGTTAATTTTATTTCTCCACACAAGGCCGCACATGCCCCTGACAGCACTCGCTTAATAGCATTATCAGGGATTACATGTTACAAAATAGCACACTTATTTCCTTGCGTTGATTTGTTTAGCGTTGCACGGGTCAGCCATTGTCTCTGCAGCACGCTCATTTATTTGCAGTCAATTTTAATGCTCTTTTCATGTCAGAAATTGAATATTCCCTCACCAATCCTGCCCACAGCTTTAAACAACTGTTTTCTATTGTAATATATTTTTAAATGTAATTTATTCCTGTGATGTCAAAGCTGACATTACTCCAGTCTTCAGTGTCACATGATCCTTCAGAAATCATTCTCATATGATGATTTGATGCTCAAGAAACATTTCTGATTATTATCAATGTTGAAAACAGTTGTGGTGCTTAATATTTTTGTGAAAAGTGTGATACATTTTTTCAGGATACTTTAGTCAATAGAAAGTACAAAAGATAATACCTTTTACTGTCACTTTTGATGAATGTAATGGGTCCTTACTGAATATTATATAATACATATTTACATATATGGGTCAGTGACGAGTAAGGTTTTTAAAATATAATTAATTTTGAAGTTTTATTAAGTGTTAACAATGAGATTATTTACAAGATGGACAAAATTTGTCACCAAAAAAGTCATTTGGTTTAACCAAAATTTCGGTTTTACCGAATGACGATATTTTCAAACAATGCTAACAGGCTGATATCTAGCTAGCTAGCTAGCAAAAGGACAATCAAACATTTAATATTTAGTACAAGTTTTTAAAATATCACAACATTTTCCATGTTTTATAGCGGTTGTACCGAATGACCTGATGTTTGTGTATGAGCAAGTGAAAACATGATTTTTAAAAATAGTTAAAAGAGATTTAGTTACATTGCTTCACGACCATGTGGTCCTTTGCAGGTGTCTGAATGATCCAAAATGGTCCCTTTATATTGGTTACTCCAAATGACATCTATGAAATACATTTTTCCGGACATTCTTTCTCATAACAAAGCAACGACTTCTACACATAATTTTAATACCATTTTGCACTATGTTGATATATGAGGTTATAAAATCATGCCAGAATAAAAAATATATGCATTTATTACATTTTAAGATATTTTAAACACAAGTGAAATGGCTGTATTGGCCTTTGGACGGTTAGTCATATCTTTGCTTTTTATTATTATTAAGGCCTTTGGACAAAAAAATGATGCGTCACATCAGTGACCCATATATATAATATTTTGAGACAGAGTCAAAGAAAAGGTGTTTTCTTGTGTTTTCCTATGAGCAGTGCTTGATCCCATGACCCCAGCAGAAGTCAGAGGATGTTCTGATACCATTTAAAACCTCAGAGCTCACCTCTGAAACCATTCTCATGTAATTTTGATTCTGTCCAAATAATAAAAAAATAAAAAATAAAAACTCTGAAAAGTCTTTGTACACCTGTCTCCTCCCTCGGCATCCTTGTTGTGCCATGTTATTCTCAGGCTCTGCTGATCCGAGCCCTGCTTGAGTATTCTCAATGCTCAGAGGTGAAGCTGCCGTACGGCCTGGCTTTGGTCGGGGGGATTTTCCTCATGGAACTGACACGCTCCTGGTCTCTGGCTTTCATGTGGGCTGTCAACTACCGCACGGCCGCACGCCTCAGGGGAGCCGCGCTCACTTTTGCCTTCCAGAAGATCCTCCGACTACGCAGCACTAAAGACGTCAGCACAGGAGAGGTGAACTGTGTGTTAACACTCCCATAATAGATAGTAAACTATTCATTAGGAACAGCACTCTTATAAGCAAGTTTCTCCACTAAGAATTTCAATATTGAGAGGACAGCTTCTCAGGTCATGCCTTGTTTGCTTGAATGTAGAGGAAAAATAACATCTGAGAGGGTTCATGGGAGGGTTCAGGTCCTCTATGTAGTTTTAACCCTCTTTTCATGGCTCATCATGTGCTTTTAGCCCTTTAAAACTGAAATGGGTTTGTGTTTGTGAGGTCTGAGTGCTATATAGCATGGCCGCATGTGGCATGTTTTAGTTTTGAGTGACTCATACTGTTTACTCTTTCAGCTGGTAAACATTTGCTCCAGTGATGGACAGCGTCTGTATGAGGCGGTCTCAGTGGGCTGTCTGCTGGCCGGAGGGCCTCTTGTTGGAATTCTGGGTCTGTCATACACCACCTATTTCTTAGGACCAACTGCACTAGTGGGATCAGCCATTTTTATCATCTTCTATCCCACCATGGTAAGATAAGCACATCTAATGCTTTTGGTAATGAATTGAATGTATTTACAGCCTTTACAAAGGATATGTTAATGCATCTGAATGTGGCTCAGATTTCCTTCTCCTGTGACATAGATTTTCTTAGAGGACAGTTTGATAGCAAAAATCATTGTAATTGGATTGATGGCCTAATTGGACTGAAAAGACTTCATGTAAACACCTCAATCAATCTGATGATCTGATTAAATGAAATTTCAACAGGAAAAAAATTAAGCTGTCAGCCTCAATATACTTAAACACGCCATATCACGTATGAACTCCTCTAGCTGTTTTCTCAACCCGTTACCCACTAAATTTCTCAAAACAGTTTAAACTGCTTATTACCAGACATATTGAATAATGTTAATTAGTTCATACAGCAAACTGTAATTGTAATTGTAACTGTAGTTGGGTCATTGCCGAATAAAAGTGTAAAAAAACAAAATGGAGATTTAATTAATTTTGAAGTTTTATTAAGTGTTAACAATGAGATTATGTGGTTTTTATAATCAATTAACACTGCTTTTGTCATTTTTTACAAGATGGACAAAATTTGTCACCAAAAAAGTCATTTGGTTTAACCAAAATTTCGGTCTTACCGAATGACAATTTTAGTTTTATACAAAATGACGATATTTTCAAACAATGCTAACAGGCTGATATCTAGCTAGCTAGCAAAATGACAATCAAACATGTTATATTTAGTACAAGTTTTTAAAATATTACAACATTTTTCATGTTTTATAGCGGTTGTACCGAATGACCTGATGTTTCGGGACATGCGTATGAGCAAGTGAAAACATGAATTTTTCAAATAGTTAAAAGCGAGTTAGTTACTTTACTTCACGACCATGTAGTCCTTTGCAGGCGTCTGAATGATGTCACATCCTGTCACATGATATTGACCGCATGACTTGATCCAAAATGGTCCCTTTATATTGGTTACTCCGAATGACATCAATGAAATTAATTTTTCAGGACATTCTTTCTCATAACAAAGCAACGACTTCTACACATAATTTTAATACCATGTTGTACTATGTTGATAAATGCCAGAATAAAAAATATATACATTTATTACATTTTAAGATATTTTAATCACAAATGAAACCACTGTATAGGCCTTTGAATGGTTAAATCAAATGACCTTTTGACACTTCAAAATCTTTAAAATACTTTTATATGTAGCAAAATATAATTAAAACCTTTTGGATTCAATAAAAGGATGCAAAAAAAAAGGCGGGGACCTTGTACTATCTTACATACTTTGTATGTCATATCGTCACGTCATTTACCTAGTTACTGTCCTCAGTAACTACAGACAAATCTCTAATCTTCTATTTATTGGTTAAATTATTATTTTTTTTAAATGTCTATCCATACAACTCAACAACTATCTCAAAAGTAATACACTTCCAGGCAAACCACAGCACAGAAACAGCCTTGATTAAGGTTTTAAATGATGGGAATATTTGGGTTATTTTGCATTCTCTTTTAGATCTGAGTGCTGCTTTTGACACCGTTGATCATGAGATTCTACTCGACCGACTTCAGAACTGGATTGGGTCTATCAGGTCCTGTCTTAGACTGGTTTAGATTAGACTACTTAAGCAGCTGCGTTGCACTGGAAACCTACAACTCCAGGCGTTACGTCATATCTTATGGTGTACCTCAAGGCTCAATTTTGGGTCCTCTATAGTTTATAGACATGCTTCTTTTAGCTGGTGTATTTAATCAGTACAATATTTCCTTTCACCAGTATACATATGATATGCAACTCTAACTTTCACTTGCACCAGATTGCACCATTTTTCACCCTGCTGGACTGCATAAAATTGTGGATGTCACAGAACATTCTACAGCTAAACAAAGATAAGACAGATGTGCTTGTTATCGGTAATGACGCACAGAGAACATCTATTGCTCCATATCTAAAAGCCAGTAATCAGGTCAAGAACTTAGGAATCATGTTTGACAGCAGTGACCTGAGTTATAAAAAGACATATTAGCATTGTTACTAAAACAGCATATTATCCTCAGCATATTTGACCTCAGAACCATGTGAGTATGTGACATTCTCTCTCCTTCTGACAATGAGAAACTTTTTAATGCATTTGTTACATCTAGATTTGACTACTCCAATAGCGTTTTGCTGGGAGCTTACAAAGAGTTCAGAATGCAGCGAATGCAGCGAAATCACATTACTCCAACACTCAGACACCTTTGCTGCCTGTATGGTTCAGAATTGAATTCAAGATCCTCTTATATAGAGAGACATTTGAAATCTAACCATCCAGACTAGCTAAAAATTGCCTTAAGCTTTAAGACTGGAAGTCTAAAAGGTCTTCTAAACTCATTTAATAACAAAATATGATGAAGTCAGATTCAATTATATTATAAAATATGGTGATGTTATTATGAGCATGCCAGGGAAGAGGGTTTCATGTATGCAGCAGCAGGAGTCGCATTAAAATGTCACAAAAATGGATTTGAGCAGAAAACAGGACATTCTGTAATTTTTGTGCCGTACATTAATAGTTTTACTCTGGGGATTTCCCTTTGTGTCAAGACACACTGTAGCCTTGTGACTGGCTGTACAGGTTGTTCTTCACATAATAATTATTTCCCGCAGATGCTGGCCTCTCGCATGACAGCGTATTTCCGTAAGAAGTGTGTGGTGGTTACGGACCGGCGCGTCCGACTGATGAACGAGATCCTGGGCTGTATTAAGTTCATTAAGATGTACTGCTGGGAGATGGTGTTCGCCCAAAACATCCAAAGTAAGACAGCGCTCAACTACACCCACTCGCACAGTTGGACTGACTCAGTCACCATCATTATATGCTCACTTCCTGTTTGTCTGAGCGCTTAGATGTCATAGTCTCCATGGAAATCAAAGGATCATCTCTGTGGCTTTACACTGTATTCAAAGGAACAATCTCAAGTTTCCTAATCCACTGTCTTGGCTCTGTCCTTCCTCGTTCCTCAGTCTCTGAAATGTCCTGACAGTCCCTGAGCTTCAAGATTAATTTACAAAGCATTTAGCGCTCTTTATTCCATGATGCCTTTGGAGCGGTTTGACTTTGTTGAATGTTAGATAATAATTTGGGTGACGTGCATATGCAACTACCATTCAAAAGTTTGGGGTCAGTATGTTTTTTCTTTTTGAAAGAAATGAACACTTTTATTCAGCAAGGATGCATTAAATTGAGCAAAAGTGACAGTAAAGACATTCATAATGTTGCAAAAGATTTCTATTTCAAACAAACTGTTTTCAAAAAGTTTCTTAAGCACCAAATCAGCACATATTAGAATGAATTTGAATAATATTGTGAAATTGTAATAATATTTCACAATATTACTGTTTTTACTGTATGTTTGTAAAGCCATGGTGAGCAGAAGAGACTTCTTTCAAAAACATTTAAGTCACCCTTTAAAAATTTATGAACTATTGAATCATTGCACAGAAAACAAAATATCAAATCTAGTAATCGCAGGCGCAGTACATGACATAAACCAAATAACACTTCATTTTGAATGGTATATTTATTCATCAATTTATTATTTATAACCTCTTTCAGTAAAATGTTTTCTTGAAAAGTTTGCTTGTACTATCCTTTCTTTATAAGAAATGGTACTTGTTTTGGTATTTTGAATGTAAAAAAAAAATCACATTCATTTTAAGTTGTGTATATGTAGGCAATGGATGATTTAAAACTTTAAAATGGGATATGCTGCTTTAATAATCCATTTTCACATCAGATATTGCCTGTTATGTAGCTGAGCAGAAATGAAGGAAGCATGGCCTTCTGTCTTCTATTTACACTTTTTTTTGCCTGCACTTATGAATAAAATATCACAACCTACATAGATTAACATCATCTATATCTGAATTATGGAGATCCATCAATGTTTTCAGAGATTACGTCCAGTGCTTCTGGTTGTTTAGACCAGCAGCAAAACACTTTGGCCATGAGCCAGAGAGCGGCACTGAATGAATGTGCCAGCTTGCGGGCAGTCGGGAGACAAATATTAGTGCAGCAGAAGGAGGGTGAAATGGGGCACTTGGACACCATCCAGTGCCTCACCATTCCCATCTACTGCAACATCCCATTTATGATTACGATCTGTCTTCCATTACAGTCGCACTTCTCAGTGTTACCGCCGGATTGGACATAGTTTGGCTCCTGTAAATTAGAAAGTCCATTATAGGATGGAAACACAATATGGCTACATTCACACAGCAGGTTTCCAGTCTTGTTTGGAGCAGTAAATATGGTTCTGTTCATACACAGTTCAGTTTCAAGAGAGAATAACAAATGCATTATATAACCGAACTGACTCCATTAAGGCCGGTTCACACAGAATATGTTTTTGCTGTTAAAAATGCAAGACGTAGGTCAGAGGAATGAAAAAAGTGGTCTAGAGATACGCTTTTTAAAAGTTGGACTTCTTTTAACTTGAATGCCGTGTCATGCGCCAGACGCAGCAAAAGACACAAGACGCGAGCGCTATTAAAGGTGCACAAATGGATTTTCTGAGAATCACTGTTGATATTTGAAATCAACCAAAACAAACACACCCCTCCCTTCGTTGCTTCACCCCCAAAATGCACAAACACGCAATGCAAGAATGGATGTCTCTTTATCATAGCTGAATCGAAGCAAGTAAAGCTAATAAAGCGAAGATGACAAACGAACGACAATGAAGAAAAAAATATAAACATAAATACGCCCCCTGCTGCTGATTGGCTCTCTTTCTCTCCTAACCCATCATGAGTAGACACGCCCCCTACTGCTGAATGGCTCACTCTCCTCCCCCATCATGAGTAGACACGCCCCCTACTGCTGAATGGCTCACTCTCCTCCCCCATCATGAGTGGACACGCCCCCTGCTGCTGGTTGGCTTACTCTCTCTCCTCCCTCATCATGAGTGGACACGCCCCCTACTGCTGAATGGCTTACTCTCTCTCCTCCCTCATCATGAGTGGACACGCCCCCTATTGTTGATTGGCTCACTCTCCTCCCCCCATCATAAGTGGACATGCCCCCTGCTGCTGGTTGGCTTACTCTCTCTCCTCCCTCATCATGAGTGGACACGCCCCCTATTGTTGATTGGCTCACTCTCTCTCCTCCCTCATCATGAGTAGACACGCCCCCTATCGTTGATTGGCTCACTCTCTCTCCTCCCTCATCATGAGTGGACACGCCCCCACTGCTGAATGGCTCACTCTCCTCCCCCATCATAAGTGGACATGCCCCCTGCTGCTGGTTGGCTTACTCTCTCTCCTCCCTCATCATGAGTGGACACACCCCCTACTGCTGATTGGCTCACTCTCCTCCCCCATTATAAGTGGACATGCCCCCTGCTGCTGGTTGGCTTACTCTCTCTCCTCCCTCATCATCAGTGGACACGCCCCCTATTGTTGATTGGCTCACTCTCTCTCCTCCCTCATCATGAGTGGACACGCCCCCTACTGCTGAATGGCTTACTCTCTTTCCTCCCTCATCATGAGTATATACGCCCCTTGCTGCTGATTGGCTCACTCTCTCTCCTCCCCCACCATGAGTGGACAAGCCCCCTACTGCTGATTGGCTAACTCTCTCCTCCCACCTTATGAGTGGACATGCCCCCTACTGATACAAGTTTGTTGTAGTGCTCAGTCCAAACCATTTTCAACAGCGTTTTTCACAAATTGCTTATAGCACCTTTAAATACGCCCAGCTAGCATGTTTAAAAATATAGCGCAGTGAAATGGAAAACAGCCCGTTAAATCTTCAGTAGCCACAGCTACATTTCATGTCATATTTTTGAAATGTTTTTCAATTTTTCACTCGTTGTTTTTTTGATGATAAAAAATGAATTAGAAAAATGGAAAATATATTTTTTTTAAGCTTAAGTCAAGTTATTTGTATTAATTGTGTACAGTTCTTAATTTAATTTTTTAAATTATTATTATACATTTTCCTGTTGCGCAATTTTGTAATCAGTCTTAATGGAAAAATTAAATGACTAGCAGTTTATGCAACTGAGCCCAGGACAATTTAAGAGTCTCACCTGTTAGTAGTACAGTTGTCAATCTCAAACACTGACAGAAATCTGTTCTCTTGCTTATTTAATGACTCCTTTGTTTGTGTCTCCAGAGGTTCGATCAGAAGAGAGGAGCATACTGGAGTGGGCCGGCTGTGTTCAGAGCCTGACGGTGGGCGTGGCTCCAGTCGTGGTGGTGATAGCCAGCGTGTGCACGTTCACTCTTCACATGTCTCTGGGTTATGATCTCACAGCAGCACAGGTTAAGCCATATTTCTGCTTTTCGCTTTCTAGCCGAGGTTCGTAAACAACAGCGAACTTGAACTCACAGAGACCTGTTTTCATTTCTGTCACAACGTGCAGGCCTTCACCGTTGTTGCTGTTTTCAACTCCATGACCTTTGCTCTAAAGGTCACGCCCTTGGCAGTACGTGCTTTATCCGAGGGCTCCGTGGCTGTGAAACGATTTCAGGTCAAAAACACATCCACATACACAAAAGAACCAGAAATGGCTGATCTGCTGTTATTTTCTCAACCTCATGTTTTTCCAAACTTTCAGTGGAACTTAACAACTATCTTACTAACTATTAATAAGCAGCAGTTTATTGAGGCAAAAGTCGTAGCTAATAATGAGAATTGGACCCTAAACTAAAGTGTGAACCAGAATTTTTATTTTGAAAGAACTAGTCCTTCAAAGTGTTGTTTACCCAGTGTTAATGCCTCCACTTATACCCACAGAAGCTCTTCATGATGGAGGATAGGCAGCAGATCTCGGTCAAAACAGAAGATCCCTGTAATGCAGTGGAGTTTAAAGATGCTACGTTGGTCTGGGAGAAGAAGAAAAAAAAGAGCCAAGTTCAGCAGAAAAGAGGAGGCATGAGGAGAGTTTTGAGGAGGGAGAAACTGAGATTGTACATCGTCACAGAGGAGAGTAAAGGAAAGAGCGAGGAACCCAACGCAGAGCACCTTCTCACACACATGGAGCAGGAGAGCCCGCAGAGCACCATCTCCTCAACCCAGAGCATCAGACCGCCGCTGCACAAAACCCTGCACCGCATGGACCTGAGCATCCGGAAGGTACTGTCATAGATCATCAGCATATTTTTACCATTCCATGTGAGGTTTCACGTTCATTACATAGCTCAGTGTCAAAGATCAGATGTGTTTTTTAACATTTCTCATTATATTCAGATAAAAACAAGGTTTTCATGGGCGACTCAACCCTTGCCTGCAGGAAAACCGTTCATAAAGAGAGGGCTCATGTAGTTTTTTCATAACAAGAAACTCGCTCTATTTTCATAAAATATCTGTGACGTATTCTGACGGCCTGCTTTCTGCGCTGTGCATTCAGGGCTCACTGGTGGGGGTTTGTGGTGGAGTCGGCAGTGGAAAGAGCTCGCTGTTATCTGCTCTCCTGGGACAGGTGAGAAATTACATGCACTACCATTCAAAAGTTTGGGGTCAGATTTTTTTTTTTTTTTTTTGAAAGAAATTAATACTTTTATTCAGCAAGGAGGAATTAAAATTATCAAAATTGTCAGTGATGACATTTAGGATGTTACAAGGTTCAAATAAATGCTGTACCTTTGAACTTTGTTCATCATAGAGAGACCATGGTTTCCACAAAAATATTAAGCAGCACAATGTTTTCAACATTGATAATAAGAAATCGGCATATAAGAATGATTTCTGAAGGATCATGTGACACTAAAGACTGGAGTAATGATGCTGAAAATTGATCGCAGGAATAAATTATATATTTTAAAATAAACTAGATTGAAAAGTTTGTAGACAAACTTTGATGTTGGCTTGACAAAGCTGTATGAATGAAAGTTTTATAAGCTTTAAATTTAGTGAAGTGGAAAGAAAGAAAGACTAGCACGAATTAACATGTTTTAGCACATTGCTAGCATTAATTAGCATTTTTTAGCTTGTTGCTAACACAAATTAGCATATTGTTTGAATGTTATAGCACATTGCTAGGATGAATTAGCATGTTGCTAGCATGTTTTAATATGTTGCTAACATTAATTATCATGTTGTTAGCATGTTTTAGCATGTTGATAGCATGAATTAGCATGTTCCTAGCATTTTTAGGATGTTGCTAGCATGTTTTAGCATTCTAATAGCATGAATTAACATGTTTCTAGCATTTTTTAATATGTTGATAGCATGAATTAGCATGTTGCTAGCATGAATTAACATGTCACTGGTATTTTAAGGATGTTGCTAGCATGTTTAGCATTTTCCTAGTATGAATTAACATGTTGCTGGCATTTTTAACATGTTGATAGCACGAATTAGCATGTTGTTAACATGATCTAACATTGTTATCATTTTTATAATGTTGCTATCATGTTTTAGCATGCTGATAACGTCAAAATAACATGTTGTTAGCATGTTTTAGCACATTGATAGCATGAATTAGCATGTTGTTAACATGTTTCTAGCATTTTTTAGCATGTTGTTCTAGGATAGTCGTTAAGTTTTGCTAGTGATAGCTTAAACAGTCTATAAGTCTTATTGTACAAAAGGTTTGACCCCCTCAGTTAAAGTCTATGGGACTTTTTGTAGTTTTGATCAGCCATTTAACGAAAATTGTAAGTCGGATCAGTTTGAAAAGATATAACACACAGAGTCAGACAGTCAGAAGGTCTGAGCTGAGTTTGGTGGTTGTAGTGGTTTAGTTGTTGTGGTTTATGTTTATTATGTTCATAGTCATGTCAAGTTCAAGTCAAGTCATTGTTTTATTCTGTTTACTTTGTCACCATGGTTAAACTGCACTTGGGTTCAGATGACTCGCCTTCAGTGGACTTTAGTTACAAATAATATCTTTGTGTCAGTCATTATTCACTGATCATTTTTTCCTTCTGATGCAGCTCGAATCTCATTTACATTCAGCTAATTCGTCTCATTCGAACCTGGTGCTACACGTCTGAAGCCGAATGAGATTTAGGGAAGATTATCAGTGAATAACAACTTAAAATTTCAGTCTGTTTCTCACACAAAGTTATTATATGACTAGCACACAAATCGTATAGTACTTTTTTATAGTATAACCTTGGAGTTCTTGACAGCTGTTGTTTTACGGAAAAGATGAGCATTCCTCTGAGAAAATAACAGCATATGGGTCTGGCACGAAATTAGAGTAAATAATGAAAAGCATTTATTTTTTATAACTGCCCCTTTAACCATCATAAACCAGCCTGGACATAAACCAGCTGGTCTTCTCAGCAGGGTGAAAGCAGATGTATAGGTTTGATTCTTCGCCTTCTGTCTAGATGACTCTTCTCGACGGCTCAGTAGCTGTAAATGGAGGATTCGCATATGTTGCTCAACAGGCTTGGATCCTCAACGACTCCCTCAGGGAGAACATCCTGTTTGGAAAACAGTACATTGAGGAAAAGTAAGGAGTTGTATCCATGCATATAAAAATAACTTGGGCCTTTCTTCTAAAAGTAAGCAAGCATCTCTCACCAGGTACAATGCTGTTCTGGAGGCATGCTGTTTATACCCTGATATTATTGAGCAACCATATGGCGACATGACTGAGGTATCTACATTATAATGCTCCTAACATAATCTCTGACCTCGACAAACACAATCAAGGTCATACAAATCTCACTTGTATGATATCCATATTACTTTTTCAATTGTAAATGGCCTTGAAAAAGTAATCATTACTGCGGCTGGAACTGAATTATCTGCTGCAGATAGGAGAGAGAGGGGCCAACCTGAGCGGCGGCCAGCGGCAGAGAGTGAGTCTGGCACGTGCGCTGTACAGCGAGAGACCCATCCTTCTGCTCGATGACCCCCTCAGCGCTGTCGACGCTCGTGTGGGCTCCCACCTATTCCACAGCGCCATCCGCCCCGCTGCCAAGGGCAGGACTGTCATCTTTGTCACGCACCAACTGCAGGCAAGAGGCTTATGAATGCATGTGATGTACAGCAAGAGAACATATCACATACTGGGACAGGTGACATCGTACTCGTCCACCAAGTTCCACTGAGAATATATGAATATGGTTCATGTGAGAGGCAGTGCTGTATTATGAAGGCAGTCCTTTCAGCCATTACTACACTTGGGTTAATAACGTGACGGGTCATTTTTTTGTCCAAAGGCCTTAGTAATAATAAAAAACAAATATATGACATCCAAAGTATGTAAGGTAGTACAACTAGATCTCTTTTACTGAATCCAAAAGGTTTTAATTATATTTTGCTACATATAAAGGTATTTTAAAGATTTTGAAGTGTCAAAAGGTCATTCGGTTTAACCGTCCAAAGGCCAATACAGCCATTTCATTTGTGATTAAAATATCTTAAAATGTAATAAATGTATATATTTTTTATTCTGGCATGATTTTATAACCTCATATATATCAACATAGTGCAAAATGGTATTAAAATTATGTGTAGAAGTCGTTGCTTTGTTATGAGAAAGAATGTCTGGAAAAATGAACTTCATTGATGTCATTCGGAGTAACCAATATAAAGGGACCATTTTGGATCAAGTCATGCCGTCAATATCATGTGACAGGATGTGACATCATTCAGACACCTGCAAAGGACCACATGGTCGTGAAGCAAAGTAACTAACTCTCTCTTTTAATTATTTGATAAAATCATGTTTTCACTTGATCATACGCATGTCCCGAAACATCAGGTCATTCGGTACAACCGCTATAAAACATGGAAAATGTTGTAATATTTTAAAAACTTGTACTAAATATAAAATGTTTGACTGTCCTTTTGCTAGCTAGCTAGATATCAGCCTGTTAGCATTGTTTGAAAATATTGTCATCCGAAATTTTGGTTAAACCGAATGACTTTTTTGGTGACAAATTTTGTCCATCTTGTGAAAAATGACAAAATCAGTGTTAATTGAGTGTTAATAAGTGTTAATAAAAAACACATAATCTTATTGTTAACACTTAATAAACTTCAAAATGAATTATATCTCCATTATGTTTTTTACACTTTTAAAAACCTTATTCGTCAATGACCCATATACAGCATGGCTTTAAATCCTTTTTGCTCTTATAAAATATTTATTTAGTTATTTACTATATATTATTTAGGCCAATACCAATAAGCCTGTTTATTTCATATAATAGCTGTTATTTTAATATTATTTATATTTGATTAAAGTATTTATTAATATTTTGAATTAGCTTTTATTTTTAGATTTTCAGTTTTCATTTTAGTTTAACAAAATGTTTAATTAATAACAACATGTAAATTTACTTTAAGGTTTTTTTAATCATATTTTTATTTATTTTTATTTCAGTTTTAGTTTTAATCATTTTAGTACTTTAGTTCAGTTTGTTGCCATGGCAACATTTCTATTTTTTATTTATTTATTTTTTTAATTAAGTTTAAGTTTTTAATCTAATATTAATATTTTATTTTATTTCAGCTTTATTTCAATTAACAAAAGTTAACACTGCTGATAACTGATAAATGACAGATATTTAAATGTTTAAATGTTTTGTCTAAATAAAATAAAATAAAAATTAAACCCTAAAAACGAAATTGAAACATTTTAAATGCTATAACATTATAAAAAAAAACCCCCCAAAAAACGGATATTTATTTTGAGATTTGCTAAAGATTACACAAAACAGTGTAATTAAATTATTAAAAGAATAAAGATTAGTTAGTGAGCGTTAGATGATGGAAAGGAAAAAAACAGAGGAAATTAGCTGCACAATTTAATGCAATGATATATATACAACATGGACTGTTACGTATACATAAAAAATGTAAATATTATGTAAGTATTAGCTGAGAACTGATGTTATCGATATTAAAATCTTAAAGACATAAAAATGTCTCTCAAAACATTATTATTTTATCATGCAAATGACTTCTGCTCTATGATATTATTATGCTTAGGGTTAGGTTAATGTAACATAAGGTCTCCTAACTCTGTTTTATGACACTCTATATGTCCTTTCCCCTGGGTGTGTTTATTCTACAGTACTTGCCAGAGTGTGATGAGGTGGTGTTAATGAAAGATGGCCAGATAGCAGAGCATGGCACACACGTCCAGCTGATGGAGAAAGGCCGAAATTACGCTGCCCTTTTCAACAGCGTGCAGCAAGAGGTGCGACATGCCGCCTGCAGCAGCTGTGCCCTATGGGAAAACACCAGGGTCACACGCTCACAAAACATCCTACATCACCCACTGCAAAATTCATGAACCATGGGCTGCAGAGCCACTGGGTTTGAAATGTTAATTCACGCTGTGCTTTTGTAATTTATAAGTGAATTGATCTGTGGGAGTAACAGCCGAGGGATCTCTGTATTAATGACCCAACAGCCGTTGTTCTGGATCATGAGTCCCGGTAATCAGTTGTGGGTTGCTCTTTACCAGGTCTTGCTCTTTTTTCTGTTCATCCTTCATCCAGAACCTGGTGAGGAATAACCTGAAAAACAAACAGAGGGTAGAGGAGGAGAGCAGCCCGCGGCCCCTTCATGTCAATGATAGACCCAAGCCGCATACTGAGAGCAATAAAGGAGGTGAGGGTTGTTTAATCCAGCACTTCTCAGCTGATTTTGCATTGCATCTTCATTGCATTTTAAGGGGTGACTTCATTAACCCATTACCAAAAAGTAACAAGAAATGTAACTTTTGCATCTTCGTTGCATTTCAAGTGGCCACTCCATTAACCCTTTACCAAAAAGTAAGAAGAAATTTAACTTTTGCATCTTCGTTGCATTTCAAGTGGCAACTCCATTAACCCTTTACCAAAAAGTAACAAGAAATTTAACTTTTGCATCTTCGTTGCATTTCAAGTGGCAACTCCATTAACCCTTTACCAAAAAGTAAGAAGAAATTTAACTTTTGCATCTTCGTTGCATTTCAAGTGGCAACTCCATTAACCCTTTACCAAAAAGTAACAAGAAATTTAACTTTTGCATCTTCGTTGCATTTCAAGTGGCAACTCCATTAACCCTTTACCAAAAAGTAAGAAGAAATTTAACTTTTGCATCTTCGTTGCATTTCAAGTGGCAACTCCATTAACCCTTTACCAAAAAGTAACAAGAAATGTAACTTTTGCATCTTCGTTGCATTTCAAGTGGCCACTCCATTAACCCTTTACCAAAAAGTAAGAAGAAATTTAACTTTTGCATCTTCGTTGCATTTCAAGTGGCAACTCCATTAACCCTTTACCAAAAAGTAAGAAGAAATTTAACTTTTGCATCTTCGTTGCATTTCAAGTGGCAACTCCATTAACCCTTTACCAAAAAGTAACAAGAAATGTAACTTTTGCATCTTCGTTGCATTTCAAGTGGCCACTCCATTAACCCTTTACCAAAAAGTAAGAAGAAATTTAACTTTTGCATCTTCGTTGCATTTCAAGTGGCCACTCCATTAACCCATTACCAAAAAAGTGCAAAAGCGAACAGCTCGCTCACATACACTGATCTGAAATGATGCAAACACAAGCTTAGTGATACAAACATCCCATGACTGTTATACTAAATATAAACCACCCAGCAAATAAATTGATCTTTTGTAGTTTGTTCAGATGTTTGGCTAGCCAGCATGTGAACTATCATGGGATCACGGCCTGTCAGTTCAGAAGCACTTTTTAATCTGAGAATAACAGTCTGTGCTTAGTTGAGCTAACATCGGTGGGTGAGTCATACTTCTTTGTTGTTCTTCTCTCTCTTTCTGTTGTTTGATGTGCACCTCACAGAACAGCTCATGCAGGCGGAGGAAAAGGGGACCGGGGCCGTGGCCTGGCCCGTGTATGCTGCTTACATCAAGGCTGCCGGAGGGCCTCTGGCCTTCATTGTAAACATCCTCCTCTTCCTCTTCACCACAGGCAGTATCGCCTTCAGCAACTGGTGGCTGAGTCACTGGATCAGGCAGGGCAGCGGGGTAAATCAGTCTCACTGCTTTGAGTTTCTGCCATTTAAAAAGGGATAGTTCAGCCAACAGTAACAACCTGTCATCATTTATTCACTCATATACAGGGCTGGATTTATGCATAGGCATTCTAGGCACGTGCCTATGCTCCCATGTCCGTCATTTTACGCCGAACTGCTTCACAAACGAGGGTCAATTCAATGCTGGATTTGCACAAAAGATTAACATGACGGCACATGCTAGTGGATGAGTTGAATCAACTCCACAGCAACTACATACATTTATCCACTAACCATTCAGAAACGTCCAGTATAGTCCAAGCTATAATAAATGATCTGTGGGGGATTTTGAGCTGAAACTTCACAGACACATTCTGGGACACCAGAGACTTATATTACATCTTGTAAAAGGGTCATTATAGGCCAATTTTAATAACATGAGCGAAGTATCTTTTTATAACATAAGATTTTGGCCAAATGACAGAAAAAATGAGCACCCACAGCTACAAACAATAAACTTTATAACCTGTAAGTTGATGTAACTGCCTCAAATGCAGTCGAAAAAATTCGCTGGTCAAAAACTTTATTTGAGCTTGATTTTGGCAAAACGATAATATAATGCCACATGCAAGTATATGATCATATATAAAGCCACAATATCAACTTTGAAAACTATGTAAAAAAAATTTTTTTTTTATTATTATTTCCTGAAAAGTAGAAGTTTTGGTACAATTAAGTAATTGAAAAAATGTATTTAGCCTATGTTATAATATGAGGTAAATCTGGCCCTGCTTGTGTTTCTTCTGTAGAAAACAAAAGGAGAAATTCTGCTCAGTGTGAAAGGATTATCAACAAACCAATTCACTGAAATGATCTGACTTAAAAGAATAATTTGTTTTCTCGTATTTCTCATTTTGAGTTTCATGGAAGAACACAAGTCTTAACAGGTTTGGAAACGACATGATGGTGAACAATGATGACAATTTTCATTTTTGGGTGAATTATTCCTTTAAGGCAAGGCAACAAACAGCCAGCTTGAATCACTGACTTTTGATGCTTAGCTGAAATGAACATCAATCCCGAAACTAATTAGAAGTGCCAGACTCCACACAATTTACTCAGAGGGACAATCACGGCAACAGATGTTGCAGTTAACTCGCATTCTGTAAAATAATTGAGACTGGGACTCGTGCACGCAGTTCAGCTGGTATGTTGGGAATCTCTAGGGAAGGATCATGTTTCCAAGGTGATGTTCCTTTGTCCCTGCAGAATTCCTCGCTGCTGCAGGGGAACGAGACCGCTGAGAGCGATAGCATGCGACTGAATCCGCACGTACAGTACTACTCCAGGGTGTACGTCTTATCCATGGGGGCGGCACTCTTCCTGAAGACCGTGCGAGGGCTGGTGTTCGTCAAGGTAATCTGGAGTTTATTGTCAGAGAGATTCCTCTGTTCAGGCTTCCTGCTGAATTTTTCATCAAACACTTGGGTCATTAGGCAGATGCATTTCCTCTTTGCTCATGTACTATTCATCACTGCCTGAATCTACCTGAGAGTACCAAGTTAATCTGTCACGGGGGCATCGCAATTAATGCCTTTTTCCCCACTATGTTATTGACAGGACATGTGTTTTCCATAGTTTCAGTTTTATTTCCACACTAAAACCTTCCTCTGCAATCCATGACATTGCCAAGTGTCCTCTTTTTTCTCATCCTTTCTCTCTCTACATTTTTTTCTGCTCTTTAATTGAAATTGCCTGCAGGCTAAATCCATTTATCTGTCCCATGTCTTGACTTTGAGCTGGAGGGGTTCTGTATGCGTGTCCCCTCAGGACCCTGTGCCCTCTCCTCCATTAAGCAGACCCGACAGCACATTAGAGAGGTTATGTGTCTGTGTAATTGTGTGCCACTTGTATTCACTAATTCCTCGATGATGGCTAATCTCTTTTTACCCAAAGGTAAGATAGCAAATTTGGGAACTTTACATATTCTGTTAATGGAATGAATTTGCCCCCTTGTGCCAGAAATCATCAAATCCAAATGTTCTCCCATAAGCATAGCATGAGGAATTTTGTTATGAAGGCATGTCTGGCACATTCTCAATATTCTCCTGACATGTATGTGAGAATATCTGTCCTTATGCAACCATCTGTTTATTTGTGCTGCAGTTGTACTTCAGTGCAGTGATGACATTCATGCATTTATATACGCCTCATATGCGAGTTAGATCGTGTAAAGTGCTGGGGGTAACATCATGTGCATTGTGCCCAAATTAGATCGCTTTCATTATAATTAACGAAGCTGTCTTTATGAGAAAGTGCCCTTTGTGGCACGGTGTGCCTTCAGCTGATGATGCCTGCTTTCTATTTCTGATGCTCTGCACAGCGATTCCAACCTCTTTATTTCCCCTGTGTGGCTTAAAATGACAAAAAAAAAAAAATGTTTATGGTTTATTTGTCATAAATATATTTAATACATTAAATAAACACTATTATTATCTTTTTAATAACTTTGAAAGTCTCTTATGCTCAACAAAGCTCAATTTATTTGATTAAAAATACAGTAAAAAACAGTAATATTGTGAAATATTACAATTTGAAATAAATACTTTCTATTTAAATATATTCTTTAAATATAATAATATTTTTCTAAATAATATTTTTCAAAAATAATGTATTCCTGTGATGGCAAAGCTGAATTTTCAGCTGTCATTACTCCAGTCTTCAGTGTCACGTGATCCTTTTCAAATAAAACAGCATTTATTTGAAAAAGAAACATTTGAATAGTAGTCTATATTAAATGTATTTTGTCATATATTTAAGTAAGTTTAATTTATTGCATTAAAACAAAAACTGGTGAAGTGGTCTCTAGTCTTTAAACTGCAGCGAACCAAAGTCTCAAAAACGAGGTTTGAAAACGCTGGTGTTTCTTACATCACAAGCTACCTTGTAGCCAATCACATCAACGTGGGGGCGGGTTTTAGCATATCATTAACTATGACCATTCTGAAGCAGGAGAGTCTCAAGAGAAGTCGGGTTATCCTGGAATATTTTTCTGTTGATATGATTTAGCAATATAGCGGGTGAATTACGTATATGATGTATATTACGATGTTATGATGAACTTTCTCCACTGATGTTCTGAGTTGTTCAAAGCGTGTCTAAAGATGCTGATTGTTAGAAGGCAGCTGTCTGATTCTGAGATGGTGAACGGGAACATGGTTTGTGTAGCATTAGCAACACATTATTAGCTATTTGATAACATAGTCAAGCAAAAGGCTAATCATATTAATTACTTTTTGGTGTCTGATGTTGTAGAGAGTTAAACGCATTATCATTCTAATACATCGACTTTGTAGACGAGCCTGTATAATTCACTCTTCCTCTGAATCAGTTTCTGGCTGAATTAAACCAGTATTTCCACTTGCCATTGTGCAGTGTTTACTACAGTAAAGTTGACCAAGTGGATCTCTGAGCTTGTGTGAGTGAGTGGAGGCGGGGCTAATTAGCATATTCATGAATCCACGTATACTAACTAAACCAAGGGTATCGAGTTACATTCAAGCTATTTTAAGGCATGAAGAATTTTTTTTTACAGGAAAAAGAACGTTTAAATACATCATTTTGGTTTTAAAGTCAACCTGTACTCAATAATTTTATCCCTTAAAACTCATCTTTGATCACCAAAATTAGATTTTTTCCTATGAATTTTTTTTTCATGCCTTAAGCTTAAATGTAACTCCACACCCTTGCCTCATTTAGTATACGGGGATCTGTGACTATGCAAATGAGCCCCGCCTCCACTCGCTCACACTAGATCCACTCGGTCAACTTACTGAGGTAAACGCTGCACAGTGGTGTCGCTCTTTACAACATTGGACACATAACTGTAATAAATATGATTACCCTTTGCTTGACTATGTTATCAAACAGCTAATAATGTGTTGCTAATGCTACACAAACCATGTTCTCGTTCACCATGTCAAAGTCAGACAGCTGCCTTCTAACAACCAGCATCCTTAGAAACGCTTTGAACAACTCAGAATGTGGTTGGAGAAAGGCATATAGTTCATCGTAACATCGCAATATACATCATACACCCGCCATATTGATAAATGTACACGATTTTTCACATCAACAGAAAAATATATACTCGGATAACCTGGCTTCTTTAGAGACTCCCCTGCTAGTTCACTGTTAATGATATGCTAGAACACGTGACGTGATTGGTAACAAGGTAGTTTGTGATGTCACAGAGATCTGTCTTAAGATCACTGCAGTTTAAAGGAGAAAATACTCTTAAAGCTTATTAAAAACATCACATAGACATGTAAACAACATTAAAAACTTGATTTACACCACGGGGGGTCTTAAGGGATAATATTATTGACTACAGGGGGACTTTAAATCAGCTATTGTTTCTAACCAGATGTATCAGCTGTGTCTTCAGGAGGAAAGTTGTCCTTGGCCTTGTGATGGTGAAGACCCTCTGGGATTGGGGGTCCCGGGCCCTGTGAATTTTAGCCATAATATGCAGTTGTTTAATCTGTTTTGCAGTTGTTTAATCGTTTTTTTTTTTATACCAGCATACTGTGTATTTGTTAACGAAGTGAGAAATTCCCCTATTTTACTGCTGATTGATCTGCGTTTCGTGACGTCAGACTCGAGCATCATTGGTCACTTCCAGTGTGGATGTGTGTGATGTCTCACAGAGCTCAGACAGAAACATTCCTGTATACTTGCCAAGTTTTCCCTTTAAATGTTCTAGCTATTATGGCTGTTTAAATGTTTGCTTACATCCCTGACCTGTTCATTTCAATGTGAACCCTAACTAAAGCATTTTATAGGTTTTTAAATCACCAGCCCATTTATTTGCATTTTTCATTGTGTCTGGGGGCATGCATTATTAACACTGTTGTGTGTGTTGTTGTTGTTGCAGTGCACCGTGCGGGCAGCCTCGGTTCTGCATGATAAACTATTTAAGACTCTACTTCTGAGCCCCATGCGCTTTTTCGACACAACACCCCTGGGACGCATTCTCAACCGATTCTCCAGGGACATGGATGAGGGTGAGGAACCTCTCTCTCTTTCTCAGCTCACAAATCCTTTCAAATGCGGGATGACGGGGGGCGTCTCAAAGCGTTTTGATGTCTCGCTCTCTCACACATTGGCTCTCTATTCTTCCTCTTTGCATAGTTGACGTGCGTCTGGCTATGCAAGCCGAAATGCTGCTCCAGAATGTGACACTAGTGCTGTTCTGCCTGGGAGTGGTCAGCGCAGTGTTTCCGTGGTTCTTGTTCTCCATCATTCCTTTAGGGGCGTTCCTCTTCATTGTCAACCGAATCTCCAGGTTTGGTCTATCAGATTTTTTTTTTTTTTGAAAGAAACAGATAGTTGAGTTGGGTCAATGTAGAACATAGATCCAAATGTATATACAGTACTATGCAAAAGTCTCAGGCTACCAACAGCTTTGTTGTTTTAGCAATGTTTTAATGACCATTCATATTTTTTTTTTTTTTGGGTTTTTATTACGATACAAACAGAAAATACAGGAAATATGTACACAAAATGTTAAAAAAAAAAAAAAAAATGGCAGAAAAAAGTGACCTCCTGGACTTCTTTCATTTTCTCAAAGAAGAAAATCTGAGAAACTTCATATTTTGAAAGTTTCCTTTGGCCATTCAGTACTTTTCCGTTCCATTTAGGTTTAAGAGAGCCGGTTCCTGTTATTGCTCAAGTGTAACTAAATACTTTAGCCTACAGAAGTCGCTTTTTTTTCTGTTTTTTAATACTACATACACATTTCCTGTACTTTTTGTTTATATTCTAATAAAGAGACTGAGAAATAAACAGCATCTAATGGTGGCCTAAGACTTTTGCACAGTACTTTATGTCAGGCTGATTAATTGACGAGTATGTGTTGTAGATAATAAGATACTAAAGAAAAGAAAATTTTTATATATATTAATTTTAATAATTATTTAATTAAAAAACATAAATGTATTCATATGTTATTTAATATTATAGAAATAGAAATATAATATTTTTATATAAAAACATTTTTGAGAGGTATATAAAACTGCAGACATATACTATAAGTTTTTGAATGGTAAGATTTTTTAATGTTTTTAAAAGAAGGCTTCATTTATTTGATCCAAAATACAGCAAAAACAGTAATATTGTGAAATATTTTTTACAATTTAAAATTGTTTTCTATTTAAATATATTTTTATATTTATTCCTGTGATCAAAGCTGAATTTTCAGCATCATTACTCCAGTCTTCAGTGTCACATGATCCTTCAGAAATCATCCTAATATGATGATTTGATCAAGAAACATTTATGATTATTATCAGTGTTGAAAACAGTTGTGTACAGTTTTTTTCAGGATTATTTGATGAATAGAAAGTTCAAAAGAACAGCATTTATCTTTACAACATTATAAATGTCTTTACTGTCACATTTGATCTATTTAATGCATCCTTGCTGAATAAAAGTATTAATTTCTTTCCAAAGAAAAAAGTTCTTACTGACCCCAAGCTTTTGAATGGTAGTGATAATTACAAAAGCTTTCTATTTGAGATAAATGCTGTTCTTTTAATCAAATAATTCTGAAAAGAAAATTGTACTGTTTTCAACACTGATAATAATAATAATAAATGTTTCTTGATCAAATCATCATATCAGAATGATTTCTGAAGGGTCATGTGACACTGAAGACTGGAGTAATGATGCTGAAAATTCAGCTTTGATCACAGGATATAAATTACATTTTAAAATACATTCAAATAGAAAACAGTTATTTTAAATTGTGAAAATATTTCACAAAATTACTGTTGTATTTTGGTCAAATAAATGAAGCATTGGTGAGCAGACGAGACTTCTTTTAAAAACATAAAAAAAAATCATACTGTAGTGTATTTAAACATATTTTACATAATATTCTACCATTTTTTTATGTTGTTTTAATATGTCTGCAATTTTATGTACCTCTAATTTGCCAGTGTACATTTTGTGATACAAAATGTGTTTCTCTCTTTGAAGTGAAATGTGTTCAAACAGTCATATTGGCAGCTTTTGCTCTAAAAAGACAACAGAGCCAAAGAATCTGTCTCACAGAGAAGCATATCAAGGGCAGGTTTGTCCTCTCTTGCTTGGCCTCTTTTTAAGAAAAGTATGATTCATTACTAACATTATTCACAAGCTATGCCTTTTTATATATGCACTTACAAGCTGGCTTTTCATCAGTAATGGCCTCACACTGCAGACAGACTCTGCTGTCCTGCCTGCGTTAGCGCTGACGTGTGACAGGCCTCATAAAGCCCCGTATAAATCAGTTCAGAAGCCAGAAATGACTGCAGCTCAGCCAGGAAGATCTCCTCAGTCTCACTGTTATTGTCCCCTGTGGGCCTCCATCTCATAAGCCACTAACCTGTCACATCACAGGCAGCTCTGTGAGCCACACAGATAAGCAGATGAGATGAGCCAGAGCTTTGATCAAAACTCTCGCTGCTCATATTCTGGGTGTCTTTTTGTCAGGGACTGAAAAATATATATATATAAATGTACTTTTCCGATTGTCCTTTTTCACCCAAAGGGTTCTCATTCGTGAGCTGAAGCGCCTGGAAAATATCAGCCAATCCCCTTTCACCTCTCATATCACCAGCAGTCTACAAGGACTGTCCACTGTCTATGCTTACGGCAGGGGTGCTGACTTCATACGCAGGTAATATTCAGACAACAAAATGCCCTCCATGACTTTGCAGAACTTTTCACTGAAGTTATGCTGGGGAAACTTTATTTGAGGTCTGCATGTACCGTGAACCCAGAAAATATACTCAAAGTTCAAAAAATAGATATAATACTGAAGCCACGCTCTCAAATGTCATTGCATTAGGTAATAATAAAAAATACCAAACCTAGTGCCATTTATTTTAAAGAAAGATGCCGCATACACACTTTTCAAGAAAAATATTTAATATTATATTATATTTAATACAAAACATTTCTATTTCAAATAAATGCTGTTCTTTTGAACTTTCTATTCATTAACCGCCTCCACTTTGGGGCATATTTTGGATTTCCGCCTGAATTTGACATACCCGGTTTTAAAGTGGGGGTTGATTATGATTTCACTTTTTTAACTTTAGTTAGTGTGTAATGTTGCTGTTTGAACATAAACAACATCTGCAAAGTTACGACGCTCAAAGTTCAATGCAAAGGGAGATATTTTCTTTTAAAGAATTCGCTGTTTAAGGACTACAACAAACGGCTGGTAGGGACTACAACAAGCTTCTTCTAAAATTTGCATAAACCCCGCCCCCAGGAACACACAACAAAGGGGGGGAGGCCATGTTGGGCTGCTTTAGAGAAGAGGAAGAGTTGTTGTTGTCATGCCGTCATTTTACGCCGGACTGCTTCACAAACGAGGGTCAATTCAATTCAAAAGATTAACATGACGGCACAAGCTAGTGGATGAGTTGAATCAACTCCACAGCAACTACATAAATTTATCCACTAACCGTTCAGAAACGTCTAAAAGTTCTTCCTGAGTCTCTCCATCAGTGTCCGACTCCGGTTTGAACAATGTAAGACTGAACACCGTTACTGACAATCCTCATTTTGGCTGCGTGAGATTCTCCAGCTTTGTTGTTGTTGAGCAACCGAAGCACGAGCTGTTCCTCTTCTGGAAAGGGGGCGGGGAGCAGCAGCTCATTTGCATTTAAAGGGACACACACAAAAACACCCAAATGGGGGCAAATTTGACAAGCTATAATAAATGATCTGTGGGGTATTTTGAGCTGAAACTTCACAGACACATTCTGGAGACACCAGAGACTTATATTACATCTTGTGAAAGGGGCAACTTCTTTCATAAACATTAAAATCTGACCACAGACTTTGTATGTGTATATATATGATTCAAAGTATGTTATGAATAAAATGACAAAATTAGGATTTTGGCTGAATATCTGTTCTGTTCCACCAGGAATCAAGCCCTGCTTGACACAAACCAAGCGTGTCACTATCTGTTCAGCTGTGCTATGCGTTGGCTGGCTGTGCGTCTGGATCTTATCAGTATATCTCTCATCACCACTATAGCCCTCCTCATCGTCTTCATGCACGGCCACATTCCCCCAGCTTACGCAGGCCTGGCCATCTCCTACGCCGTACAGGTGCGCTGCCCTCACATCTGAGTGGGGGATGAGTTGAACAGGAAGCTTGTAGGGCAGGACCGTCACTTAACATTGCTTGCTATTGCTCCTAATTGTTATTCATTGTCCATTTTCTTTCCCTTCCCATATCCAGCTGACTGGCCTGTTTCAGTTCACCGTGAGGCTCCTTTCTGAAACCGAAGCCCGATTTACATCAGTGGAGCGGATCAATCATTACATAAAGGTAGAAGCATCTGTGACACATGCGTGCTGGTTGTGTCAATGTCAAATAGAAAGGGACAGACCGTTTGTTATTCAATTGACAGCGCACCCAAGACAACAGCTCTCAGCGGTCAGTGCATAATAAGCCTGCTATATCCCGCTCAGTGGGCTTCATGGGATGCGTTAATTGCCAGTCAGAACATTATAGCATATGACACAGCTTTTTTCAGGAGGCTCTTATCAAAGCAGAACAGTACAGCTGTCTTAGCTGCCACCCAAGTGGCGGAGAGCATTTTACAGTGATTAATGAAGCCAATAATTCAGTCTTGCTGAGTTCTGAAGCACAAAGTATGATCATGATGTCATTTATTTACTCAGAACCTGGAAAGCGAAGGTCCTCGACAGATCGACGGATCCTCCGCTTCCGCTTCCAGCTGGCCGCCGCACGGACGAATCACCTTCCAGAATGTAGAAATGCGATACCGGGATGATCTTCCTCTGGTTCTGAAGAATATCTCCTTTAGCGTTCTTCCAGAGGAGACTATTGGGATAGTTGGCAGAACGGGCTCAGGTACACTTGTCTACTTGACTTTTTTTATCCTATCCGATGTTGTTTGTGTTCATCTGTACTGCGGGTCATATTAATGGTGGAGGAAATAGATTGTGACACAGGTTGGTTGTTTCTTCAGGGAAATCTTCACTGGGCGTCGCACTCTTCAGACTAGCGGAGCTCAGCTGTGGATCAATCATCATTGATGATGTCAACATCGCTCACATTGGTCTGGAGGACTTGAGGAGCAAGCTGTCAGTCATCCCCCAAGAGCCAGTTCTTTTCATTGGTACTGTCAGGTATGGTCCACGTCACTTTACCAAGACTAGCCATGTGCTCCTGAAGTCAAAATGATGCAGTTCACTTCTGTAATGTGATGTATAGTATTTAAATGTGAAATTTAGACTACATTTTATTCATCTGGTATTGATCATATTGTGAAAAAGTGGGTGTTGCATACCAGAATGGAGGTCCAAAACAAAGTAATTTCAGAAGTTGAGCAAGTAAATTAAATGTGACCTGTGCTGCAGAAATGAGTCGGGATGCACACAGGTTAATTTCGAGCTACAGGCAAAACAAGTGAAAAATGTCTTTGTTTGAAATTGAGGTTTTCACAAAAATGAGTTCATTAAGCCCTCGTCTAGCGATCCCAATGCTCCAAATAGCAATTAAACATCTAAAAGTATCTTTATTTGTATGTTTTCTGAGAGGAGGACCTTTCCTTTGACCATGAAAAATGCCGTCACTTCTCGACCACTGGCGCTTCCTTCATCACAAGTTTGGTATAATTGTAAAGCACAGCATTCCAACTTTGTGAATATTCAATGCAAATTCTCAATGGCATGAGTCTGAACCAAGGAAATGTGATTTTCAAACTCATGCTGATGTAAACAAATCAATCTTACTCGCGCTGACCGACAGATCTGAAGTGTGCACAAAGACGCCTCAGCGCGTGATCCCGATGTACGCATAATTACAGTATTTTAAAAAATCTGTCTTGGCGAGTATTAACGCAAACATTATCTGTTATGTCCTAAGTAAACATTTGGTTAACTGTTTGATGTGTAACATTATATTAGATCCGTGTGATACAGTAAGTCTTAATATATAGGCTGTCTGTTTCATTAGTTTTAATCAAACAATTGTGGAATCATGGGAAGAAGTTGCATATATATATATTTTTTTCCTATAGATATGGGTTTTGACTTGGTTTATACCAAATTTTGTGGAATTACCAGGGATTTTAAGGTTTGGTAATTTTGTGTTGAAAACTTTATCTTGATTTTTCTCAAAATTGACTTTGCTGAGATTTTTTTTGATGAAATAACAATAACTCATTTTTGAAAATGTGCTCATTGCGACTCATTTTGCCAGCACGGGTCACAAATTTTGATGAAACATTGCAAAGATTTTGTTTTTTTGGAATAACATGCACTTAAAGAATGGTGTGCAGTAAGACTAGAGTCAGTTTATGTTGACTAAATTGCTTATCTCAACAACAGATCAAATCTGGATCCTTGGGATCAATATACAGATGCACAGATCTGGGAAGCACTGGAGAAAACGCACATTAAGGACATGGTGAGTAAGGAATGATTTTGCAAAGGCAAATGACTTTGAGTAGCTGTGGTTTAGAGGCTGTCATGTGTTGATTTGGTTTCAGATTAGCCAGTTGACTAATTCACTGCATTCAGAGGTGATGGATAATGGAGAGAACTTCTCAGTGGGAGAGAGACAACTACTTTGTGTGGCCAGAGCTCTTCTAAGACACAGCAAGGTAACTGTTAAGATCAGAAATGCTCTTGAACGCTGCTTCTCAGCTCTGCTCTTTAACTAAGTAACAACCCATTGGTCATGCCGAAGCAAACAAACATGCTTAATGTTGTTTGTTACGAATATCATGGACAACCATAGTTATGATTTTCTCCCCCTTTAAAATTGATAAACCCTAACTCTATTAAATTATATGCTTAGTTGCAGTATAATATTTGCATCATTGTTTTTCTTCTGCTGGATCTAAAATTCTGGTGAATCTCAGCTGTTGAAAAATGGCTGAACATTGCCACCACATGGCAGACAGTGAATGACTATTGCAAGTATAAAATTGTATCCAATCTAAACTTGCTGATAATGTAAACCTGGGAGGCTTTGCACAAAATGTGCAGTGATGCCAGAAAGGGACATGATGTAACTGTCTGAACAGAACATATGAAGCAAACGCCTCCACAGGAATTACATCTGTGACATACAAGCAGTTTGTTCACTTAGATAAATAATGCTCTTCGGGGACAATTTATACCAGTGGTTATTAACCTTTTTGACTCCAAGGCCACAACAATATTAGAAGTCACTAAAATAATTATAATTAACCAGTGAGTTTACGTGACTCTTACAGTCGTTCGTGATTTACAAATCCACTTTTGCTAGTTTAACGACAGAAAAAAATGGTCAATTCAATTCACAATTATTTGTATAGCGCTTTTCACAATACATATCGTTTCAAAGCAGCTTTACAGAGAGTGCATGTCAACATTACAATTTAGAGAATGCAGTTAGCTAATAATGTAATAATTTAGGCAATTTATTTACAATCACTGTTAGCAATTTAATTGAAGGTAGAAGCAATGAGCTCCTGGGAATAATGAATTACATATTAACAATAATTAGGATATATAGAAATTTGGGAATGGTCATGTTGATCCAGATATCATCTGAAGTCCTCGCAGGAGCTGGCGCCGTCTCTTCACAGGTCATCTGAGGTCTTCTTAAGAGGCTGGATCCAAACCGAAGCTGATGTACTCTCTAGTCACCTCAGGACGGGCGTCCCGAGATGAAACAGAAAAGCAAATGGAGAATAATTAGCGTAGCTGCTGTTAGCAAAGATAGTCATGTGCAATTGATCTGATATGAGATGCATTATGCAAATGCTTGGCTAAAAAGATGCGTCTTTAATCTAGATTTAAACTGGGATACTGAGTCTGAGCTCCAAACATTATCAGGAAGGCTATTTCAGAGTTTAGGAGCCAAAGGTGAAAACGCTCTCCCTCCTTTAGAGGACTTGGATATCCTAGGTACAACCAGAAGTCCAGAGTTTTGGGATCTTAAAAAGCGTGAAGGATTGTAGGGCGATAGAAGATCGGTTTATAATAATAGCAATACTTTATAATCGATACTGAACTTAATAGGTAACCAGTGTAGAGATGATCAAATTGTTGTTATATGATCATATTTTCTTGACCTGGTAAGAACTCTGGCAGCTGCATTTTGTACTAATTGTAGCTTGTTTATTGAGGAAGCAGTCTAGTCTAGACGTCATGAATGCATGAACTAACTTAATGAGTAATGGGTGTGTTTTGGGCGTAACATGCAATAAACCAATCCGAGTGTCATCTCCCATTCCCTTTAAAAACCAGTTGCGCTCGCACCATGGTGGATTCGCTATTTATATGGCGGAATATAGACACCCTCAACCTGACGAGTCAGTTTAAATACATGCCACGATTGGTCAAATAATTAGCCAATTTCATTCTTCATTACTGCAGATAGGTCATTCTGATACATGCAATGACTATCCATTATGACATGTAGGCATTTTCATCTTTATGCACACAATAATAATCACACAATAAAAATGCTGTGTGTGTAACAAGCGTGTTGTGCACCCGCTTATAGGCACATATTACTGATGCGCTCTTTGAATAATAAAAACAAACACTTTAGAGCAGGTTTTTGTTGGTCAATGGCGCAGTTGTTTTCAGTTGCCTCAAAATAGCAACACGCCAACAATGCGAGTTTATAATGTATCTCACAAAATGCTTAGAAGGAAAAACAGAATTGTGAGATATACTCATTATTCTGTCTTTTTACCTCAGAATTGCGAGTTTATATCCCACAATTCTGACTTGATATAAACATCTAATCTGGGAGATGAGAAAAAAGTCAGAATTGTAAGATAAAAATGTTATAGGCTATGTTTAAAAGATATCTATGTAAAAATGTTATAGGTTTAAATATTATTTCATGCTGTAACTGTTATGTATGTATGTCCCCTATGAACTGCGTATGTGAATATTATGTAGACTTACTGTTTACATCAGATTCATGCTTTAATAGTAGACTAATCATTGCAGGTTTCATCAGTCCAGTCTGTGACTTGCAACATAAACATCTGCGTTTAGCTTCAAATGGTGTCTTCAACGACACTATTCTATAAAAATTAAGACTATATTGTTTGAATTCCGTTTCTGACATCCAAAAATTAAAAAAAAAAAATCTCTTTTCTGTGGATTTTGCTCCATCTGTTACCACTGTTTTTCTGCCACCACTATGTGCGCAGCTGCAAGTGACATAACTGTGACGTCTGCTCCAAATTGGTTTATACTGTATGTCCTGCCCCAGCTTCCTGATTCAATTAGACATATGGAAAGAAAACTGTACAGTATGTGCTTATCTAACCATTTCATGGTGCTGAAATGAAAAATAAAAGAGAAACAATTGATTATACACAGAACTTGTGCTGTATGTGATCTTGTGATGTGTATTTCAGATCCTACTCTTAGATGAGGCAACAGCTGCTATTGACACAGAGACAGACCGCCTCATACAGGACACGATTCGCACCTCCTTCAGCGGCTGCACCACTCTAGTGATTGCCCATCGTCTCAACACTGTCCTGAACTGTGACAGGATCATGGTCCTGGACCAGGGGCAGGTGAGTCTCCAGGTTCATCTGCTATAATGATAGAGTGATAATCATACAGTGACCCCAAAGGTACAGAATTTGGAGAGTTTTAGTCGTCAAGCGTTGGTAGAACTTGTTTATAGTTAAAGGATTAGTTCACTTCAGAATTCAAATTTCCTTATAATTTACTCACCCCCATGTCATCCAAGATGTTCATGTCTTTCTTTCTTCAGCTGAAAAGAAATGAAGGTTTTTGAGGAAAACATTCCAGGATTTTTCTCCATATAGTGGACTTCACTGGGGTTCAACGGGTTGAAGGTCCAAACAGTTTCAGTGCAGCTTCAAAGGTCCCAGATGAGGAATAAGAGTCTCATCTAGAGAAACCATCGGCCATTTTCTAAAAAAATAATATAAAAATGTATATACTTTTTAACCACAAATGCTCGTCTTGCACTGCTCTGCGATGCGCCACGCATTACGTAATCACGTTGGAAAGGTCACGCGTCACGTCGGAAGTAGCGAGCAAGTGTTTACAAAACGAACGTCCAAAGACTAATTCAAACGGCCAAAAGGGTAAAACAACGATGTCGGACGATTTTGAAGTTGGAGGAGAAAATGAGAAGTTACGTCACGCGTGACCTTTCCAACGTGATTACGTAATGCGTGGCACATCACAGAGCAGTGCAAGATGAGCATTTGTGGTTAAAAAGTATATACATTTTTTTTTTTTTTTTTTTTAGAAAATGGCCGATGGTTTCTCTAGATAAGACTCTTATTCCTCGTCTGGGATCGTGAAGCTGCACTGAAACTGACATTTGGACCTTCAACCCGTTGAACCCCAGTGAAGTCCACTATATGGAGAAAAATCCTGGACTGTTTTCCTCAAAAACCTTCATTTCTTTTCAACTGAAGAAAGAAAGACATGAACATCTTGGATGACATGAGGTGTGAGTAAATCAGGATTATCAGGAAAATTTAATTCTGAAGTGAACTAATCCTTTAATATGATAATCAACTCCAAAGGTTCAATCTTCAAATTAGATAAATGTGTTTAAAAAAACATAATGTTGTTAAACTTTTAATATACAGAAGAAAAAAAAAAACACTAACATATGCAATTAAATGTTTAACAGTGTTATGTTTTAAAAGTGTTTATCTGATGGATTCTCTTTACATGTAGAATAACTGACTCAGAACAGTAAAGTTAGTTTTAAGAAAAGCTTAATGTGTCATTTGAACTTAGTTTGATATTTTGCCTAGATATATAGGCTACATTATGGACTACATACAGTAAATATAGACAAAGTTATGTTCATGTAACATCTTATCTTATCTTTGAAATAGATTTTGGAGTTTGACACCCCTTCAAACTTGCTGGCCAATGAAAACTCGTGTTTTCGTGCCATGATGGAGGCAGCAGAAGAAACACTCACCCGTAAGAACTAAGCGGGCACTGAACACGCGGCGGACGCTCTGCTCAACACCTTCAGAGGGACGACTGGCCCTCCAACCTGCTGAGAAGATTTATACCAGATGCAGATTAAAAATCCTTGAAGCTGCTTAAACTGAGATTTTCCGTTTGTTCTTTACACTTTAATAAGATAATGACAATGTTGTTGTCGCACACTGAGAGATTTTGAGTTCGTACACTATTTGATGTCATGAAGGAGAGCTTTCCAATGGAAACATTCATGCTGATGGCACTTTATTTGTGTTCATGTCTGAATAATCCTGACTCCTGCAGTCAGTCCGAACAAGTGTTGATTGACTGCTCTTCTCATACTGGACTTTCTTCTGCCTGTGTTTGGTAGAAGTTAATTTTGCACACTGATAAATGTCATTTATTCATTTGTCTTTCTTTTTCATCTATTTGCTGTAATTCTTATCGGGCTCTATAACAGTATGCAAGATATGTACTGAACATAAGGTAACCTACTGATTTGCCTTATCTGACGTGCATATGCATATGAATCCAACCAAAGATGACATTCAGATCAGTCACATATCAATCAGTCATTCCAGAAATCGGCACAAAAAAAGAGAAACGTGTTTTATTTTCATTATACTTATTTTTTTAATCATTATTATTTGCTTGTGCTGTTGTCGTTGTGTAAGTTATGTGCCTCTGCTGTTATATATTTGGCAGATATCTGTCAAAAGCATTGTGCAATTAGTGCTTTAGAGAAGAAAATGTGCAATGTGAACTCTTATAATAATTCATTAAGACAGTGCTATTTTTATTTGCATTCTAAGTGCATATTTGATCTGATCTGTCATCGAAGAAAAAACCCAAAATATCTCTTATATTCTTGAGGAGTGCCTGTACTTCTTCATATCAAGACTACATTACACGATCTCTTCAGGAATGAATGACAGTTGTTTGTATTTTCCAAGCTGAAAATTGCACATTTAGATACCTGAATTATGCAGGAATTTGGGTCTGTAGGCCTTTGAGAGTATTTTTTTTGTTTTTGAATTAACTGTAATGCCACACCGTGCAGTATCTGTCTAGATATTCCTCTTGGAAATATCAAGATAAAGAGAAATCAGTTCACAAGCTTAGATATGTTTATCATTAAGACGAGTTGCCTTGTTCTTTAAGATCCAGAGATTATAGTTTTGTGATTGTTGAACACTTGTTTTATGGTTGTTATAAAAATGTTTTATTGAATAAAAGTATATTTATACATTTAACTGCTTTGTGTGTGTGTGTGTGTGTGTAGCCTTGTTGAAAGATTAAGCTTTGTTTTTTTTTAATTTCATGTCATTTTTTATTTAATTTTTAAGACTTTTTCTTAAAATATGACACTCTATAAAGACAAACGTTATATAAACATTGTATATTAATGATTTTATGGTTCTCACTTGGGACTTTTATCATCCTAAACAGTATACATGTAAATGTATTTTCATTCGCCTATTATAGTCACTCATCAAAAACACAACACGAAACAAAATAATCACAACGACGCTGCAGAATGTCTTGATAAAACAAATAAAGTCCTTTTGATCAAATCCTATTTTGTTCGGGAGGGACTTTTATGTTGTCTTGTGTTTTCCCATCACTCCCGTCGGAGCGGAAGCATCGGTGAAGCCGCGGAGCTCTAGCCGCTACAGCAGCGCTCAGGATCGGCCACACACCGGGCTGACATGCCGCGGGGATGATGGCTGCCTTCGGCATTTTAAGCTACGAACACAGGCCTCTTAAGCGGCCCAGACTCGGTCCTCCGGACGTCTATCCACAGGACCCGAAGCAAAAGGAGGTTAGGCGACTTCCCCTCTTCCTCAGTAGCCAAATTTAACGTTTAACCGGTGAATTAAAGAGTGTTTTTCAGCGGTGTTGAGACGAGGCCCTGCCGTCAGCAAACGACCAATAACAATGAACCGAATGGCTCGACTAGCTGAACATCATTTATTGCCTCAAATGATTTCAGTCTTCATCTTTGGTTGTTGTTACAGATGATTAAACAGACAAAATGGTCATTTTATTGGTGAAACTCAGCTTTAAAAATGACGCGAGGATCTATATTTGTCGGGCTTCTTATTTAAAGCCACTTTCATCGTCGCGGTGCCATTTAAAAAGCGCGTCATATGAAATATATGACTGTTATTAATCATTATCTTGTGTTTTTCTAATGATTTAATAAGGATTTGCGACCAATAAACCTTTATTTAGGATGTAAACAATCCCAATAGCCTGTTTGTACTGTCGGTTTATGTTTGTTGACAACTGCTCGTTGATTGAAGTGTTTATGGATGCGTTTTAAAACCTAGCGAACTGTCTTAACTAGGCAACATTTGTAGGTATCACTGGTTAATTCAGCATTTTGTATATTAATGATTTATGCGTGAAAACCGATGTACGTGCCTGTGATGCCTAAAATGCTGTCTATGACACAACCATTATATCACAAACGCATTAAGACTGTGTTGTCAACAAGAAGATTGAAACAAAAGGGGGAGAAAAATATTTCATATAATGTGTATATATATCACATTATATGGAGTGCATCATGTTATTTTTCAGCATTGCATGTGATCTCTTATACTTGTGCCTGCAGATTTTTCAGTCTGAATTCGTCTTGATGAATTTTGATCACTCATTAGGATGGAGGACTGATTAACTGGCGCTTGATTAACTCTCCTACACGCTGTAATGAGAATGAAATATGCATGTAGAAACCGAAACCATCACTCTCTCGTTGTTTAGGATGAGTTAACAGCATTGAACGTCAAACAAGGATTTAACAACCAGCCAGCTGTTTCAGGCGATGAACATGGCAGCGCTAAAAATGTCAATTTCAACCCTTCAAAGGTAAGATTATCAATTTGCATGCATGGATTTTATTAGTCAAATCCTCATTCGTTTAAACTGGGGATTCCTGTTTCCTTCTGCTTCTCAGATCAGCTCAAACTTCAGCAGCATCATTGCAGAGAAGTTGCGCTGCAACACATTTCCAGACACTGGGAAGAGGAAGCCGCAGGTTAACCAGAAGGATAATTTCTGGCTCGTCACAGCGAGGTCACAGAGCTCCATTAATAATTGGTTCACGGACTTGGCCGGGACCAAACCTCTTACTCAGCTTGCTAAAAAGGTTCGCTTTTGGCTTGTTCCTTTTTCCAGATCACTAACATGTATAAACAGCACACAAACTGAGCATTTCACAGTAGGAGGTCAAATGCTCTCTTATCTTGAGTTTTGCATTAGTCTAACTGCTATGTGTGCGCGCACTAGGTTCCCATCTTCAGCAAGAAAGAGGAAGTGTTTGGCTACCTTGCCAAGTACTCTGTGCCGGTGATGCGATCTGCTTGGATGATTAAAATGACATGTGCGTATCACGCTGCCATAACTGAAACCAAGGTGAAGAAGAGGCACGTCATTGACCCCTGCATAGGTTAGTGCATCATCACATAGTAATTTGGCTCTGTCAAGCATGCTGCGCTGTCCTCGTAAGGAGATAAAATGTCCTCTGTTGTTGTGACGTGTAACTGGGCGTTGTTCTGCAGTGCCTGACTGGTTTTGTCTGGCTTTGTAGAATGGACTCAGATAATTACTAAATACCTGTGGGAGCAGCTGCAGAAGGTGGCAGAGTTTTATAGACAGTCTCCCAGCCAGGGCTGCGGGTCTCCTCTTCCCGCTCCTCCTGCTGAGGTGGAAACTGCGATGAAACAGTGGGAGTACAACGAGAAACTGGCCATGTTCATGTTTCAGGTAGGTGGGCCAATATTTATTAAAGGGTTAGTTCACTCAAAAATGAAAATTCTGTCATTAATTACTCACCCTCATGTCGTTCCACACCGTAAGACCTTCGTTCATCTTCAGAACACAAATTAAGATGAAATCCGTGAGCTTTCTGGCCTCTGAAAGACTGCAACGTTATTGCCACTTTCAATGCCCTGAAAAGGTAGTAAAGACTTTGTTAAAATAGTTCATGTGACTACAGTGGTTCAACCTTAATGTTATGAAGCGACGAGAATACTTTTTGTGTGCAAAATATTGAATAAATTGAATAAAGCTGTCATTTGTTTTGTATTATCACATGGACTATTTGAACAATGTCTGTACTACCTTTCTGGGCTTTGAATGTGGTAATTATGTTGCGTTTTCTTGGGGATCAGAAACCTTTTGGATCTCATCAAAAATATCTTTAATTTGTGTTCTGAAGATGAACAAAAGTGTGGAAGGGTGTGGAACGACATGAGGGTGAGTAATTAATAACAGAAATTTCATTTTTGGGTGAACTAACCTTTTAAAGTTGGCATGAAACGTCTGTTGCGTTAGTCTTTTCACACTTCTGAGTGAAACTGCTTCTCGAACAAGAACAAATATAGGGCGAGGCTTGATTTTGTCCATGTGGAATTGATTGGATGGTTGTGGCTTGCTATTGGTGGATCTCATGTGAGTGACAGGATGTCCCGCCCTCACGGCAGTAAACATGTCATCAGAGAAGAGATAAGATGAAGCTGCAAGAGGGAGGGGAAGTTATTTTTTCATTAAAGATTACAAGAACTAGGGATGTAACGATTCACTCAACTCACAATGCGATACGATTCACGATACTGGTTTCACGACATTATTTTTTCACAATTTTATTTTTTTACTAAATGAAATTTAAGACATTATAAAGGGAAAAAGTGTTCTTTTATTATTTCTAAGACAAAATGCTGCATATTTCTCTGTGAAATTGAAATATCTTGGGTCAAATAACAAAACTAAATTGAAATTTTAGAACTAATCCCAAAAGAGGAGGTTTGTTTCGGCTGTGTCTGTCAGCTCAAGAGGCTAACAATGAGCAATACATATGCTGCAGTATTTATTAATCTTTGCTTAATGTTAGTTAATAAATAACTAATGAATGGTAGTGTATATATGATGGCTATATGATATGTGCAGATTGTTGTTGAATAGAGCAAAAATATGTGATGTAAAATTACTCATATCGATGATCTTACCACTACCATTTATAATTCATTTGGCAATTTTTTTTAAAACATTTTTTTTTTGGTGGATGGGATTATTTATTGTGTACATGTGTGATAGGATGGCATGTTAGACAGACACGAGTTTCTCACCTGGGTGCTGGAGTGTTTCGAGAAGATCAGACCTGGGGAGGACGAGCTTCTGCGACTGCTGCTGCCGCTCCTGTTACAGGTCAGTTAATGCAGCGTGACGAGTCGTGACTTCTGACACACAGCGCTCTCACTGCTCATATCCAGGCTTGCATGCTGTGGAACAGCCATCTTAAGTGCTCTGCACATTCCCTGTCCGTATGCATTTGAATTTATTGCACATTTTGACTAATTTGATCATCCTTTTAGCTAGTTTATTGGTTTATTTTGGTATTTGATGTGTTTGTTATTAGGGCTGGATGATTTTGGTTTTTGTTCACTGACAATGTTTGTACTTAGGGGTGCACCAATACCAAGCTTGTGTACTTGTACTCGTAAAAATACCCCCGATACCTTGCGGGACGTAACTGACAGAATTTTCCATGCACCGAGACACTGGCGGAAGCAGCAGAAACAATGTCAGCCATATTAATGACGACAACACGCACATTGCGAACTGCATGCTTTCAATCACAATTAGTTATCGATTAGTGAAGGCGGGATAGGAGGAATCACGCTGAATGACAGACCAGAAGCACTCTCTTTCTTGTGCGCGATCCCAGTTCTCTAAAACATTTGGCTGAAAACAGGATGTGTGTCAGTATCCATGGATTCGGTCTTAAAGGGACCGTAGCCTATGTTTGTCATTAATGTTAATAAAACAACAAAAGATGTTAAATAAATGTATACATGGTAAACCTACTGTATCTGAAAAACAAGTTTATTTAATTTGTATCTCTGTAGTATTTGTTGTTGTTTGTAATTTGTTTGTAAATTTATTTTAATATAACAACAATTATGCCCTTTGAAGGTTATTGGACACTGTGAAATTTGTGACAAGCACATAAAAATTATTACTTTTTTCATTAGATTAATAATGAAGAAGCTGTCCTACATTCATTAGTCTCACTGTGTTGTGCTTGGAAAACTGCAACATCACCAAAAAAAAAAAAAGAGCGAGAAATTAATAAATGTATAGATATCGGTATCGGCGAGTACTAGAAAAAAAGTATTGGTACTCAGTCCTTAACAAATGGTATCGGTGCATCCCTATTTGTACTGTAAATATGCTTGACTATTAAAGGGGGGTTATTTTTTCCTATTGAAAGAGTGATCTGACATAACAGATCACTTTCAGCAGTTTTTATCTATGGTTCTAACATTTCTTACAGATTTCTGCTCATTGTAAATCAGATACATATAAATTGGCACAGTACCAGACTCAGTACATTTATTTGAATGCATTAATGAGTGATTGCGTGTGTGAATTAGTCATACCGTCTCTCTATTAATTGTGAAGCTGTGAGTTGTAAGGAGTTACTTCAAAAGAAGAAAAATATATGCTATAACTTTTGAGTTTCTAAGCTACTTTAGTGATAAATCACAGGACAGCGTTGACAGTGAGTTTCTGCGCTCCTCTCTGTGCGCGCGATCTTCACGTGATGTTCTTGAGTGGTGTAAAATCACTTAAATGTTCAAAGTGGCAAGCCTTTAAACATACAATTGACAAACTTTTGTGAGGACACAAGCGAAAGTGATCTCACTTCGGGGTTTGTGCGCTGTGTGTGTTGCTTCCATGCTGCTGACTGGACGAGAAAATATTAACAGAATTAAAAAAACGAAATAACCGACATGGGAAAATTAGAGTCAGTTTCTGAATTTCAGTTTCGATTACCGATTAATCGCCCAGCCCTATTTGTCATTGTATATTGATATAATATGATAGTTTTTGTTTTTTTCAAATGTTATATTTTTATAATTTTTGTTTTTATATATGTCTATAGTTTTAAAATTTTGGTTTTAGTTTATGTTAGTATTTTAACTTAAACTACAACAAAAAATTAAAGATATTGCCCTGGCAACTAACTGAAATAAAACAAGTTTAGTTTTTTTATATTTTATTTTCAGTTCATGCTTATTTCAAGTAATAAAATGTGTTTTTATTTTTTAGTTATCGGTAATAACCCTGATTGGACTCCAGTGGTTGTAATTCCTTGAGGAAATTTTCTATAAAATCTATAAAAATAGTACTTCCAAAAATCAGTTTGAGTTTATATCAAAGACAGATTTTATAGGGTTTTAATTTCATTGCATTTCAACCAAATTTTAACAAGTGTAGTACTTTCAGCTCATTTAACACAATTTACCATATTTCAATTAATTCCACTAAAATTCTGCTGATTTTCTCCTAAAATCAATTCAAAGAACCCATAAAAGATTCTTGACGTGGTCATTTTCTGAATGGAGTGTGATTATTTTGATCTCTTGTCATTATTTCATTCAGTACTCGGGGGAGTTTGTGCAGTCAGCCTATTTATCTAGACGACTGGCGTATTTCTGCACACGCCGACTCAATTTGCTGCTGAGCGATGGCAGTCTCGGCCCGGGCCCAGGCGGGCACCCAGCCCATGGCATTTCAGCACAGCAAGGAAACGCTCTGCCCCCCACCCCCACCTCCCAGCCTGCAGGGGGCAACCAGCCCCAGACCCCCTTCACAGACTTCTACATCTGCCCCCAGCACAGGCCCGTGGTGTTTGGACTCAGCTGCATGTTGCAGGTACTGTCATATACGTCTCTTTCCAGCTGCATTTCTCTGATTCCTGTCTTTCAGTTTTTTTGACGTCACTTTCGTTCTGTTTGTCCCTCTGTAGAGTATCGTGTTGTGTTGCCCCAGTGCTCTGGTCTGGCACTACTCTCTGACAGATAGCCGTAATAAGACCGGCTCCCCGTTAGACCTCTTGCCAATCGCCCCCTCTAACCTGCCCATGCCGGGGGGCACCAGCACCTTTAACCAGCAGGTTTGATTTCAGGACATGATCTGATCCTCTGGCACTTCATCAAGTGTGTTTGTCTAAAGGAATGTGATGTTTCTCAGGTTCGGGCCAAAGTGAGGGAGATTGAAGAGCAGATCAAAGAGAGAGGACAGGCTGTGGAGTTCCGCTGGTCTTTCGACAAGTGTCAGGAAACCACAGCAGGTGAGTGTGAATGAGGTCCTCAACATCTCAGTATGAACAGGACTTATTTTGTTTTGGTACAGCCTGTAAAATATGTATATATGTCCTATAGGTTTCACCATTAGCCGGGTTCTGCATACATTGGAAGTTTTGGATAACCACAGCTTTGAAAAGTCTGACTTCAGCAATTCCCTGGATTCGCTATATAACCGGATCTTTGGCTCGGGTCAGAGCAAAGATGGACACGAGGTAAAGGCAACTGTGTTTTTATGTGGTCCCACTGAACTAAAGTTCAAAAATTGGGGTCAGTAAGAATGTTTTCCACTAAAAGTATTAATGATAATCATAAATGTTTCTTGAGCAGCAAATCAGCATATTAGAATGATTTCTGAAGGATCATGTGACACTGAAGACTGGGGTAATGATGCTGAAAATTCAGCTTTGATCACAGGAATAAATGGAATTTTAAAATAAATTGTTTTTTTTAATAATATTGAAGTTTTTTGATCAAATAAAAGCAGCTTTAGTGAAACTTCTTCCAAAAACACTAATATATATCGATATTCTCCGATCAGTTTCAGGCCTCATTCACATGTGGAAATAAATCTGATTGGATACGTGCATTTGCACCTGCCGAGTAAACAATGAGAGTCGTACGTCATTGAAAAAGTGACTTTTTTTTAAACATTTCGCGGTACAGATATATCTATAACAAATGAAACATCTCTAGATGACCAGCAGAGTATTCATTTAGTTTGTTTGTGTTAAATAATGTGTTGCTTTTGAAATCATGCTGAGTGCTCATTGCTGCATGTTTTCAAACTTAAACTTATACGAGGGCGGATTCGAAACCAGAACCTCTGATATGCAGGGGTGGAAATGGGGGGTAACGCTGGGGGACGGCGTCCTGGGAGTGAGTTTCGAGGGGGTACGGCGTTCCAGTTCAAATTTCTGTATTTATTCACTCAATAGCCTATGAAAACGAAAATGATTCAGCGCAATAAAATTGCATGTTTAATCATAAAAAGATTGCAATCTGGATTCAAACACCCACGCGATCTTACTCATTGCTCGAAGTGGGCCGGTACGCATCGGCACTTCTCTATTTTAATCTGTAGCGTACCCACGCTTTGTCTTGCGTACCGGCACTTCTCACATGTTGCCGGTACTCTAACCACCACACCCAAACATAGAATCAGGCTGTTCATTAATTGTATAAATCACGCGTTCTGAGCTTTTAATAAGCATGAGTGGTGCACCAGGCCCGAATCACAGCAGGCGCATTCACCAACGCGCTCAAAAATTTGTGCGAGCCATTCCTATGATAAAATGTGAAACCCATTTGAATTCTACTGAGAATGTAGTAAGATGCTATGGAGAAAGTCAGACATGATCTAAAGACAGCCACTAAAAAGATTGATGAATAGAGGGGAAAACATGATGATCTTGCAAGCTTTTTAAACTTCTCATGACCACCTTTCCTAGAATTTATCACGTTCTATTGTATTTATTGTGGTACATTTTAACTAACTTGTTGAAGAATTTATAGTATATAATCTATTAAGGCAATAGATTTAAAAAAGAGAGAAAAAAGTTAACATTGCCCTAAGCATGCAATGAGGAGCCATTAATGGTCTAGCTTTAATTATATCCTTATTGTAACAAATGCTATGTTAAACAATTACAAAAACTACTTTTTCATAAGGCCAAGTACAAGTTAGAATCATGGATCTTCTTGAATTATTGACTAAACTATTAGTTTTCCTCATGTGTAAAATGTGTTCTGCTCATATGACGGATATGCCCATTAGGAAAAACCTGGCTGTATTCCAAGAATTGATGTCCAGTATAAGAACATTTAAAGTAAAGATAGTTCGACTTCCCATGGCACTTTGTAAACAAGTAATCAAACATTGATTCATCTATGAAACAAGTGACATCTTTATAATTGAGTTTAAAAAAAAAAAAAATTAATTCAAAATAATTAATGGTTTTTGTAAATAGACTGCAGCAACTAACATTATGTTAGAACCTCTAGTAAATTACATGTTATATTTTTTTTTTTTTTATGTTGTCTATTCAGAATCATGGGAGAATTGTGAACACTATTTAAAAAAATGTGATTCTCAATTTCCAGAATCTTTCAGCGCATTGAGTAAAAACAGCATCATGACCTTATGTGATGAAATGGGTTGTGAGAGTGATGAGAACACTCTTTAAAATCAGCAGTTGAAATTATTTCAGCGACTATTAAAATAGAACTGCATGTTCAGGTAGCAATGTTTTAAAAAACTCCATGTCTATAGAGACATCCTCAAAACATTAACAAAGTTTTTATAAAATTATAAACATCACATTTCAACCCTTTTAACCATTGTTTAAGAAAAGGGATGAGTGAATATTACTATTTTCTAGATACATTATCATCCAAATTATTTTGCTTTTTAGAATGCACATCAGCTTCCTTTTTGATTTAAACTGGATTCCCCTTTAAATGTGTTTAATTGTTGATTTTCAAAGTATAGTAAACTAAGAGGTAGCCATCCAAAACATTCAGTTTTCTTTAACCTGAGGACAAATGTATTTAAAATGTTTGTGACCTGTTCAATTCAGTATGCACCACATGTGCAAAATCTTTAATTTGGCCAAAAATCAAACAGGTCATTTTGATTCTGTTGAATGAACATGTTTGTGCCACACACAGTTCATCAATGTTGCTCATTGACCTTTCATGTGTCTGCTTGATAATAAGGAAAATAATGTTTGGAGGAAACATAAAATAGGCCTGTTTGATGTTAGCATATTATATAATTATATAATATTTTATATTTAAATACATCTGAAAAGTCATTGAAAGTAAAAATCTTCCCATATAGAGTCCCCCCAGTGAATCTCCGCCATTTCCAGCGCTGCTGACATGCTTAACAAAAGTTCTACCACCTGAATATTATTCGTCTCACACGCATCCAGCGGCTCTGTGTACATAATCACTGTAGTGAAGAATTTGTACTATATAATTATTTTGATGTAAGGATGAAACCATTGCATTAAAAATGTCTCTGAATGTTTCATTGTGCTATTGCAATTGATTTCTTGATATCATAATGCTATTTTATTGTTCGTTTCGTCAAGTGTAGTGTAAATGCAGATATCGGATACGGGGCACTTTTAAAAGATGATGTAAGTGGGTCGTCAAATATACGGATATAGTCAAAAAATCTGAATTGGCCATCAAGACCTGCAGTGTAAATGCGGCACAAGATGGCACACTAACAGATTTAATTCACAAACAACCAAAGTCCCGACTGTGAAAATCTCGCAAAACCTCTCGTGTCAAATGTGTCTTCAGAGTAAACAAACATGGCGGACGACAGACAAGAAGAAATGGCATTAATAGTATTTGGAATGCTTTTTACAGAAAATGTGCAGGGGGGGAGAAGAAAAAGATTTAGTCAAGTTATTCTTCTGACAGCTCGTTTTCCGATTGGGTTTCATCCCACGTGACAATCTACAGAGTCTGTGCGCGTTTGTCTTCGGGGTTTTCCCACTACACAACAGGATTTCTGATCGTAAATACTCAACATGTTGGATGTTTGCAATTTTTAGATTCACGATTTTGACGTTTTTCTGAGCAGATTCAATCACTCTTAACATGCATCACACCACAGAAAAATCTGATTAGATAATCTGTAGAACCATCAAGATAATCGGGATTTAGGATTGTTTAAAGAAGAGGATTGGGCCCAAAATTATCTTGTAGTGTGTGGCTGCCTTTAGATATTTCACCATATTTATTGTAATAATCATGGTATTAATGTGTAATAATGTAATACTAATTAAATGAGCTCAGTTTGATGTTTAACATTGTGTAATGTGCTGGTAACTATAGATGAGTCCAGACGACGATGCGGTGGTGACGCTGCTGTGTGAGTGGGCCGTTTCCTGTAAAAGGTCAGGGCCGCACAGAGCCATGGTGGTGGCCAAACTTCTGGAGAAGAGACAGACTGAGATTGAGGCAGAGGTGCTGCTGGGAACCAAATACACTACATATCATTTTACATTATAAAAATAGTTTCATAATGTCCAATTGCACAGTTCTGACAGTTTCTGTGTGTTTTTAGAGGTGTGGAGAGTCAGAGGTCGTAGATGAGAAAGGCTCTGTGTCATCAGGGTCTCTGTCTACTGCCACACTGCCTGTCTTCCAGGACGTCCTACTGCAGTTCCTGGACACTCAGGCCCCTGTGCTTAGTGAGTCAATATATCAGCATCCATAGGGTTGTTTTTTTTAACTGCTTTAGGAATGAATTATACTTTTAAATGAAGTATAAATGAACTGAATCTTGGTCTCTGTGTGTCTGAAGCTGAGCCCGGGAACGAGAGCGAGCGAGTGGAGTTCTCTAATCTCGTGCTGCTCTTCTGTGAGCTCATCCGTCATGATGTCTTCTCACACAACATCTACATGTGCACCCTCATCTCCCGGGGTGACCTGGCCTCTGATTCCCATCTGCCCCGCCCACGGTCCCCCAGTGACGAGCCCTCTGATGAATCAGAGCGCAAAGACCAGGATGCGGGAAGCAGTGTTAAAATCGAGGCAAGTAGCTTTTTTGTTTTTCAGTGATAGTGTAATAGAATTGGTTGGATGTATTTTTACTTTAATATTTTGTTTTATTTTAGGATACTGGTATGTCAGAGTCAATGGAGATGGATCACAACTCGAGCGCTAACTTTGATGAGGTTGTAGAGAGTGTTGTCTATTTTGTAATAGTGATGGTACCTGATGCTAACCAAGGTCAGTTATTAAATGCATCATTGTCTGAACCTTCAGCAGATGTTCTCTCCTCCAATGCACTGTGAGTCGAAGGGAAGCCCTTCCCCGGAGAAACCTGCATCAGAGCAGGAGAACAAAAACACTGCCAAGGATAAGGGCATGGACCCGGCCTTCCCTCTGGTTTACGAGCAGCCTCGCCACATACAGTACGCCACCCACTTCCCCATTCCTCAGGTGAGCATGCATATGTGAAATAAATGCTAAAACAACAATGAAATAGTAATTTTTTAGTTATTCCCGCAGATTTTGTTCTCGCACCCAAGGTGCGCACACATAAAGCCGCCTCTCAGTACTAAATCGAGTTCTTTTTCACTGCTTATTCTGCTAAAACAGTCAAATACACACAAAATAATGTCAAAATGCCAGTCTTGGTGAGTATTCACGTAAACACAATCAGTTGTGTTGAAGTGAATGTAAAGAGTTGAGAAAGAAAACGCATGTGTAACAGTATAATCGATCCGTGCGTCAGGTCTTAAAGTGACAGCAGCCTAATATACCTGCTGCCAAATTATGAGAGAATATTAAAAATATCTATATGGAAGTTTTTCCCCATGGTGTTGATGTAAAAATTCTGGCCATTGAAAATGCTGAGTGGCTAGTAACTTTGGAAAACCACTAGCCACATTGACTGGCGAACAAAAAAAGTTAATGTCAAGCCCTGAAGACACACACAATGTTACAAAAGATTTATATTTCAAATTAACACTTCTTTTATTCATCAAAGAATCCTGAAAAATATATCTTGGGTTCCACAAAAATGTGAAGCAGCTCGACTGTTTTCAACATTGATAATAATCAGAAATGTTTCTTGAGCAGAAAATCAGCCTATCAGAATGATTTCTGAAGCCTCATGTGACACTGAAGACTGGAGTAATGATGCTGAAAATTCAGCTTTTGCTGTCACAGGAATAAATTACATATTAAATGAAAATAGTAAACAGTTATTCTAAATTGTAATAATAATAATATTTCACGATATTACTGTTTTGTATGTTTGATCAAATAAACGCCTTGGTGTGAGTATAAGAGACTTCTTTCAAAAACATTAAAAAAATCTTACCGACCCAAAACTTTCGAACAGTAGTGTACATGACTAATATTCTAACTAAATTGATATTTTTTCAGGAGGAGAGCGCGAGTCATGAGTGTAACCAGCGTCTGGTGGTTCTCTATGGAGTAGGCAAGCAGCGAGATGAAGCTCGCCACACCATCAAGAAGATCACCAAAGACATCCTGAAGGTTCTCAACCGCAAGAGTACAGCAGAGACAGGTGCGGCAATTAACACAACTCAAACCAACCGTTTAGTCATTAACACATTTTGATGACTGTCAGTAATTCTTCGGAAAATTTAAGTGCAAAGTTATATTAAAGGGGACAAACACGGAAAAAGTCAGATTTTCATGATATAAGTGCTATAATCGGGTCCCCTGTGTATCCACCAACCCAGAAAACGTGAAAAGGACAACCCAATAACTTTGTTTTTGCAAGCCTTTCTCTGCAAGCATGTGAAAAAATGAGCTGTTCAGATTTCGCTCCCCTAGTGACATAGAAAGGGGGTCTTATTATAATATTACCGCCCCTTAATGTGCACGTTTCCACCCACGGCGCCGTCATTTTGTTTTCGCAAACACAAACGGTGTACCAGTTCTAACACCATGGTAAAAGTTCAAGCAAAGCATGCTAACTCTTCTGTCGTTGGCTGCACAGTCGAGCACTGAACACTATTTAGAGTCTCGTTAGCTTGGATAGCCTGCAAGTTGACCCTGGCAAGCTCGATTGCTAAAAAAATGTCCAAGCGATAAGACCATTTACAGCATTTGATAGCAATCATAAACATTGGCCTGGTGTGTATGGATCTGTTTGGCAAACAGGTACACTATGTATAGTGGGCGTCCATACGGGTTTTGCACAAAAGCTTTGTTGTTGTTGAGCAACCGAAGCGCGAGCTGTTAAAGCTCCGCCCTCTTCTGGAAAGGGGACCGGGAGCAGCAGCTCATTTGCATTTAAAAGGGCACACACAAAACACCCAAATAGGCTAATTTGACAAGCTATAATAAATGATCTGTGGGGTATTTTGAGCTGAAACTTCACAAACACATTCTGGAGACACCAGAGACTTATATTACATCTTGTGAAAAGGGGCATTATAGGTCCTCTTTAAAGGAATAGTTCAAAGAAAAATTGACATTTTTTGAAGAATCTATTAGAATCTCTGTTTTCTTCATTGTCGTGGTATTTAGCACAAATGATTTGTGCTGCATAGTGACAGTCCCAATCAGTCTTGACTGCGATTATGTACTTTAGCTTCACCTTCTGGCTCTGGAGGGACACATTTGGATGTCCGTCCCCTCATAGAGACCGTTCATCATTAATGCTTGATTTCATTAGTCTTTTGTTCCCCCCTCATTTCCATTCTCCTGTTATTAACAGGCTTTCATAGCAGTGAACCTCTGTTGCTGTCATTGAATATTCATAGCTGTAGCCCCATTTCAATGCTAATAGCAATCATTGACTTATTATATTCAAGCTTAGTTGCCGACTCGGTCAGAAAGAGCAGCCCTGCTTTTGCTTTTACTTTTTAATAGAGGTGTAATTTAACATCCCATTATTTCCCTCGCAGCAGACTTAAGTGTTGCCTTGGTCCTGACATTGAGATATTAAACGTCTCAACCCACAGCTATTACTATTTCAAGCACGGCACAGAACACTGACCCGTCGTGAATAAGTCACCCATCCAGCCGCTTTTCATTTGAAAAACCGTTTGACAGTGACCTCAGTGGTTGACTGATGGATGCTGGATGAGGGCACAATCTCCGCATTTCATCTTCCTGATATTCTGTTATGGCTTACGGCTCATTGATGGCATGTGGTTTCTCTCGCATATGTGCTGTGTATTCATGGATTTTTGTCTTTTGTTGTCTTTCCTCAGGAGGTGAGGAAAGCCAGAAGAGGAAGAGGAGTAAACCTGAGGCCTTCCCCACTGCTGAAGACATTTTCTCTAAATTCCAGCACCTCTCACACTTTGACCAGCACCAGGTCACCTCCCAGGTCAGCCTGAATTGAATGAATGAACTACTGTGGCCAGTTTGATTTTCCCACAGGTTTGTGTCTTAAGCCCAAAATATACTGTGGAATGTGAAAAACAAAGAATGCCTAGAGATTTAGAGGCATAATTCCATTAGATGGGAACGTGTTCTACCCTTTTGTTGCGCTAATAATGTTTATTGAAGTTTTTTGCACCAAAAGCAGTTTCATTTTCCACCCCTGTTCTTACGCTAAACAGTGTTTCCCATACATTGATTTATTTGTGGTGGGCCAGCCACAATATCAACACTGACCACCACAAATAGACTACTATAGCTAGACTGGCTGCCCGAAAATATATTTAAACTTTTCACAATATCAAAAGGTCTTTAATGTCGTGTTTTGCGCCATTGCTGTCAAACAAACTAAAATCGAAAGCTCTATAATGCTTTGTGTCCTTATCAAATCGCAAAAGACTGTGTTTGCGCTGCGCAAAGAGAAGTGTGCACTTCCCTCACGCGATCAGCATTTGTGAACGTAGCAGGCACCAATTATGCATTATTTTCACATTTGCATAGTTCACAATTACAGCATTTCACTAGACTTTTAATGAGACGCGTTTGTAAACTTGCTTTCCGCCAAAATAAAAGCTTGACTGCAGTGTCTGCCAAAATAAAAATGTGACTGCAGTTTCTGCTAAAATAAAAGCTAGACTGCAGTTTTCGCCAAAATAAAAGCTCGACGGCAGTTTCCGTCAAAATAAAAGCTTAACTGCAGTTTCCATCAAAATATAAGTTAGACTGCCGTTTCTGCTAAAATAAAAGCTCGACTGCAGTTTCCGCCAAAATAAAAGCTCGACTGCAGTTTCCGCCAAAATAAAAGCTAGACTGTAGTTTCCGCCAATATAAGAGCTCGACTGCAGTCTCTGCCAAAAATTAAAAGCTCTGCTGCAGTTTCTGCCAAAATAAAAGCTCGACTGCAGTTTCCGCCAAAATAAAAGCTCGACTGTAGTTTCTGCCAAAATAAAAGCTCTGCTGAAGTTTCTGCCAAAAAATAAAAGCTCAACTGTAGTTTCCGCCAAAATATAAGTTAGACTGCCGTTTCTGCTAAAATAAAAGCTCGACTGCAGTTTCCGCCAAAATAAAAGCTCTGCTGAAGTTTCCGCCAAAATAAAAGCTAGACTGCAGTTTCCGCCAAAATAAAAGCTCGTCTGCAGTCTCTGCCAAAAATTAAAAGCTCTGCTGCAGTTTCTGCCAAAATAAAAGCTCTGCTGAAGTTTCCGCCAAAATAAAAGCTCGACTGCAGTTTCCGCCAAAATAAAAGCTCGACTGTAGTTTCTGCCAAAAAATAAAAGCTCAACTGTAGTTTCCGCCAAAATATAAGTTAGACTGCCGTTTCTGCTAAAATAAAAGCTCGACTGCAGTTTCCGCCAAAATAAAAGCTCTGCTGAAGTTTCCGCCAAAATAAAAGCTAGACTGTAGTTTCTGCCATTATAAGAGCTAGACTGTAGTTTCCGCCAATATAAGAGCTCGACTGCAGTCTCTGCCAAAAATTAAAAGCTCTGCTGCAGTTTCTGCCAAAAATTAAAAGCTCTGCTGCAGTTTCTGCCAAAATAAAAGCTCTGCTGCAGTTTCCGCCAAAATAAAAGCTCGACTGCAGTTTCCGCCAAAATAAAAGCTCGACTGCAGTTTCCGCCAAAAAATAAAAGCTCGACTGCAGTTTCCGCCAAAATAAAAGCTCTGCTGAAGTTTCCGCCAAAATAAAAGCTCGACTGCAGTTTCCGCCAATATAAGAGCTCGACTGCAGTCTCTGCCAAAAAATAAAAGCTCTGCTGCAGTTTCTGCCAAAAAATAAAAGCTCAACTGTAGTTTCCGCCAAAATAAAAGCTCTGCTCCAGTTTCTGCCAAAATAAAAGCTCAACTGTAGTTTCTGCCAAAATAAAAGCTCGACTGTAATTTCTGCCAAAATAAAAGCTTGACTGCAGTTTCCGCTAAAATAAAAGCTCTGCTCCAGTTTCTGCCAATATAAGAGCTCGACTGCAGGTTCTGCCAAAATAAAAGCTAGACTGTAGTTTCCGCCAATATAAGAGCTCGACTGCAGTTTCTGCCGATATAAAAGCTTGACTGCAGTTTCTGCCGATATAAAAGCTTCACGTATTTTTATTATGTAGTGTAATGTGGAATGAGGCACTATATCACAAGGTAAAAGAGGGTTGAGTCCCCTTTAAAGTCCAGGTACAAGTCAATGCACAGATTATTTTCCTTGTTTAATTTGCACATTGAATATGGGTTGGAGCTCTAAATTTTGGACTCTCAAAGTGCACCAGATTTTATTGAATTTAACTTTTAAATGTACAAAATCTTCTTCCGGGGGGCCATGCCCCCGGTTCACCCACCACAGTTTCACAAAATCCTGTAGAAAACACTGTTAAATGTGTGATATTGTCTCTTTTACAGACAAAATAGGTTTATTGCCAGTAGCGTAGCAATGCATGAAGCAACATTTAAACAGAAGTCTCTTTCAAACCAAGCTGCTTTCTGTTTTTGAAAATTATTATTATAAACAAGCAGCTTTAAAATAGGCTATACTGGTGTGTTTGGGTTCTCACAGGTGTCCAGGAATGTTCTGGAGCAGATCACCAGCTTTGCCTTAGGGATGTCCTATCACCTCCCACTGGTCCAACACATCCAGTTCATCTTTGACCTAATGGAGTACTCGCTCAATATAAGTGGCCTCATTGACTTTGCCATACAGGTATGAGAGCTGATAATGTGTAATATAGATCCTCCATGGCTGCTTTCTGTTGAGCAGTCTGAAGGCCTCGAAATACTTGCTATTTTCGAATAGTTTGGAGCGGTGTTTAGATGAATATTTAAATATGTGCTGTGCTCTGTCCCCTCAATAACGAAAAATTAATACACAACAAAAATGGTGAAATAGCATCTAATCATAGCGATCAAAGCGCTGCAATTCAGCACAACAGTCATGTAATGTTTATTCATATGGCACTTTATACAATAAATTCCTTTAATACAAACAGCTTTATAGTATTAAACATGGAAAGAACAGTGTCAGTGTCGATTTCATGTTTTTATTTATGCCTGACCTCAGTGGACTGAACAGAAGAAATTAACCAGAGAAAATGTCCACGTCATAGAAGGCGGAGCCTCAGAAGCACACCTACCTATTACATAATCACCACGGACCAATGGTGGTTCAAAGGTGCTTACCAGCCAGAGTGAACTTTTCCGGAAAGTTTGCTTTGGCAAGCTGTTTAAAACGACATAACTCCAGTTCGTTTTTCGATTTTGCTTGAAGTATGTCGGGGCCTTTAGTTTTCTTCCTTGTTTGATTTTTAAAGGGTTAGTTCACCCAAAAATGAAAATTCTGTCATTTATTACTCTCCCTCGTGTCGTTCCACATCTGTAAGACCTTCGTTCATCTTCAGAACACAAATGAAGATCTTTTTAATGAAGTCTGAGAGCTTTCTGTCCCTTCATAGAAATCCAATGCAGCTACCACTTTCAAGGTACAGAAAGGTAGGAATGACATCATTAAAGTAATCCATGTGATTCCAGTGGTTTAACCTCAATTTTATGACGTGACGCAAGTGCTTTGTTTGTGCAACAATAAAACAATTTACCACTTTACTTACAAAAATATTGATCTGCAAAGCGCGTTCACGAGAGCTTCTTGACGCATGCATTTTGTGTTCATGCGAGAGCTGACATTGTTGCGTGAACATGCTTTGGATAATATTATTTTGTAAATGAAGTGGTAAATTATGCTTTTTTTGCACAAACAAAGCACTCACGTCGCTTCATAAAATTGAGGTTAAACCACTGGAGTCACATGAAGTACTTTAATGTATTTTAATATTTTTACTGCCTTTCTGGACCTTGAAAGTGGTAGTTGTGTTGAATCTCTATGGAGGGACAGAAACCTCATAGATTTCACCAAAAAGATCTTAATTTGTGTTCCGAAGATGAACGAAGGTCTTACGGGTGTGGAACGACATGAGTGAGTAATGACAATTTTCATTTTTGGGTGAACTAACCCTTTAATACAGTATACAACATCTACATTGTATTTACTAAAGGAAAGCATTATTACTTTGTATATTGGTGATTAACCTCAGTGTGTGTTGGTCATGTAGCTGCTGAATGAGTTGAGTCTGGTGGAAGCAGAACTCCTGCTGAAATCCTCCAACCTGGCTGGCAGTTACACTACAGGTCTCTGTCTGTGCATCGTGGCCGTGCTGCGGAGATATCACTCCTGCCTCATCCTCAACCCTGACCAGACCGCACAGGTCTTTGATGGGTACGTTATGTCTACTGCTCAATATGACATCTTTTGGGATGACGTTAAGCTATTTGGACAGTGATGAATGTCTCGTATTGTGCTTGGCAGACTGCGAATTGTAGTCAAGTCTGGCGTGAACCCTGCAGACTGTTCCTCAGCTGAACGCTGTATCCTGGCCTATCTCTATGACCTTTATACCTCCTGCAGTCACCTAAAGAGCAAGTTTGGAGAGATTTTCAGGTGAGAGCAACGAACGAACGAATACTTTTTAAATATATCTCCATATTCCTGGTCTCTAATGGTTGCTGGTTTTGTGTGAATTCCCACAGTGAGTTCTGCTCAAAGGTAAAGAACTCCATCTACTATAACATCGACCCATCAGACTCCAACATGCTGTGGGATCAGATGTTCATGATCGATGCCATCGCTAATCCTACTGCACACAATCTCAACCACTCCATGGTGGGAAAGATCCTCAACGACAGTCCAGCTAACCGCTACAGCTTTGTGTGTAACGTGCTCATGGACGTGTGCGTGGACCATCGTGACCCTGAGAGGTAGTAAACGGAAATTATTGACCTTTCAATACTGACCAAAATAATCGGGATTATGATTTTTGCCATAATCGAGCAGCCCTAACTAAGACTTCAGTAATAGCAGAACACCTGCATGGCATCTCTACTATGGTGTAAAAAAATGTTGTGTGTTTTGTTTCAGGGTGAATGATATCGGTATCCTGTGTGCGGAGCTGACGGCATACTGTCGCTCTCTCAGTGCTGAGTGGTTGGGAGTGCTCAAGGCTCTCTGCTGCTCTTCCAACAACGGCAACTGCGGTTTTAACGATCTACTCTGCAACGTTGACGTGAGTCGCAATATCTATTGCGTAAACCTCTAAAGGTGCAGTCACAGCAAAAGGAACAATGTATGAATCCCATTTCACAGAGAACTAAACAACATTCTGTTTGTCAGCATGGCAAATTCACTCAATCAGTTTGAAATTGTTGTAAATTCTGTGTGGGGAAATATTTTTCCTATTGAAGTGAATGGATTTTGCCTATGAAAACCCATGAAACAACAGTAAATGTCACTGCACCTTAGTATGCTGTTTGTGCATATTTGAACCATGACATGACTAAAGTTTGTGGCATGTCTGAAGATTCTCTGATGTCTCTCTTTTGCTCAGGATGAGAGGTGAAATGTCTAGTTGACTAGAATGACTACTAGATGTTCTTGGTGATTAATTGCATGCGTTTTCTCTTTGGCAGGTGAGTGATCTTTCTTTCCATGACTCACTAGCAACATTTGTCGCCATCCTGATAGCTCGGCAGTGTTTGTTGCTGGAGGATCTGGTGCGCTGTGTGGCCATCCCCTCCCTATTAAACGCAGGTACGGATCCCCACAGGCTCCCAGTATTCCACAACCACTTACCATACAGACGCTCAGTCACCACTTACCTCACTCTTGGAAGTGCAGGCGTTTAGTTTTTCACAGTTCCGTAAAATACGTCAGTGCTAACTGCCTTCCTGTTTGATGTCTCTGGGAATCTCTATCTTTAGACGCACTGATGTGTGTCCTGGAGCCATTGAGCTCATTCTGCTGCCCACAGTCTCTCACTCGGTCTCTGATTGGTTCACTGCACAAGGAGCTATTCAGGGTGGCAGTGAAAGACCGAATGATGCTGTTGAATAGTGGTGTGTATTTAGAGAAGGAGCATGACATGATGTGGGAAAAACACATACTTTGTCATTGATTTAGGGTTAATTTAGAGGATTAGTTTAGAGGGATAATTTTCACAAAATTCTGTTGTTGTTTTCTCACCCTAATATCATTACAAACTTGTTTGACTTCTTCCATGATGTTTTGCAGAATGTGCAGAGCGCTGTTTTTCATAATGGTACCCTGATAATCAATCTTTCAGTTAATGCTGTTTTCAGCTGATTAACGAACAAAGCTGATAATTCATAAACGCATTCCATATAATTTGTGCACTATGTTTTAAGTCTTCATAAGCCATATGATAACGTTGTGTGAGAATTAAAAGGAATAGTTAACCCAAAATTGATAAATATCATTTACTTAGTAGTATTTTTAATATTCTTTCATCATTATTGTTCATCCACTGAAAGTCTACTAAAACTTTGACTCTTCAAAAAGTTCATAAAGAAAGTGAAATCCTTATGAATAAAGTGGTGTAATCCCTTCTGAAGAGACATGATCCCCTATATGATGAGCAAATTTAATTACGGCTTTTATTCACATATACACAATAATCAACACGCATACGTAGAGCTCATCAAATATGGTAAACGGTAGCTTAAATGTGCTTGCTTGATGCGTGAGAACTAATGAGGTTTGTTCCCGCATGTCAAGCAAGTGCGTTTGAGCTTCCATTTACCACATTTGATGTGCTCTATGTATCTACTATCTTTTGAGTTCAACAGTGGTGTCAATTCAGTTTGGAACAACATGAGGTTGAGCAATTCATGACAACATTTTTGTGTTTGGTTGAATCAAGTCCCTTCTAGGAACTTAAAGGGGACCTATTATGCCCCATTTCACAAGATGCCATATAACTCTCTGGTGTCTCCAGAATGCGTCTGTGAAGTTGTGAGCAAAAACACGCCGTTTTTGTCTGTGTCCCTTTAAATGCAAATGAGCTGCTGCTCCCAGCCTTCTTTCCAGAAGAGGGCAGAGCTTTAACAATTGCGCTTCAGTTGTTCAACAACAACAAAACTGGAGAATCTCACGCAGCCAAAATGAGGATTGTCAGTAACAGTGTTCAGCCTTACACTGTTCAAACTGGAGTCGACACTGATGGAGAGACTCAGGAAGAAGACATTCTGTACTGCTTTCATGCGGCTGTGAGCCAGAAATGATGGGGTCATGTTCTGTGGCTAGTGCCTTTTATGGAAGACTCTGGTTGTGACATGTTCGTGTGTGTGCGCAGCCTGTAGTGAGCAGGATTCTGAACCTGGAGCCAGACTGACCTGCAGGATCCTGCTTCATCTGTTCAGAACCCCACAGCGTAACCCCTGTCCACAAGACGGCACCAAATCAGGTAATTTAGACCTCACACATCCCATCTGAACTCTAGATCATATCACATTAAATATCCACAAAACTGTGAATAATGTTTATGTCCACAGACAAATCCACAGTGGGCATCAGATCATCCTGCGACCGACACTTGCTGGCTGCTTCTCAGAACAGCATTGTGGTGGGAGCCGTGTTTGCTGTGTTGAAGGCTGTTTTCATGCTGGGTGAGATTTTGGGTACCTTTTTGTTGTGTATTCATGTCTTAGCCAGTCAGTCATACAAGAGCTTTAATTGTATCCAGTGATCAGAGAGCAAAACGAGAGAACCAGGAAAGGCTTGTGTTAAAGGCTTTTGGTAAATGACGGAGAAGAAAGCCACAGGAATGGGAGAATGAGTAAATGAGACCCAGCTGGCAATGGGTGAAAAAAAAGTGAGACTTTTTGTTTATTTTTCCAGGAGATGCCGAGCTGAAGGGTTCAGGCTTCTCCCATCCCGCTGGATTGGACGACATTGGAGAGGATGACATGGGCTCCAAAAAATCCGGAGGACGTAACGTCTCTATTGAAACGGCCAGTCTGGTGGTTTACGCCAAGTATGTGCTGAAGAGCATCTGCCAGCAGGTGATGATTATAAGAGGATCTCATCCTTGGAAAGATTTTAGCCATTATAAGTTATATTATATTATTAATAGACTGAAGTTGTGAAAATAATGTCCTTGGCAAAGAAACACATTTTTGAGTGATGTACTAACCGCTAGCTTAAAAACAAGGATGTAATCTTCCAGATCTTGTGGAAATGCGTCACCTGGCTGTGCCCTCAGTATTACCCCAAATTGTGTTTCCATCACTGTAATGAACTGAGGCCCGGTTTCCAGCTGGTATTAAGATGCGTTTTGGTCGATCGGAGCACAAGTACACGCTCCCGTTTACACCTGGTGTTTTTAATCCGTCCACTTTCGACCATTTCTGTCCTTATTTCCCACATGAGGAGGGTCTATGGGAGGGTAAATGTAAGGTTTTTTTCAGATCTTTCAATCTAATGGACAAAATAAGCTTGTGCAAATTACATATGAATGCGCCTGGAGATGACGAAAACACACAGAGAGCAGCAGCTTTCATTTCTGCTCTGACAGCAGCAATACCGTGACGCCGAACGCAGTGAAATGGTGAGAGAACATTGTGCTTGGTATGTTTTTCGTCTTCTGACAAAACTTGGGTCTTTAGTCGACAAAGTTTAGATAGCACGCTTTCCATATTAGGTCAGTAAGTGGTCTTTTTTGGCTGTTTGAACGCATTCGACCACATAAGCCTTTACACTACGAAAGCAATCCGGTCAAATGCGTTTTTGACTACCTCTGGAAATGGTCAAAAGTGGACAAGCGAAACTTTTTACAGCCCCTTTACACCTGGTTAGCGTTATCCACTTGTGATCCGACTGACCAAAACGCATCTTAATATCAGGTGGAAACAGGGCCTAAGACACCAAAAGTAATCAAGATTAGCAGCATGCTGCTTATTTCCATTGTAGGTTGTGGAAATTGTAGCTTTTCTTCATTTCTGCATTTCATTTTGCTGATTTTTCTCTTTCTTCTCTTTCAGGAGTGGGTCGGCGAGCGGTGTCTGAAGTCTCTGTCGGAGGACAGCAGTGCACTACAGGATCCAGTGCTGGGGAACATCCAGGCTCAGCGGTTACTGCAGCTCATCTGTTACCCACACAGGCAGCTGGACAGCGAGGAGGGCGAGAATCCTCAGAGACAGCGCATTAAACGCATCCTGCAGGTCACACGCTCTCACATGACCCGATAAGAACATCTGCTCCATAGTAGACTGTGCTTTTTGTAGTAGTATAGAGTGAATTTTTAACTGAGTGGGGTTAACATCTAACCATTCGTTTAAATAAATTTAAATGGTACTTTAAGGGGAAACACTGCATTATATAAATATTTAATGAACCAAATAGTATTTTCACATTTATAACATAAAAGATCTCTAACTTTGTTTTGCGCTGTTGCGTAGGCAAAGCGTCACTTGAACTAAAATCCAAATTGCGATATTACTTAGTGTACTTGTCAAATCATAAAAGGCTGTAATTAAATATAATAAGTAGGCTATATAGTCTGACGTGCTCCATGTTTCAGAGCGACTCAGTTCACAGTAGATAAAGCAAACTCCATCGCTGTAAGTTCTATGATTTTAAAGTGCACCAGGTTCACTTTAATTTTTACATTTGCGTAATTTAAAACATTTTGCGGACAGATATTTAAAGCATTTCACTGGATTTGTATACCTGATGTCATAGAAACTTAAAAGGGGCCTATTATGCCCCTTTTACAAGATGTAATATAAGTCTCTAGTGTCTCCAGAATGTGTCTGTGAAGTTTCAGCTCAAAATACCCCACAGATCATTTATTATAGCTTGTCAAATTTGCCCCTATTTGGGTGTGAGCAAAAACACGCCATTTTTGTGTGTGTCCCTTTAAATGCAAATGAGCTGCTGCTCCCGGCCCACTTTCCAGAAGAGGAACAGCTTGCGCTTTGGTTGCTCAACAAGAACAAAGCTGGAGAATCTCACGCAGCCAAAATGACAATTTGCCAGTAACTACGTTCAGCCTGACATTGTTTTACAGCGCAGTTGTATTACAGTAGCAATATTATTTGTCTTTACAATGTACAACATTTTCTAGATGCTCTCTAGACAGTCTGAAGTCCACTCACCATACACGTTTTTGAGGAGGAAAACCTTTCTGAAAACTACTTATTTTTGCAGTTCCATGTAGTGATGCTGTAGGTGCAAAAAATATCATCAGCTTTAAAACCCAGCAGACCAGGTCTGCATACATAGAGATTTCCTGTTTTAGACATCAGGCAGCTCTGTTCCGGCTGTCAGCAATGGAAGAGCAGCAGAGAATGAACACACAGTCATTTCCCCAGGTTTAATTATTCATTTCACACCCTTTAGCCTTTAAGCCATTAATGATTTGTGTGGGTCTCACAGCAGCTCATTATTCTGGATTGGTTTTCATCTTCATAGTCTGTGAAGACAGGGGCCCGTCGCAATTAATATCCAGCTGGGGCTCTGAAGCTCTGCTTTGATTCCTTTAAAAACATTCTTTCCATATTCCGTCTGTTTTTCTGCTTCTAGAACATGGACCAGTGGACCATGAGACAGTCCTCTCTCGAGCTTCAGCTCATGATCAAGCAGTGCTCACCTAATTCAAACTCGACTAATGTAAGCTCAACTAATGTAAGTGCTTGCTGAGTTCAGCTCTGCTTGATGATTTCTCCAGCTTTCTCTAACGTTCATAATTTCCTGGTTAATCTGAATTCTCTACAGGAGCTGTATGCTCTTCAGGAAAATATAGCCAAGGCCACCATTGAAGTTTTCCAGAAGTCTGCTGAGATGAACTCTAGTAACCCCACCTGGAATGGCTCCGCTGTCTCTGGCAGCTCCGTCTCCAATAGCAACAGTGCCAGCAAACTGAAACCTGTGCTTAGGTGGGTGACCCCAATCACTGCTTCCTGTCTGTGGTCTGATTTACTTTCAGTTTAATGGAGTTGGTGGACTGTGCTTCTTGCATGCTTTCAAACAACACAAATCAATGTGTTATCCTTAAGAAGAGACCTGACGTTTGTGTAGCTCATGACCTGCGTGTTTCTCAAACACTTTTGTTATTGTTTGTGTTTCGTTCAGTTCCTCCGAGCGTTCAGGTGTCTGGTTAGTGGCCCCTCTGATTGGGAAGCTGCACACCTCAGTGCAGGGTCACGTGCTGAAGGCTGCGGGTGAAGAACTGGAGAAGGGACAGCACCTGGGACCCTCCTCACGAAAAGAAAGAGATCGGCAGAAACAAAAAAGGTACTAAACTTTTAGCACTGACTTTAAAGCTGCTGCAGCACTCCACTGTTGCTTTTTACTGTGATAAGCTGATGTTTAATATCTTTAAGTGTGCCAGTGATACCTAAACATGTTGCCTAGGTGTGTTGCTCACTAGGGTTTGAGAAGTCGGTAACTGCATTCACACGGGGCGTCAGAGGCAACACTTGACGGAGGGCGTGTCTGAAGCTTGTGCTGACGCGACATAACAGCCAATCATATTACTTTCCGGTGTTACATGAACACAATTGGCTAGTGTCTGCGCTAGGGAATTTGCATAAGGCGATCTGATTGGCTGATGCTTGTGTTGGCGCTTAAAGTCTTCAACTTCTACCACGAGCAACGCGTGGGAACCCACATTTCAGTTCGGCAAAGCATGACATCACCCATTCAAAGTAAATGAGAAGCGTTAACGCCAGCGCTCCATGTGAATGCAGCGTAAGCAACAAATTTATACTGCCTTCTGAGGTTGTCCTATGATTTTTAATAAATGCTACTGTTCAGATATAATAAAGTTCTCATGCTATTCTTCTGGCACAATCATTTTATTAGTATAATATTGTTTATCATGATAATGAACATGTATGATTGTGTTAGATGATCACCGTGTTCATGTTTTCTTTTCTCTTTCAGTATGTCTCTCTTGAGCCAGCAGCCCTTCCTGTCTCTGGTGCTGACGTGTCTCAAAGGACAAGATGAGCAGAGAGAGGGTCTCCTGACTTCCCTCTACAGCCAAGTCCAGCAGGTACCTAATCAACTCCACCCCTCAAAAACACTGTGTCATTGTTAGTGAATTCTCCACGTCTCTTTGAACTGATACAATGTATTCCTCCATCAGATTGTGACTAACTGGCGTGAGGACCAGTACCAGGACGACTGCAAAGCCAAGCAGATGATGCACGAGGCCTTGAAGCTGCGACTCAATCTGGTGTGCAACTGCTATCTCTTTCTCTCATATCATCTGCCTTTAAGGTTGACAAAACAAGTACAATCGCTGTGTTGATCTGCCTCTCATCAATTTCATTTCCTTGTATTGTGTGACTGAGGTTAAAAGACAAATAAATGTCACTAAGAATGAACTCATTTTTTTATTTCTTGTCACATGGTCTAGGTGGGCGGGATGTTTGATACGGTACAGCGTAGCACGCAGCAGACGACAGAGTGGGCAGTGCTTCTGCTGGACATCATCAGCAGTGGCACAGTGGACATGCAGTCAAACAAGTGAGATCTGACACCGCTCATTCACTGCCACTAATCATCTTGGCTATACCATCTGATTTGAATGATGTGTGTTCTTTTCCATTAGTGAGCTCTTCACTACGGTGTTAGACATGCTGAGCGTGTTGATTAACGGCACTCTGGCAGCTGACATGTCCAGCATCTCTCAGGGCAGTATGGAGGAGAATAAGAGGGCCTACATGAACCTGGTCAAGAAGCTCAGGGTGAGACGAATACTGATACTGTTTGGAAAAAGCTACGGCCTTATATTGAGAGGATTGGAAAAACAGTCAAAGTGTTTCATAAGCATCGCTGTTATCATGGGGGGGGCATATTTATTGTAGCCGTGGAGTTTCCCGATGTGAGCTGTCAGCTCCGCTACAATTTGGAGCAGTTAAGGCTTGGGTATACTTCATTTTCTGCGTTCCACAGTTGAGTGTGCAAGCCTTTCAAAGTGCTCTTCTGGCCTTGAGCGCAGAAAGACTCGTTCGGCGCATGCGCAATATCTAGTGAATTTTTTTTATGTCTCTTGCACATGCGCTGTTGAACGCGCATCGTTCCCGCAGTTACCAAATCCACATGTGTGACCCCTTCAGGGCACAAGCAAGAAAAACAATTTGTTTAACACAAAATAGTTCTCGGTTTACGAAAATGAATTTTTTCACTATGGGCCACTAGAGAAATATTAAAGGATTAGTTCACTTCAGAATTAAAATTTAAAAGGAAAACATTTTTCTCCACCGATCCAGTGTCTTTTTCAAGAAAATGGCCGATCATTTAGCTAGATAAGATTCCTCGGCTGGGATCATGTGTGACCAGTAAAGGCATTTATAATGTTACAAAGGATTTTTCTCATACCTGTTTTTACTGTATTTTTGATCAAATAAATGTAGCCTTGTTGAGCATACAAGAATGCTCTTTCAAAAACATTTTAAAAAGTTTGCATGGCCAAGCGCCACTCACTTTTTCTTCCAAAAATGTATGTTTGTTTTGTCCTGCAGAAAGAACTCGGTGACCGTCAGTCCGAGAGCTTGGAGAAAGTGCGGCAGTTGCTGCCTCTGCCCAAGCAGACGCGTGATGTCATCACCTGTGAGCCCCAGGGATCACTCATTGACACAAAGGGCAACAAAATAGCTGGATTTGAAAAAGAGGTACGTAGCAGCTTTTTGGTGTTGTAGTGCTGCTCAGCTGCTGCCGATTCCCTTACCTTTGCATTTGTTTGGTGATCTCTCGCACACAGGGTCTTCAGGTGTCGACTAAGCAGAAGATTTCTCCATGGGACGTGTTTGAGGGGCTGAAGCACTCGGCTCCGCTCTCCTGGGGCTGGTTTGGAACTGTGCGGGTCGACCGCAAAGTCACAAAGTTTGAAGAGCAGCAGCGGCTCCTGCTTTACCACACCCACATAAAGCCCAAACAACGCAGTTACTATCTGGCGCCCCTCAACCTGCCCCAAGAGGAGGAGGAGCCACCTACACCTGTGGCTCCTGAGCCAGACAAGAAGGTGGATCAAGGGAAGCCGGAGAAGAGCGTCTCCAGTGTCACAAATGACCCCAGTAAGAAGAAGAAGAAAAAGAAACAGACAGCCGCAAATAAACAAGAGGTACAAAAGTGTCTATCTATCTATGTATTTATGCAGGGCTCGATATTAACGCTTGTCCGGGACAAGTGTATTTTTTGAAGGGGCAAGTAAAAGAGAATTTTACTTGCCTGACTGGACAAGTAGCCTGATTTAAAATGTCAATAACAACTAAATAATAACTAGGGAATCACCAAAACGTGAGAATGATTCTGATTTTATTTCACGAGTTACATTTAGTGTAAATGGCAATTGATAATGGATAATAATGTATGTTGAGGCTTGCGCCGCCTCTCGAGGAGAAATCTAATCAAATGAGCGCAGCACACTCAAATAAACTGTTAACATACTGCGGTAAAAATCCAAAATGTGGAGTTTTTATATTTATAACATATGATACAGTTAAGCAGCATCACACAACTTCCTGAATACCATCACGATTGAAAATGTGAACCTGATTTCATACTACATTTCAATAAACAATTAGTTAAAATTAAGTTACTTACATTTTAAACACAATATTTACTATTTTTGTCAGTTTCATCAGGGAACATAGTTCCAAACAAAGATCACAACAGAACCATAGCGCATCCACAGATCACTCAACCGTGTTTCGTTATTGAATGATTTAGCATTTTTGAACGAAACTGTTGAGTCAATGATTCAATTACTTTTCAAATTCATAAACAACTGCTTAATTCTTGAATGAATTGGTTGAATAAATGGCTCATTCATAACTTACTCATTCAGACAGTCACTTGCTGCCACCTACTGGCGGTTTAGTTTAATGTTTAAAAGTATAATTTTTACCCAACAATTCTTATTTGTATTTTCAAAAAATATTTAAAACAATCTCATAACATTGTTTAATGCAGTTGTAATTTTTCAGTGTAAATTCTTTTAATTTGATTGCTAACAGCCCTATAGTGTCTTATTCTTAATTGGATTTATTAAAAAATATGCCCTTTATAAAAGGTAAAAAAAAAAACTGCGCTCAGGGTAAACAAATATGCAGATTTAAATATGTCAAAGCTGATAGAACACTGAAAATATTGCTTCAGAATAAATAATATTTACAACACAATCCTATTTTTTTCCCCCTTTTTTACTCTGACAAGTGAATGACTGATTTACTTGCCCGAAGGAAAAGCACATTATGTCGCTTAATGTCGAGCCCTGACATATATGTATATGTATATTGAAAAGCTATTAATGGAAACAAGATGAAAATCAAGATGTTTGATTGGTTCCTGTGGTCTAGGACTACAAGCCACACAACCCAGCAGTCATGCAGTTCACGCAAGGCATGGCCCCTGATCTTATGAACATGAGCCAGTCAAATATGCCTTTTCAGATGGCCTACCGGGCTCCAATAATGTATGCCCAAAACCAGCCTCTACCACCAGGTCAGCACATATCCCAGCATGCCTAAACCTCTCAGGGGGGTGGGGTTTAAATGCACGTAGGACATCTGCTTTTATGCTTTCTTGTCTTCCATATTTTTCCCCCTAAGGTGGACCCGGTTTGGAGCCCCCTTTCCGTCCCAGGACTCCTATGAACAAAATTCCTGCACGTCCCAATTATATGCAGGCTGCTAGCATGGGCAACATGATGGGAATGGACAAGCCATACCAAATGAACTATAAACCCCCACCCAGCATGCCTCAGGGGCAGATTCTTCGTCATCAGCTACAGGTCAGACTGGTGAGTCTGGTTTTACTAATCAAGACCCCAGACCAAAAACACACGGTTTCCTTGAAAATTTTTATCTACTTTTCATTTTATAATAGGTGTCCTGTAATTGTCAAATGTGAGGCCCCACACATATTTAGGAGTCAAAATATCATAGAGACTTGGTGTTAAAGTCTTTTGACTTGACCACTGTGTCGGGGTCCCAACACTCCTTTGGATCACAAAAGCAACAAACGGTGCTAATATACACTCTCAGTGTGCTGTACTACTAGCGAAAAATAATAATATAACCTTTATCTTCATAGCTAAAACTCAGTTGGCTGTAGTGTACACCATGATTTTTTAAAATTGTTTAGCTTGAAGGTGTGCTATAAATGAATAGTACTTATAAATGACTGTTGAGAATTGAAATTGGGAGTATTTTCACTTGAAACGGAGTAGAGGCTTGGACCAGGAAACAGTATTATTGGAAGGTCAATATGTCATGACTAGGGCTGCACGATTAATCGAAATTAAACCGTAATCGTGATTATGAATTCGCAAAGGCTGCAATTTTTAACTAAATATGCACAGCATGTTAGTGAAGAGCAGATCTGTGATCAGTAGTAAAGTAGTAAATGCTTATGTGTATTTGAAAAAGCAAATAACATCAGTCTTGAGCTTTTTTGTGAGCTGATGTGGCTTCATTGTAGAATGAGGCAGACAATATATCATTTTATAGTATTCTATACAGTGATAAAGGCTATGTCGATTTAGTATTGCATTATAAATGTACTTTATTATTATGAAAATACCCGAAAAGGCTTGAAGAACATCATATATTGTCGTAGTCGTGTGTTTGTCTTCATGCTTAAAGCGTTTTTCTCTTTTTATTCAGCTACAGCGATAGCTTGATGGCCTTGTCCACATTAAAAATTTTCTTAAAACGTCAAAAGTTATTACTTCTGTGAGCAGGGTTGCCAGATTTTCACAACAAAACCCGCCCAATTGTTACTCAAAACTAGCCCAGTTATGTTTCAGAGGGGTCTCCTGGTAAAAACGTGTCCCTTGGGGTAATATCTGCATTTTTTGGTGGGGTTCCCCTGGTAAAATTAGCATTCCAGAGGCTAAATATCACGTTATTAGGGTCGTTTCAATCCGCATACATGAAAAACAACCTGCGGCAACACTGTTAAAGTAGCCCAATTCTATGGGAGAACCACAGACTTGGCAACACTGGGGATAGCTTGATGGCCTTGTCCACATTAGGGACTTCCTAGAATGTCATAATATTTCTGTGTTGTCTTGAATGTCATAATACTTCATAGAAGTTAATACTTCTGTGAGGCATATTTGGAGTTTCTGCGTGAGGGCGCCCTCTGGCTTCCAGTATGAATGAAACAGACGTGTTTAGCACCCAGTAATGCTCACTCCATCCTATTTTGAGTTAAAAAAAAAAAAGGAAAAATAATACTTTTCTCTAAAGAAATTTAAATGATAATCCATATGTTTTTCTCCAGTGGATGCATAAAAAGCTCATATTTCATATTAAAGACATGGACATTACCTCCTGACAAAAATTAGGAAATTCCTCATCATTTTTATCATATTATAATATTTTATAATAAGTCCTTTGTTATTTTCCCCCAAATCGTGCAGCCCTAGTCACAACTTAAGCTGCTCTAGCAACCACTCACAGCACCCTGGCGGCACGTGCAAGCACTATCTATTTTTTGTCTTTTAGTGATTGTGAATGTTAAATTCAGGAGAATTGGAAATGGGAGGCATGTATGTATGTTTGTTGGTCTTTTACAGGGGAATCATAATCATTTAATGGGACAGCAGATTAGACCAGTGGCACCTAATCAACAGTATTCATCAATGCAGCCGACACAGGCAAGTTCTTGTGCATTTACAGCCACTTGGCACATTTGCATAATTGTTCAGCATTCACTAAACCCAGAGATAACAACCCAGTAGTGTCATGTTTCTCTCTTTAGAACATTTCCCAGGGCTACACACCCTACGGTCCACATATGGGGATTCAGCCACACCCCTCTCAGACCGCTGGAATTGTTACCAGCTCGTACAGTAACCAGGGCTTCGGGGGAGGACATCCTGTCCCAAACCCAGGCATGGTGGAGTCTCTTAGGCAAATGCAGCAGAGGCCGAGCGGCTATGTCCATCAGCAGGCTTCTGGAGCATACGGACACACAATGCAGAACACTCAAAGGTCAGTCACAGACCTCTTTAAAATTCTTTGGCTTGGTCTTAGCACCTCGCCAAAATAATCAGATTTGCTAAATGATGGTATCATAAATCATCATAAACTTTCAGTACTGCCATACTTATTTAGTAACATTTTACCGCACAACCCTAATTGTAAAACAAATCGGCTCATCTTTCACCGTCTGTCTCAGATTCTCCCATCAGCCCATGCAGCAGGCGCCTATGATGCACAGCCTGGCTCAAGGTCACATGGCACCGCAGGGCATGCACCCCAACATGAGGCCCAATCAGATGATGGACCAGCAGCAGCAGCAGCAACAACAAGCCCAGCAGCAACAACAGCAGATGATAAGACAGCATTCAGCTCTCCGAGTGCGTACATGTACACACCTTTGTAGGGATGCACCGATACCACTTTTTCCAAAACAAGTCTGATACCGATACTTTATTTTTAGTACTTGCTGATACTGAATGCCGATACCGGTAGTTTCATTGCTTTTTAATTTTTAAAAATATTGGGCAGAGAAACCAAAGGAATATGAATCAAATTACTTGGCTAATAGATTTTTAAGTGTTTGTTTACTTTAAATGGGTGGTTGATTATGATTTAACTTTTTTTAACTTTAGTTAGTGTGTAATGTTGCTGTTTGATCATAAACAACATCTGCAAAGTTACGACGCTCAACGTTCAATGCAAAGAAAGATATTTTCTTTTACAGAAATTGCTTTTTTATGACTACAACAAACGGCTGGTAGGGACTACAGTGAGCTTCTTCCTGGATTGGTGACATCACAAACCCTAAAATTTACATAAACCCCGCCCCTGAGAACACAACAAAGGGGGCGGGGCCATATTGGGCTGCTTTAGAGAAGAGGAAGAGTTGTTGTAGTAGAGTGTTGTTGATATGCTGTCATTTTACGCCGGACTGCTTCACAAACGAGGGTCAATTCAACACTAGATTTGCACAAAAGATTAACATGACGGCACATGCTAGTCGGTGAGTTGAATCAACTCCACAACAACTACATAAATTTATCTACTAACCATTCAGAAACGTCTAAAAGTTGTAACTTCTTCCTGAGTCTCTCCATCAGTGTCGACTCCGGTTTGAACAATGTAAGGCTGAACACCGTTACTGACAATCCTCATTTTGGCTGCGTGAGATTCTCCAGCTTTGTTGTTGTTGAGCAACCGAAGCGCGAGCTGTTAAAGCTCCGCCCTTTTTCGGAAAGGGAGCAGCAGCTCATTTGCATTTAAAGGGACACACACAAAAACGGCGTGTTTTTGCTCACACCCAAATAGGGGCAAATTTTACAAGCTATAATAAATGATCTGTGGGGCTGAAAATGTTTTGAGCTGATACTTCACAGACACATTCTGGGGACACCAGAGACTTATATTACATCTTGTGAAAAGGGGCATAAGTCCCCTTTAAGACATAACCAACTGTGTTTCACAAGGATACTTGCCTGTACGAGCATTTTGACATAATTTTGTGTGAATTTGTCTCAAGAAGACATGAAAGAGAACTCAATTTAATAGGCTATTTGTGTGTGGTCTGATAAATATTTAATTTATATATTATATATCAAATATATAGGTGTAAAATATTTAAAAGTTCTATTAATTTGATACATTTACTTCAGAGACATCCTTCTCTGATATATCTGTTCTGCTCTGTTGTTTTTTTTTTGTTTGTTTTTTTTTGTCACAAGCACTGTACTGCACATGATGTGTGGTATCGGAGCGTTTTAATGAGTATTGGTGCATCCCTATCACATTGCATTGTGGGATACAGCATGTTTTGGGTGTATTCTGCACATTTCAGGCTTTTCTGTGCAACAAGAGAAAACATAATGCTTGCTTACTGGATTTCTAGTGACTCACCTGTAATGTCATTGTATTTGTGTGTTTGTCTTCGCAGCAGCAGCAGCAGCAGCAGCAGCAGGTTCAACAACAAGTGCAGCAGCAGCAGCAGGTCCAGCAGCAGCAGGTCCAGCCTCAGCAGGTGCCGCAGCAGCAGGTTCAGCAGCAGCAGGTGGCAGCAGCTCAGCCCCCCGCCCAGGCCCTGGGCATGCAGCCTCTGCCCCCGCAGCAGCCCATGGTAATAACCCGAATGCTGCAAAGTGGCCATTATAAAACCGTTCTAGCAGCCTCTTCTGGCTTATTGGTTTACTTTATTTTTAGACATTTAATACTGTATTTTTAAAAAAATTTTGTCTCAGTTCCCACGGCAAGGCATGCAGCAAACCCAGCAGCAGCAGCAGACTGCAGCACTGGTCAGACAGCTCCAACAGCAGCTCTCAAGTATGCATGAATCTTCACGTTTCTCAGTTTCAAATGTTGTGTTCATATTTTTGCTGTTTATATACTGCCCTCCAAAAGTGTTCAAATGCTCCTGGCAGGATATTGCACAATATCAACATCATTCCTTATCAATTTTGACAACTACATGAATATATTGAATTATATTCATGCATAAATGTTATAACAATCAGTGAGCCGAAAGCGCACATACACTGTTTGTTTGCATATTGATAATATCGGACTCGGGCATGCCTAATGTACGACTCCTGTATGTCACTGTAATCGTCTTTACCTTCATTACAATCGTCATCTATCACTTTTTAGCGACACAGGTTTTCTTTAGCCAATTGAGAGAGTTAGTTTGCATATGTCATGTTCATGAAGCAGTTGCATGTTTTGAGCCACCGTTCAGTCTGTATTTCACAGCAGCGCAATGAGAAACGGCTCAAGAAACAATCACAGAATACATACGAGAGAGGTGGTGCTTTGTTTTATTTATTTATTTATTTTATTAATAACTTAAAATTAATTTAAATATATTTTGCAGCCCCCCTGGAGGATCACTGGTATAGTGCGTTAATAGCGGGCGAGGCGGGACATAGCGAGCACCAGTAGAGTCTGTGCGCGCGGCTTGTTTATACACAATGTTGAATATAATGTTTAATAATGCAATGGGGGAATATTTGTGATTGCTGATAATAATAATTTTAAAAAAGTATCGTATCATGAGTTCAGTATTGCGATTTGTATCGAATTGTGACATAAGTGTATCGTTACACTCCTATTTAAGATGAAATATCTGTATAAAATTTAATCTTAACACGATAATAAATATATAGTGCCCAGAGTAAATAGTAAATAACTAAGGCACCCAGAGTATGTGATTTTTGTGTGTGTGTGGTTTTAGGTGTTCCTAAAATTAAAGGGTTCACCCAAAAATGAAAATTGTGTCATTAATTACTCACCCTCATGTCGTTCCACACCCGTAAGACCTTCGTTCATCTTCAGAACACAAATTTTTTGATGAAATCCGATGGCTCAGTGAGGCCTGCATTGACAGCAAGATAACTAACACTTTCAATGCCCAGAAAGCTACTAAAGACGTATTTAAAACAGTTCATGTGACTACAGTGGTTCAACCTTAAAGTTATGAAGTGACGAGAATACTTTTTGTGCACCAAAAGCCATAAGATTTCATCAAAAATATCTTAATTTGTGTTCCGAAGATGAATGAAAGACATAAGGGTGAGTAATAAATGACATTATTTTCATTTTTGGGTGAATGAAGTTTAAGTTTATTGGTGAATCAAGAATTGTTTGTGAAAACATTGGTACACAGATTTCAGCATTAGTAAATGAGACTGTTGTCTTCGTTCTCGTTTAAACTGAAGTTGCGTGTATCCACAGCTGAGTGCTCATCAACACGCCGTCTGTTTTATTGTGGTCTCCCGGAGTTGTTTGTTGTTCAGTCTCTTGCATTTGTTTTTGTTTTTTGTTTTTTTAAGTGTAAGACATTGTGCTGGGCCAGTGTTGCCACCTGGTGGACCAACTGATCAGTGCAAAAAAAATAAGGTGCATGTGCCAGCTGAGCTACTACGCTGATTACGAAATTTAATTCAGGCAAACTGTATGCATACCCTAATGGAGTATACTTTGGGCTTAAAGAGATGCTTTTGAAGTAGCTCTAATATTAATATTTACTTCAGTATGTTCTAAATTCATACATTTTGTATTTAATGTTTTTATCCATAGTGCTGTTACTTATAATGCAAAGAATTCACAAGAATGTATATAAAAATAGTTAATTTTCTGTACTGAAATTTGTTTTTTTTTTGTTTTTTTTTTTCTTCTTTCTTTTATTTTCTTCCCCCAGATACTCAACCTGGACAGAACACCAACTCATATTACTGAGAGTGTCTGAATGAATTTCAGCGGTGGTAAAGAATAGTTTTGTGTCCACACAAGCGGACTTTTCAGAGATGAGATGACCCCTGCGCCTGAAGGAAAGCCCACAGGGCTGTATCTAAAGTAGATTGTTTTTCAGACATGCATTTCTGAAAGTCATAGAGGCGTCGTTCTGTGAAACATTGAGGTGAACAATGAAAGAGTTTATGTAAAAAGAAGTACAGGAAATTATAAAAAATATTGCAACTTTTTTTATTTTATTTCAATTTGTACAATTTTTCAGTTTCGTGTATTTCTCATTAAAAAAAATCATGTCACTTTTTATCCCTTGTTGTAACATTATAGAGTGTGACCTTAAATCATTGTTTGATCCTTGGTATCCCAACACCATTTACCACTGTTATCTTTTATTACTACATTCATTGAGACTTTGACTTGTGTTGTGTTGCCATTTTGTGAGTCCTCCCTTTCACCTGGCTCCTCTCAAGGCGATTAAACAACACTCCCAAGTCAGGACCCAGCGCTCTTCCTTCTAAACCACAGTCTCTTCCTTCATACTTCGTCAGGAAGTCAAGAGAATCCCAGTTTCTCTCCTCAGGTGTGACTCCCAACCTAGATAAAATTTTGTCTGCAAGATCTGGTACCACAGGTTGCAGGAGTATCCCATACATCCTGAGGCACTCTAAAGACACATGAAGGATGGTGTCAAGCCACTGCTGGTCTCCAGGATCTTTCCGATCAAGTTTCCATGGAGCATGTCTTTGGACGAACGCGTTAGTCATGCGAACGCATGCGCTAATGGCCTCCAGTGCTTTATATATGTGTAGGTTCTCAAAGTGCTGCTCTACTAAGACCGGAAGCGCAGATATGGCCTCCAGCATTCTGTAGTCTTCTGAGACGGCTTTTCCACAGAGCCCTTTTGGGAAGCAGATGTTGCAGAATTGAGGATACACCTGTGTAGGGTTGAGTGAAGGAGCAGTGCAGCGGTTTAAAAGCCCGCCGAGAGCGTCCGCTAACTCGCTGTTGCACATCTTAATGACTTTATCATCATAATAGTCACAGTCCGAGTCAGGAACACCTTGTCTCAGGAGGAAGTAGCGCAGGCCATCCACTGTGAACTTCTCCATGGCGTCCAATGGGTTGATCACGTTTCCAAGACTCTTGGACATTTTCTTTCCCTCCACCGTCCAGTGGGAGTGCACGAATATCGTCTGAGGAAGAGGCAATCCCGCAGCCAAGAGAAACGCCGGCCAGTATATCGCGTGAAACTTAAGAATGTCCTTACCGACAACATGATGCACAGCTGTCCACCACTGAGAGTGATTCTGTGGGTAATTAACAACGGTTAAGTAGTTCACAAGAGCATCCAACCACACGTAGATGACCTGTTCCGGATCTCCCGGGACTGGAATACCCCACTGGAGGCGGCTCTTCTGCCGAGAGACTGACAGATCTGGGATCTCGTCCTCCAGCCATTGAAGAACCAAGTGATGAAACTTCACAGGCTGGATGATATTTGGGTTTAATCGAAGCCAATGAAGCAGTTCAGTGCGAAAATCCGATAGGCGGAACATGTAATTGTCCTCCTTTATCCACTCCACCTGTCAAAGAGAATAGAGAAATTATCTTGTGCAACTTTGAAAAGCTTTAGAAGAGTTTGGTTAGGTCTTGACGAAGTCAGTATAGTGGAATAAAAACAACACCTAGTCTTTTTCACTGCAACTTCAATGGAAGCAAGACAATGTTGTCAAAATTAACTCCGGTATCCAGCGCTAGTTTCAGGTTACACTGTTTGCTAGCCTGGCTATTAAGTATTAATATATCGTTAATACTTCTCACCATTTATTCCGAGGGTACGACCGATTTGTTTTCCATATATCTATTTAAGTATTGTTGAAAAGGGGGTTTGACTTGTCCAACAGCGGTGGCTTTTTCTGGACATCGGCGACTTCTCCGCAATGTCGTCCGCCATTTTAAATGCACGAGCCCTTAAATTAGAATGGATTCTGATTGGCTGAAAAAAATTCTTCTGAAAGTGATCCCAACGATATGGTTTCTCTATATTGTTGTCGTTGTAGCTGTGGTGTGGACGATTTGGAACTATATCTTTATCGTGAACGGGCCTTTAGTCAAAGAATCATCTAAAAATGTAAGACCTGTCATAAGTAAAAATAAGACTTTTTTTGAAATTGAAATTAATACTTTTTAAAGCAACACCATGGAACTTTTGGCACTCTAGCGGTTGATAAACAGAACTGCATGCGTCTTGCGGAGGAACATTGTAGCCATACTTCTCTCTGTTTATGTCCAAATATAAACACTTATTATAGGTGTACCCTAGCAAAGACTAGAATAACACAAGACGTGTCACACATTGTTTTGAATGGGAGAAAGTGTAACTCGCAATATGGCAGAATAAGTTCCGCCTTCTAAATAAGAGCCAATCGCAGATTGGTAAAGTCATTGTGTCACTGCAGCGGCCGTTAGAAGCTCCGGTTCCTATAGAAACAGTCAAACGCGCGCCTCCTAAACGGGACAAGAGACACGCATTAGCTTGATCCAGCCTGAAAATAATGCTTTTTGTCATGATTTGAGCATTTAGAAACAAAATTCATGAGACAGTTGTTGTCAGATTTCATTGGTGATTTCAAATATGAAATTTAATCAAAAGCTTGGCAAACAGCTTTGGAGAATTTGATGTTTCCCCATTCAAAGAGATAGGAGCTGCACTTGCACGCCAGAGAGGTGTTTCAAAGATGGCCGCCGAGTGAAATGACTTGTCTCAAAGGGACTTGGACCATAGTGATTCAAGATGAGACAAAAATACTGTTTCAAAAATGGATTCTTGATGTGCTTGCTCATTATGTAAATTTTTGAACACAAAAAAGTTAGTGTTGCTTTGAGGATCTGCGGAAACCCTGCAAATATTCAGCCAGTAGAAGAAAAAAAAACCATCTGGCAACCAGTGGATGTATTTTAGATCAGGGGTTTTCAATCATTTAAATGCTACAAACCCCCAAATATGATCATCATGAGATCATCCTAAAAAATGTTTTAATGTTTAAAGACCCAAGTTATACTCATTTAAATCAGTACTATACCAATGTAAAATATTATTTGGAAAATAGTGTTGCTTTTTATTTGTTTCTACTTTCAAGATATTTTTCATTACCCTCTATGGGACTTATGAAATCACAGCTAGAAAAAGTAAATTATTTTACATATATTTAAGGCTAAAATCATTTTCCAAAATTAGTTTTCTACATCTGACCTTTATGTATTTTTTTTATTTTAGGGTTTTGTCATTTATAACCGACTTTGTCCTATTAGTACAAATTATTTTTAGGAAAAAAGTCTGAAACTTCACGCACATTCAAATGCATTTTCAACTATCTAAACTATTTAAAGGCCCACTGAAGAGTGTTGGAACGCGCAGCATTATTCAATGTGTTGATGTAATTTCAACTGAAACAGGAAGACTGGGCGATATATCGAACAGCCCCGCCCCTTTTATTAAATAGCCAATAGCGTTTCGTTTAATTTACAGCTCGCCCAGAGTAAAACCTCGGTTTCCTTCTAATCTCTAACCGTTTCTCCTCATAATGTCCTTTATATCGCTTATATACAGCATTCTGTGCAGAATTCAAATGGATCAGGTACCTTTTGTGGTCTGCACGCATATGATCCGCTCTGTGCTCTCGTGTCTCTGGACCGGAGCAGACTGCTCGCGTCAATGGAAAGCATATCTGAATCGTTCCCTATTCTCTATATAGTGCACTATGTGCCATTCACCATGTAGAAACTAGTAAATGTGTGAGCAAATGACCGATTTCAGCCGAGGCTTCAGCGTCTGTAAGAGTGCAGGAGGAGGCGGGACTTCAGATTCTAGAGAGCATTTGATTGGACCGTAGATTTGACGAGAAACTGAAGTGCGATGTCATGAAAATCCGTGATCCATTTTAGCGGAAGTGAGAGACTGCAAGTTTTGAACGCTTATATCTCCTAAATGCGAATTTTGTCATTGTTTTGGAAACACACCAGCTTATTAATACCCTTAAGGCTAACATATTCAAACTAAAAGCTAGGGGATTTTAATTTTGAACTTGCATGCGAAAATGACAAATTCAGATGCAACTTCGCTGCCTGGAAAATAGTCAAACCATGTCTTAGTGTTTCAAAAAAAAAACATTAAAACAATCTTTAACACTGTTGTAATCCACTGACAGAGGCTTTTACTCAAGAACAGGATTGATGGTACCTTATGGCCGCTTTCCATGGATACTTTTATCAGACTTCCCTCTGAATCTGTTCTGTCAATAACTTGAGTTGGTGTAAGAAAACTTTCATCTGGAGTGGAGTACCAGCCTTCGTAAGTGCCTTTGTAGATGAAGCCTTTGCTGTGGAGAACAGTCCAGAAGTGTTCAACGGCCTGTCGATGTTTATTCTCTGTTGTCCGGATGTAGTCGGTGTACAAAATACCACATCTTTGGAAAACATGCTTAAAACTCTCTGAAACCTCAGTGCAGAATTTCAGAGGGTCTTTACCAGCGTTGTCCGCTGCCTGTTGGATTTTGAGACCATGTTCATCTGTACCTGCAGAGCACATAGAGACAACCTCACTTCAACATACTGATCTCTGGAGCCAGTTGCATAAAGCCATTATGTTAAAGGTGCAGTGTGTACATTTTAGCGGCGATACTGTGAATTGCAATATAGAGAAGCTACGGTGGTCAACACAAGACAAATATGTCCTCATCTGAGACCGCAGAGACTAGCAAGTCAAGCAAACACGCTCTGTAGAGCAGTTTGTCCATTTAGGGCTACTGTAGAAACATGCTGGCGCAAAATGGCGACTTAACATGTTCTATGTAGATGGAAATGGCTCCTTCTAAGGTAATAAAAAAACATAACGGCTGAACACCGTTACTGACGATCGTCATTTTGGCTGCGTGAGATTCTCCAGCTTTGTTGTTGTTGTTGAGCAACCAAAGCGCGAGCTGTTAAAGCTCCGCCCTCTTCTGGAAAGTAGAGCAGCAGCTCATTTGCATTTAAAGGGACACACACAAAAACGTGTTTTTGCTCACAGCCAAATAGGGGCAAATTTGACAAGCTATAATAAATGATCTGTGGGGGATTTTGAGCTGAAACTTCACAGACACATTCTGGGGACACCAGAGACTTATATTACATCTTGTGAAAGGGGGCATTACAGGTGACCTTTAACTTTTTTCAGTCATGCAGTACAATTAGACAATGTGGAAAACGTACCTGTGGCAAATCTGGAGTTGTATCCCTGTAAGAGCTTGAATCTGTGCAGACAGTCAGCAGTGACAGCTGAATAGACATGGCCAATGTGAGGAGATGAATTGACGTAGAAGATGGGAGTTGTGATGTAATATGGTTTCGAGCTCGGTGAATGATCTGTGCAAAAGCATCGCAAAGCTTGACAGTGATGAATACTGTAGACGTGGGGAAGCCTTCCATGTCGGGATAATCTCAGTATTAATGTTTTGGTGGTAGTGAGAATACAGCACAGAGACCTCATCGCGAGACAGCTGCTGTGAGGCGTGAGAGAACATCCGGGTCAGCGCCGTCATAAATGAGTTAAAGGGCCAACAAACCTTCCCTACTTTGAGATAAATTTGTCAAGCTTCAATAAAAAATACACACAACTAAAACCAAAAAAAAGTGTGTTTTTTTGTTTTGTTTTTATGATTAGAGTCCAGTTGCGTAAACATAGTCGTTATCTTACAGTTGTGTCTTAAGAACTAGTATGACCAACTAACTAGGGGTTAATCATTCCAACTTTATCAAATTAGACAAATCTATAATTTTACGTAATATGTATGACTTTAAAAGTTATGAAAACTCTTAAAGAGAAAAAAAATTATTAGCTTAGTGCTGAAAAAAAACCAAACTTACAGTTCAGAGCTATATACTAAATGTGTAGATATATATTTAAATGAATTTCCAATGAATCTTTAAATGTACAGTTTACACACAGAAGTACAACACAAAAAAAAAATCTGAAACCCCAGAAGCGAAATTCAGAAGAACCTTTGTGTTGGACCTTTTAGCTGCGCCTTGAACCGGAAGTGGTCCTGTTTTCTCGTGAGCGGCGTTTATCATCCGCAGCCTCATTCCTACAAGAAGTTACGGTAGAATAATGAATTAAAACCGTCTTACTTACTCCCCACATTTTACAGATCGATCATCTAGTCCACATTTGGGTTCGGGCTTATAGTATTTGAGTAATCCCATTGTTTTTAAGATGTCAGTAGTGGGTTTTGACGTGGGTTTTCTGAACTGCTATGTAGCGGTAGCTCGAGCCGGAGGAATCGAGACTGTGGCCAATGAATACAGCGACCGATGCACACCGTGAGTCTGCATTATTGACTAATCTATAGCACACGTATATACATGGTAGTGAGCAGGCCAACCTTTAACTGATATGTGTGACAGTGGAAAGCCGCTGTTAACTGGCTCTCTGTGACGGACACAGATCTGACAGAGCCGGTGAGGAGCCTCCCTACGGCAGATTGACTAATACCATAGTGCTGCTGCTACGTGATTGCAATATTTAAATACTATGGTACTTTAAAAACGCACACTAATGGTATTACCATACTATTATGTTTATAAGCCATTTTACTTTCTTCGTAGATTTTGAGAAAAGCAGGCTGATACACTAAACCTTCATCACTTCATTTTTACAATTTTTTCCATCATCTTCAGGTTTTAAATTTCAGGTTATATTCAGATCAGATTGGTTTGATTTTTTCTTTTTCTTTTTTTTTTTTCTTTTGTTTAAAAAAATATATGCTATTTGTAAACATATATACAGTACCGGTCAAAAGTTTGGGCACATTACTATTTTTAATGTTTTTAAAAGAAGTCTCTTCTGCTCATAAAGGCTGCATTTATTTAATTAAAATACAGTAAAAACAGTAATATTGTGAAATATTATTACAATTTAAAATAGCTGTTTTTTTATATGAATATATGTTAATATAATTTATTTCAGTGATTCAAAGCTGAATTTTCAGCATCATTACTCCAGTCTTTAGTGTCGCATGATTCTTCAGAAATCATTCTAATATGCTGATTTATTATTAATTTTGGAAACAGTTGTGCTGCTTAATATTTTTTTTATGACCTTTTATAACCTGTGATACTTTTTTCAGGGTTCGATGAATAAAAAGTAAAAAAAAACAGCATTTACTCAAAATAGAAATATTTTCTAACAATATACACTACTGTTTAAAAGTTTGAGGTCAATTTTGAAAGAAATTAATACATTTATTCAGCAAGGATGTGTTAAATTGATAAAAAGTCATAGTAAAGAGTTGTTTTGTTAGAAAATATTTCTATTTTAAATAAATGCTGTTCATTTTAACTTTTTATTCATCAATGAATCCTGGAAAAAAGGATCACAGGTTATAAAAAAATAACCAGCATTGATAATAAATCATCATATCAGAATGATTTCTGAAGGATCATGTGACAATGAAGACTGGAGTAATGATGCTGAAAATTCAGATTTGCTTCACAAAAATAATATTTCACAATATTTTTAATCAAATAAATGCAGGCTTGATGAGCATAAGAGACTTTTTTTCAAAAACATTAAAAATAGTAATGTGTGTCTATATAAATGATTGTATACATATATGTCATAATGTTTGTCTTTACAGAGCATGTGTGTCTTTTGGACCACGAAATCGATCTATTGGAGCTGCAGCAAAAAGCCAGGTATGTGATGAGTTTTTAAAAGACAGGATTTATTTATGTATATCTTAAAGCTGCCTTCACACAGTCTTTATATGTGTAATCATGCATGATTTTTTTTTTTTTTTTTTTTCCTCATTTGAAACACAGATGGTCACCAACTGCAAAAACACTGTCCAAGGATTCAAGCGTTTCCATGGTCGGGCGTTCTCAGATCCGTTTGTCCAGAACATGAAGTCCAGTCTCGTTTATGACCTGGCACAGATGCCATCGGGCACGACGGGCATAAAGGTAGCTGAAAGTGAAACATAATCAAGCAAACCAAATTTCAGTTGCCATGTGCAAACACAACATGATGTGAGATGACTGTGCCAGCATTGTCTAGTTTTGGCAGCAGAGCCTTCTTGTAAATCTGTTGTGCAGTGTGAATATTTGTGAGTCGTTTCTGTCCTTTAGCAGTCGTATGTTTTCTAATGTTGTTGTAGGTGATGTACATGGAGGAGGAGAAGGTGTTCAGCATTGAACAGGTCACTGCGATGCTCCTCACCAAACTCAAGGAGACTGCGGAGAGTGCCCTCAAGAAACCTGTTGCAGACTGTGTCATCTCTGTGAGTTTAAAAATGAAAACGACCTTTGAGTTACAGTTCTTTCTAGATGTGGGCGTTAAATGACATACGTCACGTATGATGTATATGTCATTTAAAGGATTAGTTCACTTCAGAATTCAAATTTCCTGATAATTTACTCACCCCCATGTCATCCAAGATGTTCATGACTTTCTTCAGTCGAAAAGAAATGAAGGTTTGTGAGGAAAAAACATTCCAGGATTTTTCTCCATATAGTGGACTTCACTGGGGTTCAACGGGTTGAAGGTCCAAATGTCAGTTTCAGTGCAGCTTCACGATCCCAGACGAGGAATAAGACTCTTATCTAGAGAAACCATCATTCATTTCCATGTCCAATTATATACTTTTTAACCACAAATTGTCTCGCACTACTCTGTGATGCGCCACACATGACGTAATCATGTTGGAAAGGTCATACGTGACGTAGACGAAAGTACAGATCCAGTGTCTACAAAGCGAGCATGCAAAGACTACGTCAAACAGCCTTTACAAAGATTTTGAAGTTGGAAGAGAAAATTCGAGGTTCTTCCGCCTACGTCACACATGACCTTTCCAACGTGATTACGTAATGCGTGGCGAGTACAAGATGAGCATTTGTGGTTAAAAAGTGCATACATTTTTATTTTTTTTAGAAAATGGCCGATCGTTTTCGACTACCTCTTGAAAGTGGACAAACTCAAAACGTTTTACACCCTGTTTACACCTGTATTTAGATCCGATCGACCAAAACGCATCTTAATACCAGGTGGAAACAGGGCCTTAGAGACTGTGAATAATCTAATATCACTTTCCTAATTGAATACTGTTTAAAATCCCTGCGTTTTAGGTCCCCTGCTTCTACACCGATGCTGAGAGGAGGTCCGTCATCGATGCGGCTCAGATTGCAGGACTCAACTGTCTGAGACTCATGAATGAAACCACTGCAGGTGAATTGTTCATCGTTTAATGCATCGCTCACAGTTACAACACACCAATTTTCCTCTCTAACATCTGTTGTTTTTCCACACAGTGGCTCTGGCATATGGGATCTACAAGCAAGATCTTCCAGCTCCCGAGGAAAAGCCAAAGACGGTGGTGTTTGTGGATATTGGCCATTCAGGCTACCAGGTCTCTGTGTGTGCCTTTAATAAAGGCAAGCTTAAGGTGTGTACCAGTGATATTTGTACCCTTGAAATGTGATCATGACTGGTAAGTGGAAATATAAACAGATTCCTGCCCATACAGATTCTTGCTACAGCCTTTGACGCTGAAATGGGAGGAAAATACTTTGACGAGAAGCTGGTCAAACATTTCTGTGAGGAGTTTGCAGTGAAGTACAAGCTGGATGTGAAGTCCAAGCCCAGAGCTCTGGTCCGACTCTACCAGGAATGTGAAAAGCTCAAGAAGCTGATGAGTGCCAACTCCTCGGACCTGCCACTGAACATCGAGTGTTTCATGAACGACATTGATGTCTCAAGCAAACTCAACAGGTACGGAGTCATTTAATGAAGTGTGCGCTTGCAAAAACGTCATTTACGCACCTTCATGTCATTTCCAAGCTGCTCTTTTTCTTAAAGACATAGTTCACCCAAAAATGCCCTCAATCCATCCCAGGTGTATATGATTTTCTTCTTTCAGTCAAACACAATCAGAGTTATATTAAAAACATATTCTGGCTTCCAAGCTTTATAATGGGAGTCAATGGTAATGAGATTTTGAAGCCCAAAAAAGCGCATCCATCCATCATAAAAGTAATCCATACGACTCCAGGGGGGTTAATAAAGGCCTTCTGAAGTGAAGCATTTGTGTAAGAAATTTGTGCTACTCCTTCATCCTATGTTATACGCCGGAACTCTTTCGTAAACGCGTGGAAGCTAGTGATTATAGTATATAAAGTTCAAAATATGAATATTTTTCTGACACAAACGCATCACTTCACTTCAGAAGGCCTTTATTAACCCACTGGAGTCGTATGGATTACGTTTATGATGGATGGATATGCTTTTTTGGACACCATTCACTCGCATTATAAAGCTGGGACGGGATATTTTTTAATATATCTTTGATTGTGTTTGACTTAAAGAAGAAAGTCATATACATCTAGGACGGCATGAAGGTGAGTAAATCATGGGATAATTTTCATTTTTGGGTGAACTAACCCTTTAAGTCAAGTCAAAGGGATCACTGGGCTGTCAGGGTACAAAAGGATTATAAAAATTATAGTAATCCACATGATTTGTGCGCTTTATTAAAAGTCTTGAGAGGTTAGTTCACCCAAAAATGAAACTTCAATCATCATTCTCACCCTCATGTCCTTCCAAACCCTTTCGTTCATCTTCAAAACATAACGAGAGAGCCTACGTTAAATCTAAAGTGATTGTGTTTCTTGAAACCACTTGATCCATACGGATGTTGTAATGAACTTTTTGAAGTTTTAAGTTGTAATCGACTTTCAGTGGAGGAACAGAAATCTCTTGGCTTTCTATAAAAATACCTTCATTAGTGTTTGAAAGATGATTAAAGTCTTGTTGGTTTGGAATGAGGACAGAATTTGCATTTTTGTGTGAACTATCCTTGTAAAAATCTTGATATTTGTCTATCTCATTTGCATATTTACTCTTGAGTAAATAGCATGCAATGAGATTTCAGTGTTTGGAACAAGTTAGAACGCTTTTGCATGAACTCTGCCTTTACATTCACAACCTGTCATGCTGTGTCATACATTAATTCCTATCAAGCACAATTAAAGGACCCTTATCAGAGATGGTTCTGAGTTTATCTAATGTTTTATTCCTGTGGCAGGGCTCAGTTTGAAGAGATGTGTGCTGATATTTTAGCCCGAGTGGAACCTCCCTTGCGCAGTTTATTGGAACAAGCTCGTAAGCAATGACCCTTGTTCTTGAATAATAACAGTGCATGTCATAAAAATCATTCATTCACCCGTCTGTCTGTCACCTCTTTCTGTGCAGATCTGAAAAAAGATGACATCCATGCTGTAGAAATAGTGGGCGGTGCTTCAAGAATGCCGGCCGTCAAAGAAAGAATTGGCAAGTTCTTTGGGAAGGAGATCAGCACGACGCTGAACGCAGATGAGGCCGTGGCCAGAGGATGTGCCCTCCAGGTCAGTCATGCGTCACATTATGGTTCTTCTGCTGACTTGAAGCTGTTGAACAAGACTACATTTGATAGCAGTTGTGACCTTTTTTAGTGTTTTTTTTCCCTCTCTCATTGGCTCTGTTTCCTGATTTCGCAGTGCGCTATCCTCTCCCCTGCTTTTAAAGTCCGTGAGATCTCCATAACGGATGTGGTTCCATTTCCCATCTCTCTGAAATGGAATTCTGCAGCAGAAGATGGAGTCAGGTACAAACAGCTGTGACATTCAAAGATCGAGATATTAGTTTGCGCTTGATACTAATGCATGATTTTATTTACTGATGTTTTAACGGTTTCATTTCAGCGATTGTGTGGTGTTCCCAAAGAACCATGCAGCACCTTTCTCCAAAGTGTTGACATTTTACCGGAGAGAGCCGTTCTCCTTGGAAGCATATTACAACTCCCCTAAAGAGCTCCCTTATCCAGATCCCACAATAGGTACGTACACTCGCCAAGTGCTGTATGTGAGTAAAAACAAACACAATGTTTTTGTGACCCTGTGTCATCTTACAGAGAGGCTTGGCTAGCGAATGAGTAACACAATGACCTGAATTAAGTAAACAGGAGAAAAACAACTAAATAATTCGGTTGTAATAGAAAATGCTAAATACATGTATTTGTCTCTCAATTCTTTTTATAGCTTACATTTACTGTGCAATCTTGCAAAACTTGCGGTCTGTATGTAAATATGTACACTACACTAAATCTGTCATGCAGGCCAGTACGTTATCCAGAAGGTGGTTCCCCAGGCCTCAGGCGAGAGTTCAAAGGTTAAGGTGAAGGTGCGAGTGAATATCCATGGCATCTTCAGTGTGTCTAGTGCCTCGCTAGTGGAGGTGCAGAAATCTGAGGAGGAAGAGGAGAGCATGGATACAGAGCAGAGCACGGAAAAAGAAAATGAGGTATTGCTTCAGGATCTCACATGCCCTCTTGCACAACTGCTTTCACACCCTCATCATCACCTGTGTTTTTGTATTACTCCATGTTGTTGGTGCATTAGTAGGTAAAGTTACCATCATGTGTTTTCAATCATTCACAGAATAAAATGCAGGTTGATCAAGAAGAACAGAAGACTCCCGGAAATGGAGAACAGGAAGATGGAGAGAAAAAAGCGGGAACGGAGGAAATGGAGGTAAATGGGTTCTACCAATAGCATCAGTTAAAGGTAGGGTAGGCAATTTGTTTTATGAACACTTTTTTTATTTTTTATAATGGTTTATAGTGGTCTAAATACTATATCTCTTCTGTGGAAGTCTCAGGAACAAAAAATTAGGGCCCTATGATTTCCATGATGCAGAAAACGCGGACGGATCGCAGAATCCAGTCATAAAAACATAATTTACTGTATAATGCCGAATGTCATGGAATTTGTCCAAATGTTGATGAATAAATAAAAAGTAGGTCAGTACACTTAAATCAAATCATGATATAGACTAATGTCTGTGAATATTAAACCGCAAAAAGACTATTTTTAGTGTGACGCTTGTGGTGTTTTCAGCCACTGCTGCATCACTATATGAGGACATGAATGCATGAACTTCATCTCCAGAATCACTTTTTCAGTGTTTTTCAAAGGTGTTCATGGCAACCCATCAAAATAAAAGTTTGGTTTAGCTTGAAGAAATGGTGACAGAAATGTTATTGTTGTGCAGTAGAATTTAGCTGCGACTCAATGAAATAATAATACTAACACTAATAACAATAATAATAATATTAAGGAATAAACACAATTTTTCTTCCATGTTTTAATTTTAACAGTAAAGTTCTTGTGCAGCACTTTGTTTGACAAAAAAAGTTTGTTTAATATCATATAATATTTTATGCCTTTATTTGATTGCCAGAAAAATTAAATTTCTGAAAAAAAAGGTAAAAAAAAATCATAGAAATGAAATAAAAATAAATAAATTGTTGTTTTTATTAATTCAATTAATTAGACATGTTTTTTCATTAATAAAAGTTAATACAGTTTTAATAACTGGAAACCAGAAAATTTAAAACAGAATTTGGTAAAAATAAAACTTAATTTGAGAGAAAAAAAGTCTTAATTCATAGGGTCCTAAAAATTTTTATTTTTGTGAAACTTTTAATAAAGTGTTAAAAATGAAATTCGGGAAAAAATAAAACGGATTTCATATTTGACCCGAATGCACTGATGGGATGTCCTACCTGCCTGTCAAAATATGCATTTCCATATCTCCTCCTATGTCAACACTATCAATGAATCTGCAGCAGTCAGGTGGTACAACTAGAGCTCTGTAAGTTGTTTACGCTCATTATAATTTTAATGTTATGTGCTTAGAGACATGAGGTAATTTAACACCGTCTCTCGTGACGCTTTGCAGAATCTGCTGTGTGCGTTCATGTGTTTTGGAGGAGGCGTGGCTTATGAGACGCTCTGAAGAAAGGGCGGGATCTAATGCTTTCAAAGCTAACATGCTCTCCAAAATTGCCTAGCCTACCTTTAAATGACCCATATATTTTGGATCATTTGATAACCATGCTGATTACCATTCAGACACCCGTCACATACCTAAAGGCCTGTTCTCACAAAGGACGATAACTATAATGATGATGATATAGTTCCAAGAGTCATTCTATCACAACTATAAAGATAAGGAACAATGTCGATAGAATCACTTTCAGAACTTTTTTTTTTTTTTTTTCAGCTAATGAACCATAAAAAGATTGACAGCCAGTCAGAATCCATCCTGCATTAAAGAGCATTTAAAGCGGCAGATGACAAAACCAGTGCATGCTTAAAATAAACAAAACAATATTGTGCGCTGGTGTGGATGCTAATATAGTTATCATTATATTTGTTGTTGGTGTGAACGGGTCTTTATAACAGTTCCTCCATGAATTGTGATTTGCTCAGACATCACCAGAGGAAGGCAAACAGGAGAAGAAATCGGATCAGCCTCCACAAGCCAAAAAGCCCAAAGTGAAAACAAAGGTCCTGGAGCTGCCCATTGAAAACAACCCACAGTGGCAGTTAGCTAATGACATGCTCAATCTCTTCGTGGAGAGCGAGGTATGCTTTCTTTGCGGTTGAAAACTGGATTAGGGGTGGTGATTTAAACATTCTTAAATCTACTGTGAAATTCCTTTTCCTCAGGGAAAGATGATCATGCAGGACAAGCTTGAGAAGGAGCGCAACGATGCCAAGAACAATGTGGAGGAGTACGTGTACGAGATGAGGGACAAACTGCACGGGATATTCGAGAAGTTCGTCAATGAGAGTGTGAGAGCAGTCACATGGCTTGAAATCTAAACGCATGGCTTCCATAGTTGGAAGAGTTGGAAATATCAGGAAAAATCTCATGAAACTGTTTATTAGCTAGAACTTGCTCTTTATAAGTGAAATATCTGCATGAAACCATTTTGAAATCCTTGTCCGGTAATTACAAACATTTCTAGACATTGATTGGTCAGAAGGTATGGGAACCTTGTAAATGACCTGCATCTTTTTTTTTTTTTTTTTTTTTTTTTTTTTTTTTTTCTCCTGCTTTCTCTTCCAGGACAGAGATGCTCTTTCATTAAAACTAGAGGACACTGAGGTCTGGCTGTATGAGGATGGTGAAGACCAGTCTAAACAAGTATACATCGACAAACTTGTTGAACTGAAGGTACTAAATGTCTTTTGATGTCTACAATTCATGATGCAAGTTTGTATGAATTAGGGTTTTTTTTTTTTTCCTGACTGTTAAAGGGTTAGTTCACCCAAAAATGAAATTTCTGTAATTAATTACTCACCGTCATGTCGTTCCACACCCGTAAGACCTTCGTTCATCTTCTGAACACAAATTAAGATATTTTTGATGAAATCCGAGAGGTATATGACTCCTCAATAATATAATCAACACTTTCAAGGTCCAGAAAGGTACTAAAGACGTCATGTGACTGCAGTGGTTCAACCTTAATGTTATGAAGCGACGAAAATACTTTTTGTGCGCAAAAGCAAAACAAAAATAACATTATTCAACAATCTCTTCTCTTCTGTGTCATTCTCATATGTTGTTTACGTCCAGCGCTTCCAGGTTCTACGTCGTTATTGGCCGGCTCCTGCGTCAGCATCACACGCGTGCGTCGTGCTGATCACGTGATCAGCTTTGGCCAATACTGAGCCGGCATTCTGACGTAAACACGGAAGCCTTCACTGTGCTTACTGCGGCAACTACGTAAGGATAATGACAAGGAAGAGAAGAGATTGTTGAATAAAGTCATTATTTTTTTGTTTTTGCGCGCACAAATTATTTTCGTCGCTTCATAACATTAAGGTTGAACCACTGCAGTCACATGACGTCTTTAGTACCTTTCTGGACCTTGAAAGCACAAAGTTTTGTTGTTATTGCGAGTGTACACAAATAAAAATAGACCCTTATAGTTTTGAATGATGTCTTATCTGTATGACCATAAATGAGTATTTTAAGTTGTTTCCGTGTGTGTGTTCAGTTCTAGCATTGCTAGCTTGACATCGTAGCCTGTTGATTATCAAAATAAAATGGTCAACCACTATTTATAGTGTAAAAAGAAAGTTACACTATAGTCCACTGTACTGTCTGTGGTGTTATGCAAAGCACATTTTTGCGCATGTGAAGGATGATATTTTACGTCTATATTGTATCGCGAATGTAGACAGTTTGCATAATAAATAATAGTTTAGCATCCAAATACAATTTTGATTAGTGCTGAAAAGGAGGTAGGCTACGTGAGCCCAACACCGGTTTCAGTTTAGCTTTAAATGAATTCATTTTAGCTTGATGTTTTTATAGCTACTTTTATTTTTCATTCTAGTTCTGTTCTAACTTTTAAATTTAAAGGATTTGTTGTGGAGTGAGGGGAACTAAAATAGCCTATAGCTATGTTTATAGTGTTTGTAAACATTTAGCTATATTTACCGTATTTTAACCATGCAGCAAATATTTTAAAAATAACTCTTTTAAACCATTTAACTGATAGTATTACTCTGTCAAAATTCTTAGTAGGTTAACCAGTTAATTACAAGCATCTCTAGTATAAATGCATATAGCTAACCTTACTGTTATACACAAAACAAACAACACTCCAGGCACCAAATTGTATTGCCCAAGTGCAAAGTACAGCTACTCGATTTATTATACTGCGAATTATACTTGTTATATATTTAAAACCTATTAATGTATTAAAACATTCTTGCAGAATCTCGGCCAACCCATTCAAGAGAGGTACACAGAATTTGAGGAGAGACCCAAAGCTTTTGAAGAGTTGGGCAGACAGTTGCAGCAATACATGAAGATTGTAGAGGCCTACAAAACCAAGGTGAGGTTGTGTTGGGTGAATGTTGCATAAGGTACAAATTTGCACTTGGTTAGTGGCTTGACGTGTCTTTTTGAATTGCAGGAAGAGCAGTATGATCATCTGGATGAGGCAGAGGTTCAGAAAGTGGACAGGATGGTGAACGATGTCATGATCTGGATGAACAGTAAAATGAACCAGCAGAGTAAACAGAGTCTCGCCGTGGAGCCTGTGGTGAAAACGTCAGAGATACAGGCCAAAACACGGGTCAGTCACAGTTTTTTTTTTTTTTACTTTTTCTAAAGTACATTAGTATGTTAGCATTCAGATATCCTTCAGTACTATGGTGCATAAAGTGTTATGGTTACTGCCACAATTTTGATGCATTTGCATTAAATCTATTCCTTTTTTCCATAGGAGCTGTTTTCCACTTGCAATCCCATTGTGACCAAACCCAAGCCCAAAGTGGACTTGCCAAAAGAAGAAAACCCATCAGAACCCAACGGGCCGGTCAATACGCAGGAAAACCCTGAAGCCCAGGCAAGCGGCACAGAGAAAGCTGCTGCTGACAGTGCAGACGCCACAGAAGCCAAGCCTGACATGGACCTTGATTAACCGCGCTGTGTAATGTTATGTTAACATTACACGTTATGTTATGTGACATAATGTTTTTGTTAATGTTAACTTATATATTTCCAGTGACCGCTAATGCTAAATCATTGTCCTCGCAGCGGGATGACTCTGGCAATGAGACAATACATTTGCATGTCTTTTTATATTATGAAAAACTAAATCATAATGCTGTAAGACTTCTGATTGAGAACCATTCTGTTTGCCCATGATTGAGTTTCTGTTATATGCTGGTTCTGTCAACTGTTGTTTCAATAAATATGAATTGAAACATTAAGTGTGTGCACGTTTATATTGTAGAATTACTTTAACATAATGCAGAAGCATGTGTGTTTGTTTTGTGTAGTGCAGTTTGCTTTAACTATTGGTTTATGAATAAGTTTACAAATGTTTCTTGTTAACTTCAACATAGTTGTGTGTTTCAAAAATAGTCAGATTCTGCTAATATGCTTTACTTTACATTTAGCACCCTATGGTTGCATTTGCAAATCACAGATACAGTTTTTGGAGTGGGCAAATTACAATTTTAACAATCTGTTGAAATAATATTCAGTTAATCGTAAACGTATATAACCAATGTTCTTGGGTAAATCAGACATGATGTCGTGTAGTTCAGCTGATGTTTTAATATTTTAACACAATGAATTGAAAAAAGAATAAGACATTTCTTTTAAAATGAACAAAAACCTTCACCTGATGGAGTTGACAAATACTGACGGTGTTGCCAAATACTGAAAGTTGACAAAAACTGACGGAGATGACATACTGACGATGTTGACAAGTACTGACAGCTGACAAATACTGATGGAGCTGACAAATACTAACAGCTGACAAATACTGTGTTGGCAAATACTGACGTGTTGACAAAAATGACGGTGTTGACAAATACTGAAGGAGCTGACAAAAACTGACAGCTGACAAATACTGACAGAGCTGACAAATACTGACAGCTTACAAATACTGTGTTGACAAATACTGATGTGTTGACAAAAATGACGGTGTTGACAAATACTGAAGGAGCTGACAAAAACTGTCGGAGCTGACAAATACTGACGTGTTGACAAATACTGACAGCTGACAAATACTGACAGAGCTGACAAATACTGACAGCTGACAAATACTGACGTGTTGACAAAAATGACGGTGTTGACAAATACTGACAGAGCTGACAAATACTGACAGCTGACAAATACTGTGTTGACAAAAATGACAGTGTTGACAAATACTAAAGGAGCTGACAAATACTGACAGAGCTGACAAATACTGTGTTGACAAATACTGACGTGTTGACAAAAACTGACGGAGCTGACAAAAACTGACGGTGTTGACAAATACTGAAGGAGCTGACATACTGACGATGTTGACAAATACTAACAGCTGACAAATACTGACAGCTGACAAATACTGTGTTGACAAATACTGACGGAGCTGACAAATACTGACGGAGCTGACAAATACTGACAGCTGACAAATACTGTGTTGACAAATACTGACGTGTTGACAAAAATGACGGTGTTGACAAATACTGAAGGAGCTGACAAAAACTGTCGGAGCTGACAAATACTGACGTGTTGACAAATACTGACATGTTGACAAATACTGACAGAGCTGACAAATACTGACAGCTGACAAATACTGTGTTGACAAATACTGACAGAGCTGACAAATACTGACGTGTTGACAAAAATGACGGTGTTGACAAATACTGAAGGAGCTGACAAAAACTGTCGGAGCTGACAAATACTGACGTGTTGACAAATACTGACATGTTGACAAATACTGACAGAGCTGACAAATACTGACAGCTGACAAATACTGTGATGACAAATACTGACGTGTTGACAAAAATGACGGTGTTGACAAATACTGAAGGAGCTGACAAAAACTGTCGGAGCTGACAAATACTGACATGTTGACAAATACTGACGTGTTGACAAATACTGACAGAGCTGACAAATACTGACAGCTGACAAATACTGTGTTGACAAATACTGACAGAGCTGACAAATACTGACAGCTGACAAATACTGTGTTGACAAATACTGACGTGTTGACAAAAATGACGGTGTTGACAAATACTGAAGGAGCTGACAAATACTATGTTGACAAATACTGTGTTGACAAATACTGACGTGTTGACAAAAACTGACGGAGCTGACAAAAACTGACGGTGTTGACAAATACTGAAGGAGCTGACATACTGACGATGTTGACAAATACTAACAGCTGACAAATACTGACGGAGCTGACAAATACTGTGTTGACAAATACTGACAGTTGACAAATACTGACGTGTTGACAAAAACTGACGGAGCTGACAAAAACTGACGGTGTTGACAAATACTGACGTGTTGACAAATACTGAAGGAGCTGACATGCTGACAAATACTGATGGAGCTGACAAATACTGTGTTGACAAATACTGACAGCTGACAAATACTGTGTTGACAAATACTGACGTGTTGACAAAAACTGACGGTGTTGACAAATAATGACGTGTTGACAAATACTGAAGGAGCTGACATACTGATGATGTTGACAAATACTGACGGAGCTGACAAATACTGTGTTGACAAATACTGACGTGTTGACAAAAATGATGGTGTTGACATATACTGAAGGAGCTGACAAACTGACGGAGCTGACAAATACTGACGGTGCTGACAAATACTGAAGGAGCTGACATACTGACGATGTTGACAAAAACTGACGGAGCTGACAAATACTGATGTGTTGACAAAAACTGACGGAGCTGACAAATACTGACACTGCTGACAAAAACTGACGCTGTTGACAAAAACTGACGGTATTGATTAAAACTAACGGAGATGACAAATACTGACAGTGTTGACAAATACTGACGGAGCTGACAAATACTGACGGTGCTGACAAATACTGACGGTGCTGACAAATACTGAAGGAGCTGACATACTGATGATGTTGACAAAAACTGACAGCTGACAAATACTGACAGAGCTGACAAATACTGACAGCTTACAAATACTGTGTTGACAAATACTGATGTGTTGACAAAAATGACGGTGTTGACAAATACTGAAGGAGCTGACAAAAACTGTCGGAGCTGACAAATACTGACAGCTGACAAATACTGACAGTTGACAAAAATGACGGTGTTGACAAATACTGAAGGAGCTGACAAAAACTGTCGGAGCTGACAAATACTGACGTGTTGACAAATACTGACAGCTGACAAATACTGACAGAGCTGACAAATACTGACAGCTGACAAATACTGACGTGTTGACAAAAATGACGGTGTTGACAAATACTGACAGCTGACAAATACTGACAGCTTACAAATACTGTGTTGACAAATACTGATGTGTTGACAAAAATGACGGTGTTGACAAATACTGAAGGAGCTGACAAAAACTGTCGGAGCTGACAAATACTGACAGCTGACAAATACTGTGTTGACAAATACTGACAGTTGACAAAAATGACGGTGTTGACAAATACTGAAGGAGCTGACAAAAACTGTCGGAGCTGACAAATACTGACGTGTTGACAAATACTGACAGCTGACAAATACTGACAGAGCTGACAAATACTGACAGCTGACAAATACTGACGTGTTGACAAAAATGACGGTGTTGACAAATACTGACAGAGCTGACAAATACTGACAGCTGACAAATACTGTGTTGACAAAAATGACAGTGTTGACAAATACTAAAGGAGCTGACAAATACTGACAGAGCTGACAAATACTGTGTTGACAAATACTGACGTGTTGACAAAAACTGACGGAGCTGACAAAAACTGACGGTGTTGACAAATACTGAAGGAGCTGACATACTGACGATGTTGACAAATACTAACAGCTGACAAATACTGACGGAGCTGACAAATACCGTGTTGACAAAAACTGACGGAGCTGACAAAAACTGACGGTGTTGACAAATACTGAAGGAGCTGACATACTGACGATGTTGACAAATACTAACAGCTGACAAATACTGACAGCTGACAAATACTGTGTTGACAAATACTGACGGAGCTGACAAATACTGACGGAGCTGACAAATACTGACAGCTGACAAATACTGTGTTGACAAATACTGACGTGTTGACAAAAATGACGGTGTTGACAAATACTGAAGGAGCTGACAAAAACTGTCGGAGCTGACAAATACTGACATGTTGACAAATACTGACGTGTTGACAAATACTGACATGTTGACAAATACTGACAGAGCTGACAAATACTGACAGCTGACAAATACTGTGTTGACAAATACTGACAGAGCTGACAAATACTGACAGCTGACAAATACTGTGTTGACAAATACTGACGTGTTGACAAAAATGACGGTGTTGACAAATACTGAAGGAGCTGACAAATACTATGTTGACAAATACTGTGTTGACAAATACTGACGTGTTGACAAAAACTGACGGAGCTGACAAAAACTGACGGTGTTGACAAATACTGAAGGAGCTGACATACTGACGATGTTGACAAATACTAACAGCTGACAAATACTGACGGAGCTGACAAATACTGTGTTGACAAATACTGACAGTTGACAAATACTGACGTGTTGACAAAAACTGACGGAGCTGACAAAAACTGACGGTGTTGACAAATACTGACGTGTTGACAAATACTGAAGGAGCTGACATGCTGACAAATACTGATGGAGCTGACAAATACTGTGTTGACAAATACTGACAGCTGACAAATACTGTGTTGACAAATACTGACGTGTTGACAAAAACTGACGGTGTTGACAAATAATGACGTGTTGACAAATACTGAAGGAGCTGACATACTGATGATGTTGACAAATACTGACGGAGCTGACAAATACTGTGTTGACAAATACTGACGTGTTGACAAAAATGATGGTGTTGACATATACTGAAGGAGCTGACAAACTGACGGAGCTGACAAATACTGACGGTGCTGACAAATACTGAAGGAGCTGACATACTGACGATGTTGACAAAAACTGACGGAGCTGACAAATACTGATGTGTTGACAAAAACTGACGGAGCTGACAAATACTGACACTGCTGACAAAAACTGACGCTGTTGACAAAAACTGACGGTATTGATTAAAACTAACGGAGATGACAAATACTGACAGTGTTGACAAATACTGACGGAGCTGACAAATACTGACGGTGCTGACAAATACTGACGGTGCTGACAAATACTGAAGGAGCTGACATACTGATGATGTTGACAAAAACTGACAGAGCTGACAAATACTGTGTTGACAAATACTGACGTGTTGACAAAAATGATGGTGTTGACATATACTGAAGGAGCTGACAAACTGACGGAGCTGACAAATACTGACGGTGCTGACAAATACTGAAGGAGCTGACATACTGACGATGTTGACAAAAACTGACGGAGCTGACAAATACTGATGTGTTGACAAAAACTGACGGAGCTGACAAATACTGACACTGCTGACAAAAACTGACGCTGTTGACAAAAACTGACGGTATTGATTAAAACTAACGGAGATGACAAATACTGACAGTGTTGACAAATACTGACGGAGCTGACAAATACTGACGGTGCTGACAAATACTGAAGGAGCTGACATACTGATGATGTTGACAAAAACTGACAGAGCTGACAAATACTGACGGTATTGACAAATACTGACGGTATTGACGAAAAATGACGGAGCTGACAAATACTGACGGTATTGACGAAAAATGACGGAGCTGACAAATACTGACGGTACTGACGAAAAATGACGGAGCTGACAAATACTGATGGTGCTGACAAATACTGACGGTATTGACGAAAAATGACGGAGCTGACGAATACTGACGGTATTGACGAAAAATGACGGAGCTGACAAATACTGACGGAGCTGACAAATACTGACGGTATTGACGAAAAATGACGGAGCTGACAAATACTGACGGTACTGACAAAAAATGACAGAGCTGACAAATACTGACGGTATGGACGAAAAATGACGGAGCTGACAAATACTGACTCAGTTGTAGTTGCCTTAATAAACATATAAAAAAATGCCAAGATTTATCCCACAACTATTTACAGAAACTGTTACACCGGGATGACGGAGTTGACATGTTGACCACAGAGACTTCAACACTGTTTGTATAATATATATATATATAAAAAAACTTCCAGGACTATGTGTCCTACTGTATTGTTTGATATATTACAGATCTCTGCCTTTCAATTTAAATGTATATTTATGAATTTTAAAAACTTTGTTTGGCAAATTAATTACATTGTGACCTCAATTACATGTATTTTTCAAGAATAGAAATAATACTAATTTTGTCGCAATAACTTTTTTTTTTTTCTTTGCGGAAACAAGCTTCCATATTTTTTATGATTAACATTAAAATATTTTGTTTTTTAGAGCTGCAGGGAGTAAGTGGATTAATAAGTCTATAATCTTGCTGAATTGGCCGGCTTTGTTCCTAAATCATTCCTAAACATCAGTTTTTGTGATGTGTTTACCATTCTCAAGTCCTGACTAAGATGTGCAAACTGCAAACTCCGCAACATTTCCCCTCAGTCACATGATCGTGTTCCTTTGTGCTGCTCTGCGGTGTTGGAAAAGTTACTACAACTTAGAAACAAATGATCTGGTAAGTGTTTTAGTAACTAAATACGACGTATAATGTCTTTTCATATTTATTATTATTTCCGCGATTTCTAGTCACGGGTTAGTATATATTTTTGTAATTCAGAGCATTATACGCAAGATTATATTTAATAACTTATTGAGAGCGAGTAGCATACACTCTTAGCGACGCGAAAAACAGCCGTCAATGATCAGTCGCGTGTTTGTACAGTTGTGTTATAACTCTCCAGGTTATCAGTGAGGTGTAGTTAGCTGCAGCTGCACTTCCGCCCTAATCTAACGATAATAGGGGCTAAAGTCTGGAGAGGGCAGAACCTTATTGATGTACCTGATCATTTCTCTCAGACACAAATGAAGCCATGAAGCTCATCATACTCAATGACTATGACCAGGTCAGCGAATGGACTGCCAAATACATCAGAAACAGGATAAGGAAGTTTAATCCAGGTCCTGACCGATTCTTCACTCTGGGTCTTCCAACAGGTAGAGTCATAAAACAAATCACTGTGTTTGTATTGCACATTCATTTTAAATGTAAGCCTATTCTGATTGTGTGTGTGTGTGTTGCAGGAAGCACTCCACTTGGATGCTACAAGAAACTGATCGAGTATCACAAGAAGGGAGAAATATCGTTTCAGTATGTGAAGACGTTTAATATGGATGAGTACGTGGGTATGTGACCGGACGTTTATGCTTAAGGGATCAAGGGTTGAACTGGCTGTCATATACTGCGTTTTATTTAGCTAAGTACAGATTGTTGTCTTTACAGGTATTCCTAGAGACCATCCTGAGAGTTACCATTCATTCATGTGGAATAACTTCTTCAAGCATATTGACATCCGAGCAGAAAACACCCACATCCTGGACGGAAACGCATCCAATCTAGAGAAGGAATGTCAGGACTTTGAAGCCAAAATCAAAGCTGCTGGAGGAATCGAACTTTTTGTTGGCGGTAAGACAGTAGATCGAACTTTGACCTGTGAATGGCACCATTAAACAACGCTGCCTTGTATTCACGTTGCAGGTATTGGACCTGATGGTCACATCGCATTCAATGAGCCTGGTTCCAGTCTTCTGTCCCGAACGCGTGTTAAGACCTTGGCGATGGACACGATTCTGGCTAACGCACGTTTCTTCGATGGCGATCTCTCTAAAGTCCCCACCATGGCCCTCACGGTTGGTGTCGGTACAGTGATGGACGCTCAAGAGGTACACAGAAGTTTTTCATAATGCACCTTAATTATAAATGTCAGCCACTCCTGCTGCTGCTGCTATAAGATGACTTGTCTTTATTGCCAAAATTACATATTTCTGTAGCCACATATTAGCTTTGAACATATACAGTGTACTATGGAAGAGAATTAGGGCCAAACGATAATAAAAAAATAAATAAAACCATCTCAATTAAAGTCATTATAATGCGAGATTAAACTCGTTAAATTTTGAGAAAAAAGTCGAACTGGACTGTTGAGAATAAAATCATTACATTTTGAGAATAAAGTCATTGTGTTTCGAGAATTTAGCGAAATTTAGCGAAAAAAGTTGAAATACAATGTTGAGAAACTCATTCAATTTCGAGAATAAAGTCATGTTTAGAGAAAAAAACATTAAATTTCGAGAAAAAAAGTCTAAATACAATGTTGAGAATAAAATCATAACATTTTGTGAAAAAAGTTGAAATAAAATGTCGAGAATAAACGCTCGCCTGAAGGACAAATACACATAAAAGTATGGCGAAAGTTGGAATTGAGAATTGTGAAATTATTCTCTTTAAAATTCGTATGTTGCGCCTACTTATTATTTGGTTATAATTAGCTAAATCTGACATACCTTTGTTATTGAAAGAAAGCCTAAAATATAAGTGATCGAATGCTGTTTATTCTCGAATAGAGTTTTTTTCTTGAAACGCAACAACTTTATTCGCAAAATTTAATGCGTTTATTCTCAGCATTTTATTTAAACGTTTTCTCGAAATGTAACAAGTTTTTTCTGTAAACACAATGCCTGTATTCTCGAAATGTAATGATTTTATTCTCAACATATATCAACTTTTTTTTTTTAGTTTAATCTCGCATTATAATTACTTTAATCTCGACATGGTTTTATTTTTTCATTATTGCTTGGCCCTAATCCTCTTCCATAGTGTACAGCTTGCAAAAACAGTATCCATATAAAATATGCATTATTATTAATAAAATATTATTAAAACAATATGCAAAAAAACAGCAACTTGTGTTTAGCACACACTATTATAAGCCTTTATGCCAAAAATAGCAACAGATTCGACAGCATCACCAAGGTCAGTAATTTCAGTTGTGGGCTGATCTGAAACAACAAATACAACAATAACATGATTATGTGGCATTTTTTAGGTCATGATCCTTATCACTGGCTCACATAAAGCATTTGCCCTCTATAAAGCCATAGAAGAGGGAGTGAATCACATGTGGACTGTGTCAGCGTTCCAGCAACATCCTCAGACTGTGTTTGTGTGTGATGAAGACGCAACACATGAGCTCAGGGTCAAAACGGTCAAGTATTTCAAAGGTAACAGAAAAGACAAGCTCGTGTTGTACATGGTTTGTGGATTTCTGTCTCTCTCTCCTGGGGGGGGGGGGAAAAGTGAATGCATGAATATTGTGTATGCAAGAAAAATGCATAATCCATTTGTTAATGTTTTTAGGCATTATGCATGTGCACAACAAGATGGTGGAAGAGCCATAGTTTGATACTGACGAGAAGACTGGACACACAGATTTGCCTCAAATTGTGCTCCTTTTTCTGTTGTTTTTATATAACTTTTTTTTTCTTTTATGAAACATCTCATACTGATATACTGAATTAAAATGTGTTTATATAATATTCGACTGGTAATCCTTATTCCTTAAATACGAACAAATAAACCACAGACTTGTGAATAAATAAAAATTCAACATGACCTCAAATACAGAATTCAGATTGATGATATGGTAGACAGTGTTATTTTAAAGGGGTGGTTGATAATGATTTCACTTTTTTAACTTTAGTTAGTGCTGTCAGAACATAAACAACATCTGCAAAGTTACGACGCTCAACGTTCAATGCAAAGGGAGATATTTACTTTTACAGAAATTGCTTTTTGGCTGCGTGAGATTCTCCAGCTTTGTTGATGTTGAACAACTGAAGTGCGAGCTGTTAAAGCTCCGCCCTCTTCTGGAAAGGGGGCCGGGAGCAGCAGCTTATTTGCATTTAAAGGGACACACACAAAAACGACACATTCTGGGGACATCAGAAACTTACAGTGCGCAGCATAAATGAGTACACAATTCATGGAAAGATGACAAAACTAAAATGTATTAAACATATACAAAATAAAAACTGAGAAATATATGTCATTAATATACAACAAATCAACATATACATCCCTATATAAGAGCTTTACTACCACTGAACTTTACTGTGGGAACCAGGCACTTCTCACTGTACTCCTCCTCTAGCAACACCAGAACATTTTGGATGCTGTTAGATCTAAAATGATTGACTTGGTCTCATGATTCCCAGAATCTATATTTTGTAAATATGGGCTTTGGAAATGGCTAACTGACGTTATTGTGCTTTGGCTACAGTAGGCAGTTCCAGTGAGAACAACAACCATGCATGTCATTTCTGCAGGCTGCATCTTACTCTGTAAGATAAACAGTCAGTCTTTTCATAGCTTTTGCTGGCTCTGAGACACTCGCTTGGTATTTCTCCTGCTCTTTGTCTAGCAGAAAAATCCCTCATCACTAAATGAAAGCTTAAAATGAAGGCCTGATTATTTCAGAGGCCTTGTCACAAGTCCATTGTTTTTGAATTTCTGTGTTACTTCTGCTATATTTTCACACTTAAAACAATGATTTGGTAATCCCCTTGTACCGCTGCTAAGAAATAAGCCTGACAGTTCTCTCCCAAGTGCTTCCATTGTTGTCAGCATTAAGTCAGAGAATGATTCAGTGGCCTATATAACACTTTAAATCGTCAAGAAATTACGTATCTTTAAATGTTTTGGTTCAACATACTTACCTGCTGATCAAACATTGCCTTAAACTTACTCCAGAACATTTTTATTTCATTTTATTTAGTAACTTTTAGGAGGGTGTACTCATTTTTGCTACACAACATTTTATCACCTTGATAAGAAAATCGTATTTTCCTGAATAATTTTGACATGCTGCTTTGGTAATTGATTAAGCAGACTTTCTGGAACATTATATCTCTAAAGAACCCTAACATGTCTTCTAAGTAATTGCTGACTTTCAGAAGTTTCAGAGGGGGGGGGGGGGGGGGGGGGGGGGGGGGTACTCATTTATGCTGTGCACTGTATATTACATCTTGTGAAAGGGGCATTATTATAATAATATTTAATATTATTTTTAGTATTGTTATTGTTAAGTACTTATTTTATTTCATATTGCAAGATTTCTGAGCAGAAATAACTGATTTACAATGGTTGGGAAATCAGAATATGAATATGACAGGCTCAATTCCTCAGAGAATGTGCAAGTTACATATAAGTCTGTGTTGTATTTAGTAATAATGTTAATGTCTCCCTCTAGCCATTGTAAAGACAAGTGAAAGTATAAAAGTTCAAAGGTGTACCTTCAGTTCAGCGGTTTGGCAAAGTCACTTTTGAAAACTCTTTTAATTGCTTACATAACAATAATCTTTGCACCGACATAACTACACCCATGGACTGTGTTCAAAACATAGTGAGCTGCCTACTTAGGCAGCTGAGTTGAGTCTGCTCGAAGAGCGTTTATAACGACCGAAATGCAGTCTAGGTAGGCAGCACACTAGGTTTCGAGACGGAGACACGGAGGCTGACACTGAACCCGACTGAGCATGAGCAGTCGCCATTGTTTGGGCTATAGATTAGCCTAGTGCTGTCTGTCAGTATTCATGCGAACACATTTTAATTGAGCAGTAAAATTGTGACATTAAGTAAAAGTTAGGTTCAACTTGTATTAATTGCCACTGTATGACCGATTAAGTGAAGAGATCGACGCAGAAGAATGTCAGCTCAGAGGAGTGGATATCAGCAGGTAACAAACATGAGCAAGATCATTTGTTTGGTTTTAAAGCGATTTTTTCTTCTTCTGTAACTTAGGTTGATGGTTTAATGGACGTATATCGAGTCAAATCGGTTTTGATAATAATTTTTCACACTATGAATTGTAGTTTTTTTCCAAACAGAGATGGTAATCCTAGTTAGACTAATTAGCTGGTTAGCCGCTCCTTCAGCGGCCTATATTTACACAAATAACAAACCGGAAAACGAGGAGTTTTAGATTAGTTATAAAATATAACTCAATATTGTCTGTACTTTATCGCGAATAATCAATATCTAAGGTTGTCATTCTGATCAAGTGTTGTAGCGAGCAGATATATTTAATGTTACAATAGTGTTAAAGTTCGTGATTTACTACAAGAAGACAGTTAAATTTTTTTGTAAATCCTCATCACGTGACATTAATTTTAATATTTTACCTAATTATTTTATATTCTAGCTATGACTCGTATAATAGCCTGGGACCCAGAAAAATATGTTTTGTTTTGGAATTTGTTTTTTATTCACCAATCAATTTTTAGGTTTCAGGATTTTTAAAACTAAATTTAGTTTAAAAATGATTCTCAACTATGATGGAACGGAATGAATCGATATACCATTTTACTTTATGCGACATGTGGGTAAAATGGCCATACATGGGTTTTCCCGTTCAATACACTGTATCTAATTTGCTTCTCATCTAATTAATGTATTTTTGGAGCAACATGTAATGATGTAATAATGGGAGTAAAAATTGGCAACATTTTCATAATAATATCTAATAATTAATAGGAATATTGATATATAATTTATTTCGCTATTCACTTGTTGTCTCCCAAAATGCCTGATAATCATGATTTAAGTCCTGGTGTCCTCTACAGAGATCATGTATGAAATCAGTGCCCTGTTTTTGTAACAGAAAGTCACATTTTGATTAGAAACCCTTTAACATTTTCCTGAGATGTTGATTTATAACAAACAATTTGAAAATTAATCCGATTTAAATGATAATTACAAAATATTATCATATAAGAGTGCTAAATTTAATCACTAAATTAATAGTCATTTTTAAAGACCAAGGAGAAGTTCTGGACGTCCAGACACACGTTAAAACGGTGGCAATGTATGACATCAGAGAAATTCACTAAAATATAATGTCCACTACAGAGGACAAAATTCTTTTCCTGGGTCCCAGGAGTATATAAAAAATAATATGAGAGACTCAACGACACCTTGACTACAAAACTAGAGAAAATATTTGTGTAACTTACAGCTGGTGAGATATAACCTTTTGTGAAAAATGCCCATGTAAATATAAATATATACATGAAAATATATAAAATATAATATATTTTATAGATAAAAACATTATATATATATATATATATATATATATATATATATATATATATATATATATAATGCTGTTTAATTAATCTAATTAATCGCACATCAGATTTGGTTGAAAAAATTACCCCCAAAAGATAAAGTCATTATTGTGTTAAAATCGAACAGACATTACAAAAAGTAGCATTAGAAAGAAATATTTTATTTGGTATTTTTGATACTTTTCAGAATCTGCATCTGAATTGGTATTTAGATATATTTACAGACCAAAACAGTTTGGTTACCAACATTTTTCGAAATATTTTCGTTTATGTTCCACAAAATAAAGCAAGTCATACGGGTTTGAAATGACACGAGGGTGAGTATAAGCAGAATTTTCATTTTTCGGGCAAACTAGCCCCAAAATATAAAATTATTTTTTAATGAATTGATACTGTTAATAAGAAACTAAAACTGCCAGTAGGTGGTGGAAAATGACTAAATGTGTCATTCATACATTTAATTCATTCAAACAGCTGATTCGTTCAGGAATTACGTAAATGGCTGTGTCCAAAATCGAATACTCCTCTACTATATAGTACGCGAAAAGTGCGCATACGATGGACACTTTACTATCCTATGAGGCCATGGGAGAGGATTTGTGAATGGAGTTTAAGGGACGTAACTGACGCTGACTAACATGGCGGATGTAGTACATCCGGATTTCATTCATACTACACGCATTCGTACTATATAGAACGTAGTTTTTCAACGGGCGTAAAGTAAATTTAATTTTAAATGTAGTACCTACACAGTATGTGCTTTCAGATGCAGCTCAAGTCATTGAATCATTTATACATTCGATTCGTTCAAACAGCTGATTCGTTCAGGAATTACGTAAATAGCTGTGTCCAAAATCGAATACTCCTCTACTATATAGTACGCGAAAAGTGCGCATACGATGCGCATTACTATCCTGTGAGGCCATGGGAGAGGATTTGTGAATGGAGTTTAAGGGACGTAACTGACGCTGACTAACATGGCGGATGTAGTACGTCCGGATTTCATTCATACTACACGCATTCGTACTATATAGAACGTAGTTTTTCAACGGGCGTAAAGAAAATTTAATTTTAAATGTAGTACCTACACAGTATGTGCTTTCTTCGAAAGCTCAAGTCATTGAATCATTCATACAATCTATTCGTTCAAACAGCTGATTCGTTCAGGAATTACGTAAATAGCTGTGTCCAAAATCGAATACTCCTCTACTATATATAGTACGCGAAAAGTGCGCATACGATGCGCATTACTATCCTATGAGGCCATGGGAGAGGATTTGTGAATGGAGTTTAAGGGACGTAACTGACGCTGACTAACATGGCGGATGCAGTACGTCCGGATTTCATTCATACTACACGCATTCGTACTATATAGAACGTAGTTTTTCAACGGGCATAAAGTAAATTTAATTTTAAATGTAGTAGCTACACAGTATGTGCTTTCGGACGCAGCTCAAGTCATTGAATCATTCATACATTTGATTCGTTCAAACATCTGATTCGTCCAGGAATGAAGTAAATGGCTCTCTTTATAAAAGGGCCATTGAATCATTGCTTCACCCGATTGATTTAGTCAAAATGCGGATTCATTCATATGAATTCAGTCCTTCATATTCATATATAAATATATATATTTCTGATTACATTATTAATATTATTGTGTGTTATTAAAATGCTACATTCGTATTATATTAAATATATTGTAATATGATATCCTTTCCAAACATCACCAGCTCTGTTTGTGATTTGTTCTGTAGCTGAATAATGAGGAGGAGTCAGGCGAGGCATTTCAACCGGCCGCTGATGCGCCTCCACCGTACAGCAGCATTGCAGCAAGTAATGCAGGTGTGTAAATGTAGCCACTGCAGCCTGACGCACCAGAAATAACTCATGTGTCATTATTCATAACCACCTACTCTGTGTTTGATTCATTTGCAGCCTTTTTTGAGTACAAAGAGGATGACGTGTTCCCTAAACCCCCCTCATACAATGTTGCCACATCACTGCCATCATATGATGAGGCCGAGAGGAGCAAAGCAGAGTCCACTGTTCCACTAGTCACTGACCGGGTGAGTTTTTGTGATTATTTTAGGGGTACTTCTAGTGAATAAAACACTCTTTTGACACATCTGAACTTGTATGTCCACTACAGGATGAGGACTTCATTGCCAGGGACAGCTTTGACGATACGGATCAACTGCGGGTTGGGAATGATGGGATATTTATGCTTACATTTTTCAGTAAGCGTGCACAATACTCATCATAGATATGTATACGTAGATGCCACATTCGGTCTAGACACGTTCACGTTCCCATCTGTTTACAAGCTCTGTTCGGATGGTAATTGTTTGTTGTGAGGACATATGGTCATTTTTACATTTACAGGGGCTAATCGGTGGGTTTATTGCCATCTGAATTCATGGGTTTATCTCCCCTAAAAGTGTAAACAGCCTCCCAGTCACCATCTAAACATTGAGAGTGGTCCGCTCAGATCCATCAATCACTTTCCAGCTCAACCTATAGCGAGAGTTAGGGGCGTGGCTACTGTAGTAGGTGGAGCCAGAGGGTGTTTAGCCTGGCATGATGGAAAAAAGACATTCAGCTTCTGGTACAGGAGTGCAAGCCAAAATTCACTGCATTTTGACCTTCAAAGATTAAGAAGGTCATGAACACGTCAAAGCCTCAAACAGTTGTGTCATGTCAAAAAATGGGCCAGGTGGGTTTATTATAAATGAGACGCTTGCATTTGCTCTAGACAGAGTGTTAGTCTACTCAATTGCTTACTTATGATAAATAGCAACACAGCTAAAAGTATTTCTAGTGTGTTGGGCCTTTTGTTGTTGCCTGCTTTTACCTGTTTAGCCTTCACAAGGAGGCGTGGTTTTGCATGGTTGTTTGAAAATATGCTTTATTTTTATAAATCCGCTAGGAAACGGCATACTCCACTTTTTGAAAAGAAAAATAAAACATTATGCTGTGCCTTTATTATGCTGTGCTATACATTTAAATATTTATATAAATTAGGGCATGCACAGCTGGTCATTTTACTAGTTAAACAAGTAGCCGGGTCACATGTTTACCGCATGTTGATAAGAGTTCGCTTTAACTTGTTTCTGTTAAAGGATTAGTTCCCTCATGTCATCTAAGATGTTTATGTCTTTCTTTCTTCAGTCGAAAAGAAATGAAGGTTTTCGAGGAAAACATTCCAGTATTTTTCTCCATATAGTGGACTTCACTGGGGTTCAACGGGTTGAAGGTCCAAATGTCAGTTTCAGTGCAGCTTCAAAGAGTCAAAGTCACGCGTGAACTTTCTAACGTGATTACGTAATGCGTGGCGCATCGACGAGCATTTGTGGTTAAAAAGTATATCATTTTTTATTTTATTTTTTTAGAAAATGGCAGATTGTTTCTCTAGATAAGACTCTTATTCCTCGTCTGGGATCATGTAGAGCTCTTTGAAGCTGCACTGAAACTGACATTTGGACCTTCAACCCGTTGAACCCCAGTGAAGTCCACTATATGGAGAACAATCCTGGAATGTTTTCCTTAATTTCTTTTCGACTGAAGAAAGAAAGACATGAACATCTTGGATGACACGAGGGTGAGTAAATAATCAGGAAATTTGAACTAATCCTTTAATTTCCAAATTTTTTAAAGAACGTTTATCATTTAGACAGATAAAATGCAAGAGAACCATTTTAGCCCATCATTTGTCCTGTTTTTAAATAGGATATTTAAATGATCAAGTAATATTTTCTTAGTATGAAATTAAATTAGAATTTATTAATTCTCTGCACAATAACATACATTCGGTTTATAGCTAACAATCATGTGACTGACCAGCGCGTTCCCAGGTTTGTAGGATCACAGAACTTGCTCTACTGTGAATAAATTGCCTTGAGTTTAAATCAACACGGCTCCTCGTTGATTTTGTTTTACAGACGTCCTCATGAGAAACAGTTACCATCAAAATAAGACTGAGATACACTTTGATAGTGGATTATGGATGAACGGTTCAACGTTTGGACACAGAAGTGCTGCAGATATGTTAATAGCTGTTCATTTCTTTGTCTCATCAGTGGCATTCCTCTTTAACTGGATTGGCTTCTTCCTGTCCTTCTGTCTGACCACGTCTGCGGCCGGGCGCTATGGGGCCATCTCTGGGTTTGGACTGTCCCTGGTCAAATGGGTCCTGATCGTCAGGGTATAAATACGATTTTATCTCACAAATCTTACATATTCATTACATCATAATGGTAACACTTAACAATAAGGTCTCATTCTTGAATTAACAATGAGCCATGTATTTTTACAGCATTTATTAACCGTTGAATAACTATTATGCTTTTAATAGTTTAAGCATGGAAAAGGCTCAGCAAAGTTACAAAGCGCTTCTGGGAATTTACACAATATTCCTAGTTTTAAAAATTGGGGCCTGTTTGAGTTGCATTATGGTAAGGGGCAGGACATTTCCCAAACATGCTCGAAGTGCTTGACCAATCGCAATACACTGGTCCAGCCAACCAATCAGAGAACACTGTGCTTTTCAGAAGGAGGGGCTTCATAGAGACAGGAATTAAATCTATATTAAAAGAAGTTGGGTTATTTTTTTTGTTTGTGTTTTTATTGCATTATAATAGAGGATGAACACTCAACCTTTTCTCTCTGTGATTAAACAGTTTTCTACCTACTTCCCTGGATATTTTGACGGCCAGTACTGGCTGTGGTGGGTTTTCCTTGTTGTAGGTGAGTGAATATTTGCACGTTAATGTATATAAATGTTTCCATTTGATCTAAAATTCTTACAACCATTGTTATTTTGAATACGCCTAGGATTCCTGCTGTTCTTCCGGGGATTTGTTAACTACTCCAGAGTTCGCAACATGGCAGATCATTCCATGTCCACCCTTCCTCGAACCCGTGTTCTTTTTATCTATTAGGTAAATCACAAGAAATTATTTACTGGCTTTTAGATGGGTTTATGTGTGAGCATTGCATTAGGGGGGGAAAGAATTAAAAGACAACCTTTATGTGATCTAAATGATTGCGGATATGACATTAACATGAAGGTGAAGTATCTTCTCTTTCTGATTTTTGGGAATAGATTAAAAATCTCAGGATAATTGCAAAATGAACAAAACGGCAGTCAAAGAGAGCCGCCTACAGCTTTTTTGAGTCTTCAGGACAACAAAGAAAAGTACATCTGCTTCACATTTCTCCGTTTGCACAATGCAACTAATTACATTGGCATTTTTTATTAAAGGATCAGAGTTCCTCCAGCAAGTTTATCAGTGCTCATTTAAAGTGTAGACATGCATGTGTTTGGCATTTCAACTGGCGGTGATGCCATCAGATCTGTTTTTGTCAAATTCCCAGTCACTGTTTGTTTCTGTGGGTATTCTTTTAATTTGTGGGGAAGTTGTAATTTTACTTTGTGAGTAAATCTAGTAACCGAGCTTTCTTTTGTGAACTTAAAAAAAAAAAAAGTATGTATATACCGTATACGAGAAGAGTTATAAAGATGCACTTTTAAGATATAAACAGAACAACGCAGAGCAACTGCCAGGTCCTGGAAAAAGCCAAGAGCATATTAGGGCAAAGTTTATTCGAGAATATGTAAGCCTGTTTCAAATTACTGTCACAAAAAGGACCAAAATACTCATGAAATAAAAGCTACGCCTAGATTCATAGCAGTTCAATATAAACGACAAACTGATTCAGCATTCAAGCACACCTGAATATGTACTGCGCTTAATCAATCAATGATCTGGTGTGAAGAATAGAATGTTTTATGATGCCAAATGTAGCAGTAGATGATTAATTACTCTTTCAATATGAGACATAGTGCTTCACAATATGTTGTTTGTGATTTGTATGTTTTACACCTGTCGAGTAACTTTTAATAAATGTAACATCTATGGCAACACAACCACTGATCACTTGGTGTATTTGTCAGTAATTTATGCCGCCATTACCAGTTTGGGCTGGGTAAGAGTTTTGAGAGTCTCTTTTGCTCACCAAGGCTGCATTTATTTAATCAAAAATACAGTAAAAACAGTAATATTGTTACAATTGTTACATACTTTTCTATGAAAGCTTGTTTACACCATGGAATAAAAAATTTAGTTATGACTTTTTATCTCACAATTATGACCTTTTGTTCTCACGATTGAGTCCTTTGAGACGAGTCATTCACTCGGCGGCCATCTTTGAACTCCTATCTCTTTGAATGGGGAAACGTCAAATTCTCCAAAGCTGTTCGGCAAGCTTTCGATTAATTTGAAATAACCAATGAAATCTGACAACTTTTGTTTCTAAACGCTCAAATCATGACAAAAAACGTCATTTTTCAGGCTGGATTGAGCTAGTGCGCATGCGTGTCGAACCCAAGCTTCTAACGGCCGCTGCAGATGATTTTACCAATCGGCGATTGGCTCTTATTTAGAAGGCGGGACTTATTCCGCCATATTGGAATAAGTTGCACTTTCTCCCATTCATAATAATACGACTGACACGTCTTGAAGTCTTTGGTTTATATCTGAATTCTGAGAAGAAGAAAAAAAACAAAAAACTATGGGTTTATAAAGTCTTAAATGTGAGATATAAGCTTGCAATTGCGAGGAAAAAAAGAATTGTAAGATTAAACAGTCACTGTTTATTTTTTATTACTTGGTAGAATCAAGTTTCCATAGTTTAGTATTTGAATATATTTTAAAATGTAATTTATTCTGAATTTTCAGCATCATTACTCCAGTCTTCAGTCACATGATCCTTCAGAAATCATTCAAAGCTGATTTGCTGAAACATATTATCAATGTTAAAAACAATATTTTTGTGAAAAAAAAAATATATATATATATTTTTTTTCAGGATTATTTGATTAATAGAGAGTTTGAAATGGAAATCCTTTATAAATGTCTTTGTCCCCTTTGATTAATTTAATGCATCTTAGCTGAATAGAAGTATTAATTTCTTTTTTCAAATCTTTTTTAAATCTTAAAATTAAAAAAAAAAAATTTAACACTTACTGTCAGTTGAAGATGGATTAGTGACTTTTACATATAAATTTGTCATATTTTATATATAAAACTAATAAATCAATTAAATATAATGTGTTCAGATCAAATCATCCGTTCATTTGGTGTCTTATGTATTGTCTTATCTCCAGAATTCACCATTCATTAATTTACAGTGATAATAACTACATATATATTTCCATGACTCGACACAGCACAGCTCACAGATTTATTGTGTTTAACACGATCCAGAAAGGTTCAGTGACACAAACTATAATCCTGCTATTTCTGTGTTGTTTGTAAAAAGAAAAATAGAACAAGTACAATCAGACACAAGTTCTTATTTACGAATAAATAAAAACAACATGAAATGGCAAATTTGAGAATTCACAAAAGCAAAATAAAAATAAGTTATTACAGTAGTTGTTTACACTTACATCTAAGAGTTAGTAAACTTCTGTCTGCATATATATTATGCTGCGTTCACACCATGTCATAATTACCATAATTTTGAGATAACACGTGACGTTCGGAGTGGGAATTATGCGCTTCTGTTAACACCATAGACTGTAAGAAAAGATGGACGACACACCTTCACTCTCTTCCATTGTAGTAAGTGAAGCCGCTGTCATGAGAAAAAGAGGAATCGGGTCTCCTTTAGGACCCAGGCAGTAATGCCTGATCAAAAGTTGTTATCGTGATGTCTTGACTAATTATAACCTATTTCACTATTGTATGATGTTTATTACAAACAACGTGCTTGAAATATAAAATGAATGCTTATGTATTGCATAATAAAACAAACTGGAAACACAACCATGCCTACAAAAGTTTTTTTATATATAAGGATAAGGATTGTTGCAACATATTTTGTGTAAAATAATGTAATATTACACAATAATAGCAATGTGGTATAGTAATATAACTTGTGAATAAACTGTCATGCTAAGTACACACAAACATTAATTTGAAACGTAATTGGGAACGGGTATATTGGACACAAAAAACATACCTATTATAATATAAGCTAAGCTAGCAAGCTAATCGGGTAGATGTATGCTATGCTAGTACATAAGCTAACTAAAAAAAAAAACAGAACAAGAAATGTTTGATTTTACAACCTATAGCTTCAGTTATATACTAGTAATTGTAATTTAAAAAACATTAATGGTCATTATAACGCATTTAAATAATATAAATCATAACGTGATTTTGTAGGAATCATAATCAGGCACTGAAAATACTACCCATTAAAAGTCAATGGGATCACTCGGGGTCCTAAAGGAGACCAGATTCCTGGGGAAACTCGATTTCTCACCACGTACATCTTGCGCGGTAGTGAGCATGAAATGGAGCCGCGGTATCAAGGCCCCGCCCACACTCCCGCAGAATCAGTTAGTACAGTTTACTGCAGAACAACTCATGTCGGTGTGAAATAAACAGTTCTGGAAATGTAGAAATTAAAGTTAAAGCTCTAAT